>JAWNNV010000627.1:600000-936090 GCA_035044485.1 Scaptomyza reducta
TGTTTTTTTTTTCTTCTTTCTTTTTTTTTGTGATTCCCACAAGCTGAAATAAAAATGAACAAGAGAATAATAATTAATAAATAAGTACATGGATTACAAAAAAGCTGTTTTCGTACATTTAAAAAGTTAATTGCAACTTAAGTTCTGTTTTCATTATTTTCTGTTTCTAAACACCACTGGAATTGAAACGTTCCAACCTTCCAGTCGCCACTGTTCACCGGCGTGAACACATTTGTAATTTGCTGTAATACATTTGTGTAATTGCTGCATGCTTCTTCTTGACGTCTGCTGCTCACTTTTTATGTGTTGTGAGCAAAATTGTGAGACGGATGCGACACGTGACATTTCGATTGAAACACTGCCGGATTCCATGGACAAATCAATTCGTTTTAATTACTTTCGATTTGCCACGCGCATTGATATACACAAATTCTTTAGGTAACTGCAGCAGCAGATAAATATAAAAAGAAAACAACAACACCTACAGCAAGAATGCCCGATTTGCACGTACTCAGCGCAAAGCAATTAACAAGAGAGAGAGACATACTTATAATGGAAGCAGAAAAGAGAGCGCTCAGTGGAAAGTAAAACTTGACACCAAACAAAAACTTTATCGACAAAGAAATATTCACTACTACATATATACATACACACGAAACTATTTATGTTATAACATAAATAGTACATTAATTAAAGCGACATAACGCACGTGAGCAGAGAAACATTTACACAAGCGCTCCTCTCTCTCATTCTCTGTCGCACCCGATGCTGGGAGAAATCAGCTGTTGGGTGCGTGTTTTATTTGATATATTTTAATGAATTCAACTCTATGTTCGGTCATAAAATATTTATGTACCTAGCTTGCATAGAACGACTAGATGGCCTTCAAAACGCTTATTACGTCAAAGTTTTTTTTTCAAGCGTTTCTTATCGTACCCAAGATGATAAACGAAAAAAAAAAAAATCTACCTAGAAACCCAATACGCGGGTATTCCGATCAAGGCTGTTATTGCTAATGCTGCAGCTGACTCATATCAACATTTGTATGTATTTAAGCATGTGAAAACCGGCTCGGCACTTGCGACTTTGTATGTTAGAAGTCAAGTTCAAGTTCGTCTTACACGATGCTGAATTTCATGGCACTGATGTAATCGTTATTTTTAATTTGCCTTAGATTTCAAGGAAGAAATATAACTTATGATAATTACAGTTGCCAGGCAGAAAGACGAAACACACTTTATAGCTTCGGGAATTGTTACTTGCTCTCTGTTCAAAGGTGGCAAAGGCAATGACGTCACAAATAAATGAAAACGTCGGTCGTCCGATCGTCAAATACTCATACATATGTGCATACACAATCAGACATACCATGCCAGTGTATGCGCACATACTGTCAGTAATAATATGCATGCGCGGCGAGTCACAATGTAAACAAAGTAAGAGAACGTGCGTTCTTGAGTACGTGGTAAATGCGGGCGTATACAGTAAGCAAAGTGCATCTGCAAATTGACAGATGGCCTACACTCAGCAATGATTAGATTGCCTACCTGTTGCCTTATCAAATCTGTTACTATTTGTATCTTTTGACAAATGTTTCCGCTACACCGCTCTGTGTACATAAGTTAATGAGTTTCCAAATGACGATATCTAAGTAAACTCATAGGTAATAATGTACATTTATTTATGTATATATATATTACTATGTGGAATGTAGTAGATTTCGGCACGACGAGGCGATAAGCAATAATACATAGGGCGATAACAGCTTAAGCGGATCTATAAAAATGTACTTTTGTTTAAAGCACGTGAAGTAAAGTAAAGACCTTGCAAGAATCTCGAACAAAAAGCAAACAAGCAAAGTTCACTATCGTCATCGTAAACTGTTTTTCTAAGCTGAGTTCCCAGAAGGGGTTAATGTACGTTTTACGTACATACATACATTCGAATTTCGCGTTTCGTGGTAGCTCAAATTTTTGCTTCGTTGGCTTTTTAACGTTCTCATCAAATTTTTCCATTTTTCACTTTTGACCGCCATTCGCCAAAGTGGCTTCAAAAGTACAGTTCCACCACTTTAAATCCACGTTAACTCGAGTTAGAAGTGTTTTTTTTTTTTTATTATTATTGATAAGCTCGACAGCTGTATATATATATAATCACATACACATTTCTTTCTATTATATACATACATATGTTTACAATATGCATTGATAACCTCACAGTTGCCTCCCAGGCATTATCATCACGTATTTGCCAAAAAAAAAACCCAAAAGATCGATGTACAAAAATCGTTATTTAAACTTGACCTGATGATGTAGCACTTCATAAATACTATACTTTACTAATCATGATTGATACAGTTCTTCGTAAAGATTTATTAAATTAGTTCTTATTGAATTATCACACTAACTTAACTTAACTTAATTAGTTCACGTGCCCATTGCATAAACTTGAAAAGATAAGAAGTTATTATGTGCATTTACTTTAGTGCTTTGTGAGACCCATAATACTAAACCTATGGACAAACTATCGATTAGGTTTAACGTCATAACGTTATACATCTGCTGTATTATTTATTATTATTTCACAATTTTTTCGAAGAAATCATAGAAATATGTATGTGCTCACACGCACACAAGTATAAGCTTGAAAATCGCCCACACATGACTGCCTATAAACAGTTTCATTGAGTAACGAAAACAGCTGACTAACTGTGTGTTGGCTTCGCATGTGTACGCCACAATCAAACACTAATTTGCTTCTCTCTCTCTCTCTACCCGTGTCTTTTCAGTGAGCGTTCGGTACATTCATAGTTTTCAATCCAGCGCTAAAATTGAGTAACGGTAAAAAAAAACCTAAATTGACGCTTGGGAAAGTGGAGCGACGTCAGCGCAGTGCCATGAGTAATGTGCGCATTGTTTAAGTTATTATTAAATGTGTCTTATTTTTTGTTTGCAATGCCAGCCGACAATGACGAATGCCAACTTTAAAATCATACGATCTGAACCCAAAGTTCGGTTGCTCGGAGATGACACATTAAACATAAAGAGAGAGAGAGAGAGAGAGAGAGCAGAAGAACAAGAGAGAGTCGGTGCGTTGCAAGTTTTGTGCCGCAACCAAACTCATGAAAGTCATGCGATGCCGAGGGATGTTTATATAAATGACGTGGCGCCCTGTGGCTAAAGGGCGCTACCAGCAGAATTGGGGACGAGGGTCATAGCAAAGGGGAACTGGCGTCGTCATGTAGGTTGCAGAACAAAAATCGATAGCGCAGCAGCTGTTGTTCGAATGCATAAAATATCTGGCAAAGACGTCAGCATTATGTAAACATCACACAAGCCTTGGCAGCCAAATCAGAACTAATTAAGACGCATATGTGGCCACCTATCACTCTACTCAGACGCAAAGCCAAATCCGGCGGACGCTGCGCAATGGCCGCTGCTCAGAGTGTAGAGAGAGAGAGAGTTAGAAAATTGAGAACGAGGAATTTGCTCATCACGGGCAGCGCCAACGTCATCGAGAACGGGCAAGAATATAAAACTCCAGCAATGACAGCACTTTGTTTTTACATATTTGTGTGCATATTTTAAGTGTCATCAAACGGCGACAATACCAAATGCATGTATGAATATTCGGGCCAACTTACTTTCAAATTTTCCCTTAAGTTTCACTGCAATTTGTTTGGCTAAAAATCGATGAGTGCTCGTGGTAACGTTTTATAATTATTCACACGAAATGACGCACCACGAATTTAATAATCGTTTTATTTTACACTGTGCCTTAGTGGCAAATGGTGGTAGTTGTCGCTGAACCACTTGGTTATATTGTTTGTGATGCTTAAATTGAAGCTATTGATTCAAAACTTTTGTGTCCGCGTCAGTCCGTCGCAACGAAACGAGTGGAAATCGCGCTCACGACAACTGATTCTGGTGTTGCCGTATTGTCAATTACTTCCACCGGTTACAAGAAAACTTATCGATAGAATTATGTCGTGTTTTCACTGTCCACATTTATAAACGATATACTGACATCATAAGATTTGCATATCCAACTAAAACAAATATTGCAAACATTGCACTAAAAATATGAAAATTGATGTGTGGAGATTTGAGATTGTATCATTATAAAAATTATGCTTCTGCAATTTATTGATATCACCGATGTTGCTGATATGCCTGAATTTAAGGAAAGCACCGTACATATAACCTTTGGGAATTAATTATTAAGTATTAACTTTTAATAAAACCAGTTTCAATGTAATATTTGCTGTCTTTTGTGTATTTATTGACCCTCAAAATTTAAATTTAATCTTAACGAAAAAAAAGCTTGATTTTAAAATAAACAGCGTTAGTTTAATCTCACACTTAATTTCAATAATAATCATAAAATGTACAATATTTCTGCCAGCAAACAAAAAATTTCTTTGGTTGAAATAAATACCCTAAAACTAACGAAAAATTGACCAAGATAGTTAGAGGAGACATAATTGGAATATCGTATGGACTAATAGCTACACAGTTTTCGTATTGAACAACATTTATGTATTATAATTAGTTTGGGTTAAATTTCATAATTGCACAGATTTTTGTTATTTTCAACTTTGGCTTCACTTTGACTTTGGAACACTCGGCAAGTGTGTGTAGATGGCAAGTGATTTGGATTAGGATTAAAAGGATGACAAGTCTTTGTCGGCTTACACATAAAACTAACAACGAATTCGAGTATTTTTAGAGATTCCTCAAGTGAAACGATGTATAGTATATATGTACTTAAGGGCAATATGTATATGAGTATTCTAGGTCACTGGTTGCAAAATGTCTGTGGGTGTCTGTGGAAATTGTGAAGGCTAATACGATCTTCTAGCTCAGCACTGGGATGGAATGCGTATGCCCTGGGTTATTGAGTTCTCCAGCACGATGTGGCAATCATCGAGCGGCTCCAGAATTTGTATGAGAAATGTCAAAAGATTGCGTCGACGCAGAAAACTCTCCTCCTCGTACATCTCATGTGTGACCTTTGTCAAGGCCATTGGCTTTATCAAGCGTGTCAACAGATGCTCCCTAACAAAGTCAAAGAAGTGTGCATTAAATATTGTTTTTAAACACTTGATTACAGTTTAGTTACCTTAAGCTGAGGCAAATGAGCAGCTGAAATTTGCCATCTTTGCCTAATGTGCTCGCAGTGCCATTAATCTCATCCATTAGCTGCACATATAGACGCCAAATGCTGGCCACTTCCCGTCTCTGCAGACTATTGCTGCTGCCATTGCTGAATGAAGAGTCCATGCTGGATGCCGAATCCTCAAACTCCTGCTGCAGATTATGTTCGAACAGCTCCTTGATTTTAGCTGCAAAGCACAAACAACTAAAATATAGCAATACGAATTAAGTATTTAGCCACTTACTAAAGTAATCCCAAATGTATAGATTGCGTCCAAAGAAACGCGAAGATCGAAAGCCACATAGGAAGACCTGCTCCAAGCATTTGACCAGTCCATCATCGCCGCACAGCAGATTCGTCAACGTGCCCACATCACGATCCCGACTTGGCTTATAATGCCACTTGACAATTACGTTAACACAGTTGCCCAACTGATGTTGGATCTCCGATGGTGCCACCGACTCCTGACGCTGCACGCTCGGACTGCGTGTACGCGGCGGTGTGCGTGTCGGTGTCACAAGCTCAGCATTTTTGACACTTGTGGAAATACGCTGGCCAACCAACAATCGTTCTGTGGAATCATCATCGACTCCCTTTCCCAGCCAGCGTCCACAAGGAAATCTTAAAAAACATATTGCTTCAGTTGTTTACGTAATAAAGTATGGCTATTTACTTGTAGGTGTGTCCGGTGACCTCATTGCGCATCACCACCTGTTCCACCAGCCACTTGTGACTCTGGCCTGAATTGTCGTGTCCTATGCGCATTGTCGTCAGCAGTCCAAGATTTTTATACTAAAGTAAAATAGATTTCGAATTACTGGAACTGCTAAATTGCTAATTTGCCTCTCTAATATTGAACTTACATGAAAGATGAATTCCAATGAACCTTTGGGAACGGGCACACGTTGCGTTTCGTTCATGGTGCCAGAGACCATTATCCATACATTGCTCGAGGTGTGATAGGAACCGTGTTTGCGTGAGGGAAAGATGACAACGCGATACGGCAGCTCTAAGCATCAAATGAAAAGATAATATAAATATTAATTGGACAAATTGTTTAATTAGCTCAACCTACTTGTTGTGGGATAAATGTTGGTAAAACTAAAGTAGTCCACGGTATTAAGTGTCAACAGATGGTAGAGAAACTGTTCCTTTTCCTCCTCGCAGCGCAAAAATGCCGAACGCTTATACAGCGAGCGCAGTAAACTCTCATCGGAGAGCAGCGTGCGAAAATGACGCGATAAAAGCTTCTTTTCCAGCGACAGACGCACCCAGGCGCGTGTATAACCAATATGCGTCTTGATGTCCGCCATGGCCAGCACGTTTCTAGAAGAGAAATTATTTTTATATTGTTTTTTATTGTGTATATGGTATACGCATAACCTACTTGACATCAAACTCTAGCGATTCGGGCAGCGGGCACAGCTGCTCCAGGCCCACAAACTTGTTGCGATCACGCGAACGACTGCGGTGCGGACTCGGAGGACTCTCAAAGTCTGTTTGGAATGTGGACAAGTCTGACAAGTAGCAACAAAACAAGGATGAATTATAAGAGCTAACAAAAAATATTAATTTAAAATACATACAATCCATGCGCTTACGCATGGCATTCCAAGCCAGAGCCGGCGAGGCGCTGGCAATATTCATCCGGTTGCTGCTGGGACTGGTCGAGACGGGCGTTGAGAGTTCTGCACCGACTACGCCACCCCCACTATTGCGTGACTCCTGCAACTCCAGATAGGCCTGCAAATGTGCCCAGAGCGCCGATTTGCCTTGTTTGTTTTGCAGACCATGCGACCAGATCTTCTCCAGCAGATCACACATGCTCGCTATAAGTGTGTTCTCCTCAATGCCATCACCCTTGAGGCCCAAAGCTACCGCCTCATTGCCCATTTTCTCTAACAGCATACGCTTCGTCTTCGACTTGATATCCTGCAGAAAAGCGAAAGATTTGTAACATGGAAACAATGTCAATAATCCGATTCTTACCTTCAGGAGACGTTCGACAAATGTCCAGTTGGCTTGTGCTATCAATGCAGGACTCACGTCTGCCGACGTCAAATTCGCGGAGAGACGATTGGTGGCCACATTTGAGTTGGAGTTGTTGCTGTTTATAGGTTTCTGATCCAACGGAATATCACGAGCACGCCACTTGTTGCCATTCTTGACGCGACGCAGGCTATTGCCTCTGTTTTACGAATTTTTTTTGTTTTGGTTTTTTTTATTGGTTTTAATGGAGTTTAGCGTCATGAGTTTGAAGGTGAAAGATTAAGTGAGATAGAGATTTAGTTAAAAGAACTTAAAAAGAGGAACCAGAATGTATTCGTAATTGATTTGAATTTGGATAGGTGGTTGAAAGAGAGAGGATACAGATGTGTAATGTGCATGCATGAGTGCAAGGAACAAAACGAAAGGAATGCATTTGAAAAAAAAGAAACGAGAATTGAACAACGGTTAACGTTTATTTATTTTGTTTTTGAGTTATGTAATTTATTTGTTATGTTAAGCAATAAATTAATATACAAAAAGAACAAACAGAAAGTAATGCTACACAAGTTACATAACTAAAGCTAGCATTTAGATAATATCGAAAAGAGTTGCAACAGGGATGAGTTGTGGGGAATGTCAAATGATAATTGGGGAACAAACACACATACATTTTCAAGGTTTAAGGTACGTGCGTGGGGTTCGAGACACAGAGAGAGAGAGAGAGAGGGAGGGAGAGGTAAGCAAATGGATGGAGAACACTACCTCGAGGCGCACTCCTGATTCAGCACCCCCTTCTCGAGCAGAGGAAAGCTCCGAAAATAGGCAGCCCGATTGGATAGTATCTCACTTGGCGGCGTCACTTCAATGTCAATGCAATTGAGACGCTTCTCGAAACACTGCTGTGAATCCTGGCTAACCACGCACGGCTCATAGCTGGTGGCACAGATCATGTTTTCGCCATGGCGACGACTATAAAACCAGTAAGGTTAAAAAAAAAATTTCGTTTTAAGTTTTTAATTCTCAATTGCTTACCGCAGCAGCTTGATGCGCTGATCGAAAAGCTGTAGCTGCTCATCAGGCTGGGTTTCCCACATGGACAGAATTTTGTTATCGATGAGTGTGGCAACCATTTGAGATTCAAGGAAGCGCGATAGAAAGGCGCGATGATGCTCCGGCTGATCGGAAAGAAATGAGGATTTGTCAAAATTCTGTAGAGTTTCGCGATTCGATAGCCACTCATCTTTGGCCTGATTGGGATGGATGACAAAGTATTCGTAGGCATGGAACATGTGCGCAAATCGATTGAGAAAGATCTCCCGTAGTGCATTATTAATGCGCAAGTCCTGATAGTATTGCTCCACAATATTTAACGCTGGCTTCTCAGCACGTCGGGACAATGAGCCCATACGTGATGGCGGCAGTGAAGCATCCACAGCATCTACATCGTGGTAGATGCCCACCGGTGAAGAGGACAGCGAGAACGTTGGACTACCTACGGGTGAACCTCCCGCCTGGCTGGCGGCACGCATGCCGCCCTTGCGACGCAGAAAATCAGCAATGCGCGGCACATGATCAATCTTTGAGGGATGCGCCACCAGTGGCTGATAGTCCACGCCCGGTTGTTGGGCTGGCGAGCCACCGCCTCCCCCACCACTTGACAGCGTGTATACTGTCTCCTGCAGCTGGTGGAAGCGCTCCTTGCTACGCCGCGACGCCTGTAGTCCGTTGGGCAGCGTGCAGCTTGAGATCATGGCATCGGCAGCGCCACCGCGCGTCATGTAGCCATTCTTCAAGCTTGGCTCATGGGCGCGATCGCGCTCTATTTCAAACTTGTCCAGCACTGAGATGATTTCGATCATAAAGTCCATCTTGTGCGGAAAGATGGGCAACTCCTCGGGCAGCTGGATGTGCTTCTTATCGATGTCCACAAAGCATAGAACCGCGTCGCTGCCAATTTTGTGTGCTGCCTCGCATTCGGCATGCAGACCCATCACAAACGGCACCGGAGCGTCCAGAAAATGATGCAGTGCAGCGGGTAATATCGGTGCATACACGTGTGGCCAGATAAATGGAAATAGAAGCGAAGTTATGCACTCGCCCACAATCATGAGTCTTTGGTAGTCTGAAAATTGCAAACGACATACTACATTTAGCAACTATCTGATGTAAACTGTGATGTGAAAACTCACCCGTTGATCGCAGCAGTACCTGACTTTCCAGCAGAACACAGGTAAGCAACTGGATCACGCATTCCACGCCCAAATAGCTAAAGAGCAAACGTAGCGGAAAATCCAACAGCGGCAATTCTGTGCTTAACGATGGTCGCTGCAATATCACTGCTATTGCCGGCAAATGTGGTTCCGTTGGTGGCAAATAGACGCGTATCGACTTGCCCGGCTGAGGTAGCATCACTTCATAGAGTATATTGTATACATACGATTCGAGACTTATGCCAGCGCCCGGCTGTCGTGGAAGACAACTGTTGTTGGGAAGAGGATTAAAATACAAAATTATGAATGTGTTTTACTTAATTGGATAATGAATGTATGTGCCCTAAAGCTATTCACTCACCGGTACAAATTCTTGAGAAATATCTGTGCGGCAAATGCATAGGGTGCTTGGCAAATTAACGTTATACTTTTGGCCACAAACAGCTTATCCTTGCTGATGTCGTAGTAGCTTTGTGCGGACTGCGGCGCCTGGCCAGCAACCTTAAAGTGTCTAGGCAGCGATCGACTCACAGGTCCTTCCTTTTTTAGTCTGCTCAAGGAGTGCGCCTGCTGCCCATTCGATAGCTCCGTAATGAACATGGACTGCAGCGTGTGTATGGCGCCACATATGTTGCGATTACGTATCTCCTCGTAGAAGACCAAACTGAAGCCATAACAACGCTTGCCATCCTCCCGCGTCGTGGCAAACGAATGGAACTTGGGCTCAATGTTGTGTTTCTGGGTGCGAAAACGCAGTCCCTGTGGCAGAGAGAGCTAAGATTGAAGATAATAAATACGTTAGAGATGAACAATGAGATCTACTTATACGAAAAATGGCTTGTTTGTATTTTCAATGAAAGAATTCAATGCTCAATTTCAATTAACTTCTCAGCCATGATTTAAATTCATATAAGGTATCAATCTTAATGAATATTGCACATAATAGTATCATTTATGCTTGATTCAAGCAGCTATAAGCTTGGTATAAAATCGTAAGTGATCATTAAGAGCAGATGCCCAATACATATACGCATATAGTATACACATTTGAAGCATTCGTAGGAACACAGAAAGTAAACACATGCCATGATTTATATGATAAGAAACTCGTTGGTGCGATTACTGCGCAGTCGTTGCTAGCATTTGCTGCCGACGTCAACGTTTGCGTCGTCGTTGGCTGCCAATGTGGCATCAATTAAAAGCAGCTCATACGTGCTCGTATTCATGAGCGCCACAAGTCCGTCGCGCTTGAATATCATATTTACACGGGATGGGATTGACTGGAAGAGGGGAGTGCAGGGGAAAACTGGTCATGCAGGCAATTGAACTTAATTAAAGCAAACGTCGAAGATACACACCCAAAAAGAGGGTGGGAGGTGCACCTACCATGCAAATGCCGTGAGCATCAAATGGATTCCATGCTACATTTTCGGGATAATGCGCTAGGGGCTTGCTCTTGTAGGCGCGATCCAGCGGAGAGCAGTGCAGATTGTCACCTAAATAATAGTAATTAATGTAGATATCACTGTTTGGATAATGCGAAGCTCACCTGCAAATCGATCTGGCTCCAAACCTGTGTCCAGATCCAAACCACATATCACAAAATAGTCAGCGAAGCGCGAGAATTGAGGATCCGCATCACGTTTCAATTGATTTAGCTCCGATTGTTCGCCAGGCGATGTCGGTGATTGCACCATGGATTTGGGAATGGATGCAGTCGTGGCTGTCGTGTTACTGCTGCTAATGGCATTGTTAAGCATCAATTTGGATAAGCGGCTGGAAACATTTTCACGCGTCGACATAATTTGTCGTTTTTTCTGTTTGTGTCTTTTGCTGCTGCTGCTGCTCGATTGCTCCAATTGTAAATCAAACAAACGCCTCCATGTGTGCGTGCATATGTATGTGTATATATATATTCTTGTATGTGTGTGTGTATGTTTCTGTAGTTATTATTACTACCGTTGTTCGCTCTCGTAGTTGCTGGTTGTCTTTTTTATTTTTTGCCACTTTCCAATTTACACGACGATAGCAACGACGACGTCAACGTCCCTTGCCCACTATATGAATTTCGTCCGCAAATATATTATTTTTAATAGATCAAATAAATATTTATGTGAATGATTGGGTGCTCCTTTTTGCTTGTTTTGTCTGTATATGTATATGCAAAATTTTCTATGACAATGGCACAGTTGTCTCTGCCTTCGTTGCTGCTTTTCACCCCCACACTCTTCTTTAAGACGCTTTCGTTTTTTGTTATTGCTTCTGCTGCTGCTGCTGGTACTACCTTGAGCTCAGCTGCTTTATTTTATATAGATTTGAAAAAACTTGAATTTACACGACACAAGATCCTATTAATTTTGCTTTTGGGTTAGGAATAAATTTGTTCACATATTTAAGATAAATCTTTTTAACTTTGTGCATTACCGTGGTTCGCAATTTGCACTTTCCAAAAATTTTTGCTATGCGATTATTTCAATATCGATGTTTTTGTTGAAAATGTTGTGTATTTCATTTTTCGATAAGGTTCGATAGACAGTTGACTGCGATCTGGTCACATATGCAGGCTTCATCTCAGCTGATATTTGTTTACTTTTTTTTTTTGTAAATATTGACAATAAATTGGCCTATTTTTAAAGATAGTTCCCATTAGATGAAATATCGTTTGCGCTGCATGGTACTATTACATGCTGCTATTACATTTATATTCTGGTTCCTTCCGAAATAAGCGATAAGTTCAATTTTTTTATTGTATAGTGTGTGAAAAATATTTCATATTTCACTTTACTTGATTGTTAACGTCCTATTAAAAAAAACAAACATACAAAGCCAATTGTTAAAGCCAATTTTTAGAAGTTTCTTTTTTGTTTTTCATACGGCACAAAGCTATCGGCCATATATATTTTTATATCGATATTATCAGTTAAAACGATGCAATGAATATTGACAATTAGTTGATGTGGGTACACTTGCTTCGTGAAACGTGAAAAAAGTTCTAAACTATATTTATGTGTGGCGACATTGTCGCATATTTAATAAAAAGCTGGAGAACGGCGAGCGTAATTGTGCGCTCATAGCTAATTTAAGCTTGACCGATCAGGAATTTGTTTATAATGTTGGAATCGATATTGAAATATTTTTGGAGAAGCGACTGAGTAGTGGGTAAGAGGTGTTAGAACTTTTATGCCACGAATGTGTGTGAATGTGTATTATGTATACAATTATGTGTGTGCTTAGCGAATACTTGTGTGTTTCTGTGGTGTTGAAGCCCTCGGTCGTGAACGGCAGCAGCTAGTGGCGCGACAGCCACAATGACGAAAACAACAACATGTAGCTCCTTGTTGGATTCCTTTCGTACCTCATTCCCGAATTGTGTCCGTAACAACGCGGAAATATCCAATAAACCAACAACAACATTCAATATATGTATGCCTGCATGAAAGCATTATGGGGCCGCGATGCAATATTACCGGTTTGGAAATGCCACAAATTCGAGTTTTCCCAGCTGCCCCACAGCAACTGTAATAACAACAACAAAAAGTGAAGCATGCAACTTTACTTCCCGCATTGCACTGACGTTTGGAGCTGGTAACACGGTTTTTGTTCCCGTTTTCTTTATATACTTTTTTACCTTTTGTCATGCAAGACGCGTTAAATAAACAATTAATCGGCTTGCAATAAACAACAGAGACGCGGACGATTATAAGTTATTTATTTTAGTAAACAGTGCTCGTGCACCCTCACAACAAATTAACATATTTTTGTTTTCGTGTGTTATTGTTATTAATGTTAATTATTACATTGCGCTGTTGTGTTTTTGTTGCGTAATAAATAATTTACTTATTGCCTGTCTTCTTTAACGCGAAGCAATTTGTAAGCGAGTGCGGGAGAGTGAGAAAAAAAGAGAGACACGCTTACAAACACACAAACAATTACGATTATACACTACATACATATCGCGCTCAGCACTCACAGAAGTCGTGTATTGGCCTCTTTGTCTTCCAGTGTACTGCTCTTTCCACCTGTGAACAATTATCGCCGGTATCTCATACATCAAACATGTGAGAACTATCGCCAGCAGTACGATCTTTTGACGTTTTCCGTGGGTCAAGGCCCCCATCGACGAACAGTTGTTTGTTTTCGCAATCAGCTTATTGATCCGCTCGGATTTGAGAAGTGAGTAGCTTTGACTGTTTGCTCACTAACACCCATACACGCATAACATTCTAACTGTAATTACAGCCATAAACAGCAGCAGCAGCAACAGCCAGTAAAAAGCTGGCGGAGCAACGGTAGAAGCATCAGCGCTAGCAGAAAACGCGTAACGGAACTATGTAAAATGGGCGGTAAGAAGCATATCAGCGAAACACCTTGTAAGTAGTGATATAAGATATTAAAATTATTAATTAACATCTGTATTTAAGCTTTGTGATATGCACTATAATTTAGAGAAAATATGAAAAGCGTGGTTTTGCATCTCTCAATCTCTTTCTTAATTGTTTTGTTTTAAAATAATTTTTTGATTGTCTATTATTTAACCCAACAATAATTTGTAATGTTAATAATTATTCTACCTAATAAAAGCAAATATAAGATTCAATTCAGGGAGTGCCATTCTTATTTACATATATACAGATAAGTATGTAAATACGTGTGTAATTAAAGTTGGCACATTTTGGAAGCTTGAAATGTTTGTAAAAAAAACAAAAACCAATTAATTATATGTATATGTACAAATGACTAAAAATAAAGGCAAATACGACGGCGAACGTATCAGTCAGGCAGCCAGCAAGTTCGTTTGCTTGTTCGGGTCACGCAGTTTATTCAAGGTCGTCATCTTTTGCGAGCTACATTTCGGTTGCATCATACACTCGCAGTCTTAGCAGCTCTCTCATATATGCTTGCTCCCTCGTTTTGTGTTCGCCCGTTCGCTCACTAGTTGCGCCCAGTCTCAAACTCAACTATATTTTTGTGTTGACATTCACGAAGCAGTGCACAAAGCGTACGGAATAAAATTGGGTCAACATTAATGAATTTTGTGTGTATGTTTGCATGGGTTTATATATGTGTGAGCACTTTTTGCCAAACGCATTGCCTCACCTAATACTTAATTTTGTGTGTGTTTATTCGCAAATAAATTTATTTTCTTACCTTCCATGCATGTTTTCTTGTCCAGTAAGCAAATCGAACTCCGTGGATTTGTATAGACCACCTGCAACCAGAAATAGCAGCAGCGAAGAAGCACCAGCTGCAACGAACGAAACACTTACAGAACCTGCTGCAGCAGAAAAAGAAGCAACAGCACCAGAGGCAACAACAACTACCTTAGTCTCTCGCAAAGGGTAAGTTAGGTAGTGAGTAAATAAAGCAAAATCTAGTAGGCTAAAACAAATGATAAATTGAATTTGATTAGGTTGAAAAATAAATTGTGATTATTAGTCTAAGATTTTTTGGAGTCTTAAAGCGTTTTTAGTTTTTCAAAAAATAACTTTTATTCTTGCATTTACAAAATATTTTAACTGTTAAACGTTTACCTTTCGTTTCGCTTTTGTTGCTTCTGTTTTTATCATCTGTTTCGCAGAGAGCAACAATCAAGCTGCTCTGCTGCAACAGCAACACGTCGTGAACGACGTCCAGACCGAGCCGTTTATGTGCCAAGGGCACGACGCAGTCAAACAACGCCACCGACAGCGACAACAACAATACCAACGACACTCTCATTAACGCCGACGCCAGCAGCAGCAGTATCGTGCAGTCAACAGTCAGAGCTACAGTTGCAACCATTGGAATTGCCAGTTGTGAATACAAACTCGAACAAAGTAGACGACGGCAACGTTCAACAGCAGCAGGCAAAAGTAAAAAAATTGCGGTCGAGGAGAGGAGAGCGCAGCAAGAAAAGCGTCAGTAAATCGATTGAGGCATCAACGCTGCTTGTAATTGGGCCCAGCGAAGATTCGACGACAACGACGCCACCACCACCGCCAGATAGCAACTGTGATAAGGAGGTAAACACTTTCAAACAGCTTCTCCAATTAGCAAGTCTTAACATATTTTTATAAGCAGACCATGAGCGGCAACCAGCGATCAAAGATGATCAAAACCCAAAGCAATAGGAATATCAACAATAGTACACTGCAATCGCAAACGCTGCGCATAGAGGATGCAGCAGCGCTGCCAAAAGACCATAATGCGCCAACGACTGAGGATGCCAACCAAAAATGTGATAACGAAGTGCGCGAATTGCAGCGAGCCTCCAAGGTAAACTTTATTGCTATCACAGAATGATCAAAGCCTAATTAACAATGTGAAAATTTGTACAGGAAATCAATCGTAGCAATCGTCGCATCATGAAACAAACTTTTGTCTCGGATGTGCTGGAGATACCCGAAAAGATTGAGACAGCAGCAGCAGCAGCGGCTGCAGCAGCACCAACATCAACAACTGCAGACAGCACCACCGAAGATGATGATGAAGATGATTGGGAGAATATGTTTGATGAGAGCGGCGAGTGTTTAGATCCAAAAATATTGCAAGAGCTAACCGATTCGGTGGGCAAGTGTAAAATTGAACTTCCAAAAATGGATTATAGCGTAAGTAATAGCAAAATTTGTTGCTTATTATTGTTATTAATAACATTTTGTTTGCAGCTTTATCACATTAAGCAATCGCTGCTTAATGAGGAAGAGTTTCCGCATGTGCTGGAAATATCGAATTTCCCCGTGGAATTCAAGACACCAGATCTGTTCATGCTCTTTTCACAGTACAAAAACGCTGGCTTTGACATCAAATGGGTGGATGATACACATGCGCTCGCCGTATTTAGCAGTTCCCGCATTGGTTGGTAGTATGCAAAATTTCCAGCTGAGTTTGTTTTGATACGATTCCTCTCATTTGACAGCTGCTGAAGTACTGACCATGGGCCATCCGTTTGTCAAGTTGAAACCGCTGGTCGAGGCCACAATGGAATCCCGGGTCAAAGCCAAGAAAGCGGGTGCCGAATCACTACAGCCTTATCGTCAACGGCCAGAGACTTGTACGGCGCTGGCACGTCGCCTGGTGTCCGGAGCATTGGGTGTTAAACTGCCAACAGCACCGGCGGAACGAGAAAACGAACGGCGTGTGTTGCGCGAAGCCAAGGGTGCGTCTTGTTGTTAATTTATTTTATTCTCTATTATATTCTCCTTATATCCATAGAACGCAAACTTTTAGCTGCCAAACAACGTGACGAGGTGTGGGAGAGCTAGGCTTGCCACACGCTGCACAATGCATTTTATAGTGACATTCTTAACTCGTGCTCCAAACAACAACTGTTTCATTACTTTCTCAATCAAAACTACTAGTACATAACTAATGATAATTTGCATGACTTAACTATGTCCTTGAAACAATTTTTCGCTTTTCATGCAATTTGTGCAAACAAATTTTTGCTCAATTCGTTACTTTTTGGAGTGCATGCGTAAACGTAGATAAAAGAAATATCATTATATAAAACATATATATTTATTTGTCGTAGTTGATAAGCATTACTTGCATAAATTAACTCCAAGCGTATAGTTTTATTTATAAGCGCAAGCAATTTATATGAATGTATATTTTAATAAAGTTTATAGTGCGTAAGATCAAAGAAGAATAAAGTGTAATAATAGTAATAATAATAATAGTGTCTGGGCAAACAACATTGTACGGAAACCAATGCATATTTGAATATGCAAAGTATCTTGGCGTATAAATTCGGTACTGCGTATCGTCGGGCAGACATGGAAAACGCATTTTTTTTATTTCGATATATCGGCTACAGTTTCAAAGGGCACACATCCCTAAAATAATATATTTTATTTTTTTCTAAGCAAAGTTTGGTCACACTCAATAAACTTTGTTGGTATTTTTTAGCTGTTAAATATTTCGTCAGGCTGTCAGTCGTATTGAAAATTTTAATAAAGTCAGAAGTGCAGAGTGCTCGCAGGTTTTGTTGATCGAAGACAAAATAAAACAAAAAATACAAATCGGTAATGCGCACTTTGAAAAAAATTACAAATTTTGACAAATGCACGTGCAAAGTGTAAATTGGCTGCCAAATGTTGTTGACAAAATGATTTTTGTCTGTATTAATAATATGTATTACAAATATATTACTATGCATGTACTATAAATCAGGTGTGCCGTGCGCCACCCAATATCCTAAAAGAGCTCGGAGAATGTAAAGCGTGGCGTGCAGATTATACTGCTAACTTGAAAGATTGCGGTACACACGGCTCGGATTCCTTATAACATTGCGCTTGTGCACATTCGCGTACATTGTTTATAAGTATTTTTTGCTCCAGCACCAACAATTTGCACGCGTTACAAATGTTAATAACGTATCGACGTCAACTTATCGGCTCTCGCTCTGTTTTTATCACATACATATGTATATGCATGTACTACTATCATATTTAGTGTGTGTATGTAGTTGCGAGCGCCACACTCGTTGCCACACAGACGAACATTCACAGTGCCCTAGTGTCACAAAGAATTTGGCGATAGACTCTGATTGTAGTGTTATGAATTAATAATTAAAGCACTTACAATTTTGTGTTCATAGATTAAAAAAATCCGCCGCACTCACTGCGGCTGAAGTCGTGGACATAAACGAGCCAAGAGATAACTTAACAGTCATCTACTTACAAATCCGCCGCTTTTAAGAATCTTTTAACGTTCGGTAAGTTCACAAAATTTCTTTTTGCCATTCCTCCTAAGTTACTCTCCACTCTCTTTCTTGCGCCATTAATGGCAGCGCCATTAGTCAAATCAAAATCTCATTGCAAAATAGTGACATAGCATCAGATTGATGAACAAAAATGCCAGTGTGGCCAATTCTGCTTTTTACAAATGCAAATGTTAATAGTTAAAACAGTTAAATGGCAAAATAGTTTTAAAATGCTTAACAAGCAATCCACAATCTAAAAACGAAAATCGTTCGCATGAGATATAAGAGAGTTGATTTCACTTGTATATAACAACTAATTTTTTTTTTATTTAACTATATTTCTTACTCATCAAAAGCTTACAGCACTGATAAGTGCATTCACATAGACACTGATATCGACGCAAGTACGCGCGTGCATGAAAATACAAACAAAGAACCCAGTCAAAGGAAACCTGTACGTTCGTACAGTCCTTTTAGCCTATTGTTTTGTTGGCATTATTGTTGTTGTTATCGTATTTTGGGTCAGCGAACTATCTCACACGACCCCTTTGGACACAGGTAGAAAGAGAGAGAGAGAGAGACATGACGACTATCGCAGTAGGCAAAATAAAATGCATTTCTTATTTGCAGCGTGTGCGTCTTAATAATTGTTGTCTTTATTGTAGCGACGAAGTTGTGTCTTTGTCCTAATACAACGTTACCAACATGTGTATACATGAATACATAATTGCAAATGTATATATTTATATGTAAAAGTCTTCTTAAATTTGTTTTTCTTACATTGCTGCAGTTTAAGGTGCTTGAGTGATTTTACTCGTTGCCGTCTTTAGAGTAACCGGTTACAGCTTGGCAGTTTCCGTTCTGAACTTCCCAGTGTGTCGCCTTTCAGCGTCTTAGTCATTATCGTAATCATCATTTGGTCATGGCTTTTTATCTGAAATAGTTCTGAGTCATTCTAATTGTGTTTGTTTTTATATTTTGCTTGTGGGTTGCTTCTGTATTTTATAACTGTGTTCATATTAAGTTTTAGCAATCATATTTATTATTATAACTAACACATTGAAAATATTTATGTCCTGTCAAAGATTTAGACCCAAACTTCTGGCCCGATTCCGGTGGGCCAAACATTTTGTGTCTGTTGTCGTTCGTTTTGCAAAAAATAACTTAACTCATCCATTAACAACAATATTTAATTGCTACTAACGGATTTTCCAAACGTAATTTAAAAAAAATGTACCAGACTTTGTTCGAATTAAACATTAAATATGCATTAGATCTATATTAATTATATAAAAAAATCCGGTTTTTGTAAATTTGTTTACCCTTAAATATAATGCTTTCTTCAACGATCTTACTCTTAAATTTTTATGTAAATAACTCACACTTGTGAAATATTTTAATTTATCTGAAAAAATTGTTCCATTTAAATAAAAATCCTAAAATTTCTTCCATTAAAATTTAAAGTATCTTCTGGGGAAAAGTCCAGCCAGCTATCTGAACAATATTCAATATCTTTATTCGCAAAGAATGTTAGACATGTTGATATCAGAAAACGGTTATTCACTTTTTGATGCACTTAGTATTATACATTTTTATGCCCTGCACGCATTGAAAATTGATAAAAGGGTATAATACTTGCATACTTGCAAGCAGTAACTGTACGCATTAAGTATAGGGTTCAGGGTATATTCTTGTCGAGATTGCAGGAATAGATCCGTCTTACTTGCTGCATATGTCTCATTCATTAAATGTTCTTTGTTTTTCCTCATCGAGTGCTGAGGAGAAAAGTTTTCAAAAAAGAATAAAAAACAATATTGCTTTTAAATCTCTATTTTCATATTTGATTAAGCATCTCTCATTTTCATCGTTTTCAATTCACTTACTATCAATTTAAATCGACTCGATAATCGGTTAACATTTTTGCCCCCTGGCTTTTCTGTATGACATTTATGTGTCGCCTGCAAGGGAGCTTTGACATTTTGCATTTTCACTATTTTGATTATCTTTTATATTTAAAGGTCACGCTCCATATTCAGCCGACTAACCGTGTTTATGTCAACCTCCTCCTTTTGAGATTTTCTTTGTAAATTATTCCAACACAATTGAGGGACATCGAGTGCAACAAAATCAATATGTGTTAATTGAATTTCGAACCAAATATAACTTTTAATTGATTTATGGCTTTGTTGCGCTTTGCTCATCGAAATTGAAGTCTGTTAAATATTTAATTTTCGTTTAACTAGATTAATGTAGGTGAACAACCCATTAACACAAACTAGGTTATGTTTGCCAGCCAGGCATATAAACGTCTCTAGATTTATGACATTAGTAACTAAGTTAGGTATCTTTTTACACACACATAATTCAAGTCTCTATAGATAAGCTATGCTTATCCCTCGAATATATAAAACATTTACAATGCTGCAAGCGAAAGTCTCAAAATAGTTTTGCAAATTTTTTTTTTTCTAACTCCTTATTTAAACAGTTCACATGATATGAATTGTGATTATTTCTTGTCAATATATACATCGAAAATTTTTGATTATTAACAAAACAGCTTCAAACTTAGTATTATACATTTCTATACCCTGAACTCATTAAAAATGGGTAAAAAGGGCTTGCATACTTGCAAGCAGTAACTGTACGCGTAAAGTATAGGGTTCAGGGTATACTCTAGTCGGGATTTCTCTGATCTGATACCCTGGCCGATTGCATGAAGCGAATATTATCTATATATTCGTACAATGTAAATTTTGGTTTTCCCATGAAGTTAATCTAATGGATTCATTCTAACAAAATTAATGTAAATCTAACATGCAAATATTTTTATGTAAATCAAATTAATTGAACAATCTGGACACTGTTAACATGTTTACATTATCTCAAAATTTTACAAAAGTTTTACAATTTCATTAAAGGAGGTATTATACATTTCAGAACATTCTTAATTCCTTATAATTGTTGCCATCTAATTTAATAACACTTTCCAACAAATCAAAAACAACATCTACAAATATTAATGACAAAACTTATCTGTTATCGCAAGATGGATGGTAAATACAATTAAAACAAAACGAATAATTTCACCCTTGTGAATATATTTTTAAAATCATATAGACATCTCCCAATTGAAAGCGTTGGCCTGTCAAGAAGTTCTTTAAAGTAAAGTAGATTCACTCAGTTACTCTAACGGAAATTGGGCCAGCGGGTTATGTTGGTATACCTGTAACCATAGATACATCCACTCTATTTTCATTTTCTTTCTCTCTATCCCTCTGTTATTTAATGTTTGTCCCTGTTACGTGACATAGAATTTGCATAAATAAATCAAAACTTACTAACCTGTCCATTTATTGCCCAGCTCTTCCCCCTCTTGTTTGCCGCGTGTCCCCATTTTAGTTGTCTCCTCGGTTTTTATTCCCTGAACCCATTGAAATTGGCTAAAAAGGGTATAATGGTTTTGTGCAAAAGTATGTAGCAGGCTGAAGGAAGCATCTCCGAACCCATAAAGTATATATATATATATTCTCGTTCAGCATCAACAGCCGAGTCGATATATCCATGTCTGTCTGTCGGTCCGTATGTATGAACGCGTCGATCTCAGATACTATATGAGCTAGAGACTCCAGATTTGGAACACAAGCTCGCCTAATCCCTGGGCAGTACAAGTTTGTTTCGAATTGTCGATCAATTTTTCCGTTTCCGATATACACATGTTATCGATAACAACAAAATCTTGAAGTTGGAAAACTTTCTGATGCAGTTTGAAAGATTAGACTAAATAATGACAATCTGTGAAAATTTTGAAATCAGTTGAAAATGGATATGGAACATTGACATTAAGGAAAGTATGCACGGCGTACACACACAAACACACATACTTGCAAGCACTGACTGTACGCGTAAAGTATTGGGTTCAGGGTATCGTCTAGTCAGAATTTCTCGACTAGAGCCTTCTTACTTGTTTTTGGATTCGTGCCTGTGCGCCAACTCGTTAGCCTTTTTTGCTTTTCCGCGCTGCACGCCCCTTTGGGCAGGAGAAAAGCGGGTTAATTGTCAGCCAACGGTGTCGATGGTGCTTCTTGAAAAAGAAACAAAACAAAATAAAAAATATTGTTGGTGGCACAATTTACGGCATTGTTGGACTGCAAATGCAATTTTATAATTAAAATCATTTTTTTATTTCCATTTGTTTGTTTATTGTCGTGCGCCATCAAAACATTGCCTTGGCAACAAATATTTTGTACACAGCTTAATATTAAATAAATAGTCACAATTAATTAAATGAGTGCCAGCTTTTTTGTGGCTTCTTCTTTATTTTATTTAAGATTCTCTTAGCTGCTAGTAGGATAAATTAATACAATAATCCAAGTTAATATATGTTGTGTACCTTCCAAACAATTTGTTTTGAATTCGGACAAATTTCGCGATTACATTTTCAAAGCATGCCGTAACATTCCAATGGGCAGCACTTACAAATTTGGTACCGTTGTTCGTGCAATGTATCGTCAGTTCGTGCGATAATCGATAACATAACTGTAAGGATACTCTTTTATATTTTTTATTGTTTATGTTTTGCATTAACTCGACGAAAGAATATATTTAAAACATATAGTAAATATTAAATAGTTAAATGAAAGCTTTAAACAGTGCAGTGAAAAGATGATCTGAAAAAATAAAAAAGAATTATGGAGCCCTAAAGTCCATAGCAGCCGTTTTGTGGCAAAACTTGTTTGGGAAATCGTAAGTAATAAAAATAAAATAATATCAATTATATGACGGACCGCTTGCAAGCAAATATTATTTATAAAACTTACGTCGATAGCTAAACATGTGATTTTGAAATAATTGCTGCCTGAAATGTGGCGTCATGTGCTAAAAGCAGAGCAAAACTTAAAAACAACCAACAATCAATATAAAGTAAGCACAAAGGCAAAATTGCTAAATGCTGCTGGTAGTTCTAACCCTCACCAATTGGGATAATGTACACCCGACAAGTGTACATCATAAAACTGGTACAGTAACAGGGGCGCTAGTCTGGCGCTTGAACCAAACTCGTTGAGCTATATCCCTGGATATATGAGCACTGTTTCCTTCATACGGAAAACGTCACGTTAAAAAAGCCGTATAGAGATATAGTTCGCAATAATATTAGCAATATTTCAATAATATTAAAACAATATTAGCTTGAAGCGGGTATGCCGTGATAAAATGGGTGTGATGTTCGAAATATTGTTAATTTTATTATTAACAGGTGTCGTCTGAGTGGAAGGGTAGCAATAAATCTAAAGTGTCGCGCAAAAATCGTCTGACACAGCACTTGCAACACCGCTGCAAGTGGATTAAACCTCCCCTCAATCGGAGTCGACGACCTTCTCAACTTTGTCAGAGGAGGTCCTTGATGTGGACGAGCCCCGCGTAAACCGATGCTATCCAGAGAAAATGTGCTCGACGCAGGTGGATCTGCTAAGCGATATCTCCGGCACATTAAAAAAAAAAACTGCTGAAAGCTTGAAGCAAGGTGCAGCACAAAGATTTGTTGTCAAACTCGAAAGCCGGAGAACGCCTTTCAATTATGAATTATGAATCAAAATATCTTATAAATCTATATTTAATCTTTTTTATATGTCCTCTTGCTTTTACTGACATCACAAGCTCTCACATAACATAAATAAATCCATCCATTACTTAAAATGATTCTTAACTCTTAGCTAAATGTTCTCCATGATCACATTAATTTGTATCCAACATTCATGACTATATTTAAGAGTCAATTTTTCTTATACTTATCAACCAGTATCGAATCGAATATCATTTCATTGATAATGCATAGTTTACTGCTGCGTTAATGGGTCAGTCGCCCTACAGTTATATTGACCCAAATCTTCTTATCGCAACGAAGATTATTCCGGTCAGGTTGTGGCCATGTGGCCTTTTTGATGTTGCCACACAATGTGGGTGGATGGGCATTAATTCAGCATAGCATATGCCAAAGGTTCCACATGGGCAAAAGCTCAGTTAACACAGCAACATACTAACATACTAACCCCAAATATGCAAATGGAGAGCAGCCAATTAAGCAACATGACCTAGAACATTGTAACCCATTTGTGAGTCGACCGGTTCATATCACAGATATGCACAGTTTTGGTTTTATATATTTTGTTCTATGTTTGTGTTTGTGTGGGTGCTTCTCCATGTGCAATGCATATTTAATTGTCTTAATAAATGCGTACTCACATCACGTGCTTGAAATGTTCATATAGATATATATTATATTGTATATTGTATATATTGTATTATATGTACCTAGTTTTATCCATGTAAAAATTTATAATAACTTGAAAGCAACACTTAATTTGAAGGCTTCTGTTTTAGCTATGGTGAAGTGAATTTTAAATATGTACTTATTGACTTATTATTGTAAAACAGTTCTCTCATTCTATAATCAAGTGCGTGTTTAGTTAAACTAGTCACGTGTTTTAAAAACAGCTTGGTTGACTATTGCCAACTAGCTCTGATATAACCATGAACACGAAACGCGACTTAGCTAACTACGAACATATGCGTTTCAAATGACCGGCAAGAAATGTCAAAATGTTAAATTACTTGGATTTCATCAATGGACACCATATCAAATAAGTTAGTAGTCGACTCTACCTCCCCCCCCCCCCATCTCACGGTTTTTTCACCCTTTGCGGTGCCAACTTTTAAGTAGTTTTCCGATCATTTTTGATCGTCAGTTTGCTAAGCTTGATTGGCAGTTAGTTGAGCTCTCGCTACCTCTTATTTTTTTTGTCATGCCAAGCACGTATGCAACGTTTTCAAATTTTTTGTCGTTTGCAATCGGACAGCGGCCTAAAGGCTCAATGTGGTAGCTATATTAAAAACCCCTCACCATAAAACCCTCAAAGTCAAATGTATCACATACAAAAAGTCAGACAGCAAATACTCCTCTTAACACTGGTCAGCCCGGTGCTTAACTAAGTGTGAAGGTTAATGCTGTACACCACATATATATTATATAAATATTTATACCTGCAAATTTTTATATGGTTAATTGAATATACCTTAAAGGTAAAATGAAGGACGAAATATGCTCGCATGCTGTGAGAAAGATACCGAAAATCCCTATAATAAGCTACCTTAAAACTGAATCATCATCGACGATATCTGCTTAAAAAAACGTACTATGAATTTCAGTTCTGCATTAAATGAAACCTAATCAGGCTTAAACAAATATACTTTCTTTACGTTTCAATAATACGAAAATGCTAGAATAAACTCGTTTTAAATAAATTGAAAAACTTTTGAAATTTATCGCCTATATGTAAAAGCAAAATATTATTTGTTATTCATAACCAACTGTTCACTTTTTTTAGTGTCATGTCTAGTTTCTTGGTAAAGCTAATAAATATTTTTATACATATGTAAGTTAAGCATTTACTTATCATAAAATGGGCTAGGCAACAGTGTAATCATATTGTAGTACATATTTAGTTGACTTGTACATATGCCCTATCTCCATTTTCACGCAACCAAACACGATAAGCCCAGACTTTGAGTTATGTCCATGTAAATTCGTTTGATAACTTTGTAATTAAACGTGGTATGGGATTAAAATAGTTGATCACAGTAATCATGTAATAACATTCCTCAAAGAATCCTCAAATGTAGTTCTTTCATACGAAAAGATATTGTCGTGTCTCATTATGCAGAAGCCAAACCTTACTAATATACTTTGTACTTGGTTTTTTATTGTACAAACTTTTGCGCACATGCTGCATGTAACATAACCGATCGACAACAAGCATATCTAGGCTACATTTTGAGGCCAACGGCAGCAGCAGATTTTTATCTATTCGCGTTTATATGTATAATTATAAAGCAACTGGCATCTATCTGAAGTTGTTGTAAGCTCCAAAGTGATAACACGATAAAAGCAAATATTAGTACCAAAAAAAAAGAAGAAGTTCACTAAACGTACGCATTGTTCCAACAGGAAAGTACTAAAATATTCTCTTGTTTTTTTTTGCGTCTCGTGTGCCGAGATAATGCGATAAAACGAAAAAAAAATATATTGTTGTTGTTAGTGCCTTTTTATACCCTGAAACCATTAAAAATGGGTAAAAAGGGTATAATTGTTTTGTGCAAAAGTATATAACAGCAGGAAGCATCTCATAAAGTATATATATTCTTGATCAGCATCAACAACCGAGTCGATATATCCATGTCCGTCCGTCTGTACGTATAAACACGTCGATCTCAGAGACTATAAGAGCTAGAGACTCCAGATTTGAAACATAAGCTCGCCTAATCCCTAGGCAGTACAAGTTTGTTTCGAATTTTCGATAACTTTTCCCGTTTCGGATATACACATGTTATCGATAACAACAAAATCTTGAA
Organism: Scaptomyza reducta; assembly: GCA_035044485.1. Taxonomy (NCBI): domain Eukaryota; kingdom Metazoa; phylum Arthropoda; class Insecta; order Diptera; family Drosophilidae; genus Scaptomyza; species Scaptomyza reducta. Next base: position 626,446 of record JAWNNV010000627.1, read on the forward strand.
TTTGGAAAACGTGGAACTTCCGTCTGAAACTATAGACTGTACACTGGAATCGGTTGAGAAACACGAGAGATTTGTAGGCATTATACGCGTACACACACATATTTATGCAAGCACACACAGTATAGGGTTCAGGGTATCTTCTAATCGGGATTTCACATTGCTTTTTTACTCTTTTGGCGGTCGGATATGGATGGATACAGTGCCAAAGTAAACGATTTCCTCCCTGCTGCAGCTAATCACGAAAGAGTTTTGGTTTGGGGGACGGGGGGTGGTATGTTTCTTTCTTTAGTTTTTGTTGTTTTGGTTGCTTAGTCAACGGCTGATCGCATTAAATAAATGCGAACATGCAAATTGTTTTCTTAGCTACCAACACAACAGCACGCTAGCTACCTCGCACATCCCTGCCCCTTAGCGACAGCTAAATATGTATATATATATTTGTTTGTATTGATATTGGCTGTATTTGTGAAGTTTCGTGGAAATTCACTCGCTTCAGTTGAAATTGTTTACACCAAAACAAAACAAAAGAAAACAAAAACTGCTGCTGCAACGACAGTTGTAGATCTCCGTTTCTTTATAAAAAAGAAGGCAATATCCATATACATCCACAGTTTATAATTCATAAGCAATTGGAACACAACCAGCAAGTGCTGCAGATGTAGAATAACATCAGAATGCAGTTGTTTGTGTAAGTTTTGCAGCCAAATCAATCGAAATGCGAAAGTGCTCGCTTGTTTAGTGAACCATAACTGAATAGAAAACAATTACCCTAGCCCAACTGGTCCACTTGAACTGGGCTGGTAAGGGAATGGGAAAGAGTGAGTGTTGTTGGGCCCATTCAAGCGTGGCTTAAATTGTTTTTTACAATTTTATCTATTTTTCATTCAATTAAATCTCGAAGCGCTAGATAAAGCTTTCTAGCAAAACCAAATGAAGCATTTGTGTTGTACAAAAAGTTGGCTCAAAAGGTTCAATCACTTATTAAATTAAAGGTGAATGAACTTATTTAACTGGCTGGGTTTGTTGTATCTCATTTCCTAATTGTTTTCTTTTTTTTTTGGATTTTTTAAATTATGCATACTAAACTTTTCAATTATTTCTTCAAGTTTCTCCAAGATGTCTAAATATTCAGGAAAAAAATGTCGCCTGCTCTCGATGATGTGGCTGACGGCGTTCTTCTTCTTTGTGGAAATCATAGTCGGCTATGTGACCAATTCAATGGCTCTTGTTGCAGACAGCTTTCACATGTTGGGAGATATAGCTGCTTTGGTCATATCATTCCTTTCAGTTAAGGTAAGGAGTATTCTCTTTATATGCCATTGTGTGGAGCTGACTCACTTTTAACTTAAATCCCCAACAGATGTCACCCAAAAAATGGTCAAAGAACACTTTTGGCTGGGCACGTGCTGAAGTCTTGGGAGCTCTGGTCAATGCGGTGTTTCTGGTCGCACTCTGTTTCAGCATCACGATTGAGGCATGCAAAAGGTGAGTTACCTGCCGAAGAACCTGACCACGTAAAATGTAAAATTTCGTGTGGCAATTTTAAATATCTCACTGTTTCGTTTTATTGTTAGTCACTCGTTTCTTATGTTTTTTGTATATTGTTTGTATTCGTTTCAATTTGCATGCAGTGTGCATATACACGACACATTTCTTTGCTACTTTACGATGAGGGTTTTATACGCCATACGATTGTTTAAACGCGTCTTCGTTTTGACTCGAAATGATAAGCATTGTAAACTTGAAATGCATAGAAGTTATTTTTAACATATCGCTTAAAATGGAGGTTAAATAAAAGCACTAAACGCTGATTATTAGTTTAACTAATCTTTTCTAGCTTACTTTTACAATTATTTTATTCGTATAACTGCCTTGCTTTTACTAAACTTTAAACCCAATACGCCCAAACAGATTCATTGAACAGGAGCCTATACATCAACCGGAGCTGCTGCTTATTGTGGGCATACTGGGTCTGTTGGTCAATATGATTGGGTTGTGTCTGCTTTACGGTGCGTATACTTTATACTATTTAACAGTTCCTCAATAAATTTCGAAATGTTTACCTTACAGAGCACGGCGGTCATCATGGACACTCACATGGTGGTGGTCTTACGCGCAATCACAGCCGCCTAACGGAGCTGGCCAACATGGACGAAGGCGAGGATGAGCAGAATGATTATGCATATGAGAAGCAGAAGGAGAAACCGGTCAAGAAGTCCAGCCATGGTCATAGCCATGATCCCGGCCAGATGAACATGCGTGGCGCCTTCCTGCATGTGCTCAGCGATGCTCTCGGGAGCGTTATTGTCGTTGTCAGTGCGCTTGTTGTGTGGAAGAGCGATTGGGAGTATCGTTTGTACATAGATCCGGCTCTATCTATTGTCCTGGTTGCACTCATCTTGCACTCGGTGTGGCCTCTATTACGTGAATCTGCATTGATTCTGCTGCAAACAGTGCCCACGCATATTCAAGTGGATGCCATACAAAAGCGTCTGCTCGAGAAGGTCGATGGAGTTTTGGCCGTTCATGAGTTTCATGTCTGGCAGTTGGCCGGAGATCGCATTATTGCTTCCGCTCATATACGGTATGGATTTTATTGAACTTTCTTCTAACTTCCTCATAACATTATTAACATACTTTTGTTATAGCTGTCGCAATTTGTCCGAGTACATGAAGATCGCTGAGAAGGTCAAAGAGTTCTTTCACAATGAGGGTATACACTCCACGACCATACAGCCAGAATTTAGCGAAATTGAGGGCTGCAATATGTCCGATGGCACTTCAAGCATTAATATGAGCGGCTCCGATTGCTGTGCTCTCGACTGTCCCACCACCGATGAGGGCTGCGTGAAGGCTACATGCTGTCAAAACAACAACAAATTGGTATAAAAAAAAAAAAAAAATCTTGGCATTTGTTTTGTAATATAGTATTTAACTTAAATTCCATTCACTTTCAGAATCAACTACCTTCTCCCACAAATTCACCGTACATGTGCCGCCAGCGCAATGCAGCTCGTCAGGCTGGCGATGTGGAAGCCGGATCGCTGCTTGAAGCAGCCGCCTCCAGTGGCAACCAGACAGTTGGCAACGGAACGGTCGTAACAACGTCTGCGGAGCCAACGCCAAAGAACGAAGCAGTCTGACAACAGCCACATCAGCAGCATCATCATCAAAAACAGCATCATCAGCAACATCAACCAGCACAGCAACAACATAAAGTACACTTTGCCACAAACCCAACCACAACCATACGTGATATATTTTACGAGCCAACAAACAACCAACAAGCAACTTCCAAAGTCTTTGTTAACAGCAATGCCAGTCCCAGTCTCTCACTAACCGCACAGCGACGCCGCGAACTTCAGCTACGTGCCGAACACCAGTTCATGGAGCAGGTAAAGCTCAGTGGTAGCGCCTGCACTCGTAACGGGGATGAGGTGGCCCTCTAAATTAGGCAGAGACTCAGATTCAACAGTTCTTTTGATGAACTTAATTAAATTCATTGGTCAAGTGCAGGTTTTTCAGCGTTGTTGTTGTTATTGCACGCGCAGAAGGCGACTGTAGTTTATAGTATGTGTGTGTCTGCATGTGTATGTATGTCCTACCACCCCACCCACAATATATGCCCCACAACAGTGTTAGAACACACTATCAGCGCGCACTGTATTTCATTTTATTCTTTAGTTTAAATGAAATCAAAATGTTTAGAAATAAGGCAAACAAAAAATAAAACATGCAGTTAAATGTCATTCATATAAATTATACAATTATATGAGATGATAATAGCGTTAACTAAAAACCAGAATAGATAATTTTAACAATTAATTCTTAAACAAACAAACAACATAAACCGCAATTAAGATTATGTACGTTTTTTACATTTTGAAAAGTTTATACAAGAAAAATAAAACATAGAAGAAAATATAATGTATTTAGTAGTTATACATAAAATATATACATAGTTAATGATTAAAGACAGTTTGGTGCGAATGTTAAGCGAAAAAGTTAAATGAATTCAAAACCCTAGTGTATTACCATATGCAAATTCTATAATACAATATTAGGCTTTAGTTTCTTATTCTTGGGAGATGCTTAATGTAAAAATGCAGTAAACAAATTTTTACTGCAATGGCAACTAAGACTTCATATAAACTAAGCTATTTCAAAACTGTATCATCAAAGCTGTATTATTTTATGTTTATTTATCAAGTGTCTGCCTTTATGTTTGTAAATATATATACATCAAACATAATCATTATAATAATTAAATGAAACAAATGAAAACCAAATATCGATATATAATTTGTCTTCTTTGGCTGTTGATATTCAAAAGATTTGCATGCTTAACTTATATCATCTCCTCTAACACATATTTTCCAAAATCTTTTTAGCATTTCTTTTTGCTTCTCTTCCTACTCGTTCCAAATGAATACAAAATGAACAATTTTAAATCGCGAAATTTACATTTTTATCAAATGCGGCTTCTATGATATAATAAAATACATTTTAATTCCAATTGGTGATTTTATTAACAAACAAAATATATTAATGGCACTTTGAGGTTAGATGAGAGTTATAGTTCTAGTGTTAACAAATATAATTAAATAACGCTCTTAATGTGGAATGTTATAAATACGTAAATTATATGTGTGTGATTGCAAATTTATCGCTTGGACTTGTGCTCCCCATCATCGATGCATTGCATCTTTGAGAAGAGCAGCTGGCGCTATAAGTTTTCATCAAGATTCTGGTCGGTGTTCTCCTCCACAATTGCCTCGTCCCATGGGCCGTGAATGTTAAACTTGTATTGCTGCTGTTTTACAAATATAAACGGGCAAACAAAGTTGATGAAAAGCGTTGTGCAGGCATAAAGATAGAGCACCGGACGTGATATATAATAGAGAGATGTACAGCAGATGACAAAGATCGGCACCATGCAGAAGGCATGCCATGTGGATGTAATCATGATGGGATAAAGCACAAAGAAGATTGCAGCCTCGACAAGTAACACAAAGGCGTGATACGATGTTGAAAGTCGCGATGCCAGACAGATGGCACCGAATATGGCAGCGTTTAACGAGATAGCCTTGGAGACCATAGCCACATCCAGGTTGTAGTCGGAGAACATTAGATTGAAGAGCATCACAAAGAATGTCAGCGTGTAAATAGTGTCCGTGCTTATGGCCTGTGTTAATGTGTGCAGCATAGGTGAAAAAATGTAGCCAAACAGCAACACAGTGACGAGCGTCTTTGAATCCTCTCCTAGCAGTGTCATACTAAGGCTGCTGCCACGATAAGCCAAATATCCGATAGCAGTAATGATGCATGTGGGTACCAGTATGCTAGTGGGTGCAAGCTTCTCGCTGAGCATCATGTGATAGAGTATTAAAAAGCCGGTTATGCACGAGATCTGATTGTTTAGCACTGTTGTACCGGCAACTGCTTCGCCAAGCGTGTAGATTCGGACGTGTATATTAGTTCGCAGATCTTTTAGGAAACTAACATCTGTATAGTTGTCCGGGTACTCGCGGTTTGAGTAGAGGTTCTTAACCCATGCTTTTCGCTTACTATGCAGTATTTTTGACATCTTATAATTCAAAGAGAACACAAAAATTGACAAACAATTTTCTTTACAAGGAAACAGCTGTTTTAATTAATCGATACCAAGTACGGTAGCAAAGTTAAAATTATCGATGCCAAATGCAGAATCGATTATCCCAAGATGCGCCAATAAAGTAAATTTTCAAATTTTCATTTTTGTTAATATTTAATTTTTGCTTAAGAGTTAGTTGTAAAAAAAGTCCACTAATAAAGCATAGTTTTTATGGTTAGAAAGACAAAAGTGTCCTTGGCAGTAAAAAGTTAAAATCAGGTTAAAAATCCATGGGATTAGTTAAAATAAAAACGCTCAAAAGGGCATCTGTCAGTAAATTTGTGTAAATATCCTAAAGAGATTGCATTAATATAGTGATTAGGGACAAATAGTTAGATTATTAGAATGTACTCTAAACAAGGCCACTCTCAACAAATAACATTATTTTAACAATCGAATTTATGACCAACCGCCAGTCAGCTTGTGAAAAAGTTCCTCGTTCAGCGTTTGATTGTTATCCTTAGAGCGCATTGACATAAAAATATAACCGCCAATAAACTCATGGACTACCTTGCAATCGGCAGAGTGACAAGAGAAGACTACATTCTCGTCATTGAACTGAATCATCATGCATTTAATGCCCCAGTTGACATTCCAGGCTTTCATATTGTTGTACCGCCAAGTCTTGATATGATCTCCAGAATTCAAATCCATGCGCATGATCCGATTGTGGGCAACGCCCAACAGCTCTTCCTTGCGGTGTCCATCAAACTTGATAATGAACAGGGAGACGCCAAAGTCGGGCAACGATTGCCAGGCCTGTATGTACTTCAGCTTGGCCTGCAGCAGCGACAGCTCCCTCACATTAGCATGTGCCTCCAGAATACGTTGCACCGCCTTGCCGGCCATTTTGCGCAGCATCTTGGCAGAGACATATTCCACGGCATCCACAGAGCGCGGATCAATGTTGACATGCACGCCCTGCACAGGTCGCTGCATCTGCAGCAAAGACAAAATTCCATCGACTTCACTCTCGTAGGTACTGTCCGCTAGAGAGCGTCCTTTGGCCGCCAGCCGACAGGCGGCCAACCACTTGGCGTACTGCTTTTCGTTTTCGCAACGCACCCAGACCTCACTATTGGGTCCATTGTGATCCTCCGGCGACACCTCCAAGCGTATGGCATATTTTCCTTGCGCTAGATTAACATCCGGCGTCACCTCGCAGCCACGCATATTAATGCTGATTGTGGGAGCAGTGCGACGAGATTCGTCAGCACTTTTATACAGATGCAAGTGTAGGTCGCGATAAGTGAAATAGTAGCGCCTATAGCCTCGCAGCGTAAAACGCTTTGGCTTAAGGAAGCGCAGATAATCGGAGAGTTCTGGTATGCGTGTAATATTAATTGGATCGTGTGCATTGCTACCTTCCAGTGTTATCTTCAGTTCATTTAGCGCTGAATCGATGTCATCATCATCGTTCTCCTGACTGGACGTCTCAATGCCCGAGTCAACGGTTGTCATCGGTTGCATGTCCACCTGATGATTCACCTGAAACTGCAGGGCTGCAAACATAAGAGTTTCCTGCTCCGTGCAGTCCAGCTCCTCGTTCAGTATGGACCATTTGGCCTGCTCGTACAGTTGATTGATGCGCACTTGATCGTACTTGGGATTCAAATCAAAGAACGTATAGTACTTGAAGCGCAGACAGAGAGTATCGTATTCGCGAATGCCCTGCTCCATCAGTGACAACGAACTGTCCAGCCACCCGACATTGAGGCGTGCCTTCTCCAACAGCGATTTGGGACGCAAGAGACGTGCGCGGATCTCGGCGCTTATTGTATGCGATGAACTGGCCAAGTTCTCCTGAAAGTCACCCAAACTCGATGAGGACGAATCGTAGGTGCCACAGCCAGTGCGACTTGGCTTCCAGTGCCCAGTCGTAGGGGAGCGTTGTGCTGAAGCCGATGCATTGTGCGGCGACAGGGGCGCACAGAAGAACATACCAGGCGCTGATGGCTGGTCCAGGCTACCATCACTACCGCCATTAAAGGCCGAATTGATAGGCACAAATGAATTTGTGTCCGGTGCCGGTTGCAAATATGTTGTGCCATCTGGTTCAGCAATAGGCACTCGCTTCTGATGTGGCAACTGGGCAAAGTTCTTCTTTAGATGCTCCGCTTCAAGCGGTTTGCACATCGAAAGCTCCTCCGGATAGCGTATGTCCAGCTGTTTGCAAACATTGACAACTGCGCCGAATGTCTTCATCGAGAAATCGACACGGCAGTCCAGATAGCGCAAATCTGGTAATTGGACGCGTAGTATCTTATGCATGGGCGTAAAGTGAAGCAAGCTGTCCGCCTGCACTCCACACTGGTCAAGTGTGGCGCGTGTGCGAGTTAGCCAGATGTTCTTGGCGGGCCAGTAGAGTGCATGATCCGACCAATCCTTAGGATTCTCCGGATCAACCAGCTGCAGCATTATGCTTCCTAAATGCTGATCGCCGCGCACGCGCATTGTGCGCTCCAGCGCCAGGTCCGTTATGTAGATGCGCAGATTCCATGAGTTTTCGCCAACGTGAATCATTGTGTAAGTCAACTTTTAATTTTTCTGATGTTGACGTCACGGTTGCCCTTAATCTGCGGCCGCTCCGTCTGCCTAACAGCCTCAAACGTCCTTCGGGTGGCGCCTACTTGCGTTCTGTTCGCCTACAAATAAAATCACAATCGTGTTGCAGCTGTTGGTTAACACGGTTCTTTTACCCAAATAGTGCAATTTCGAGAACATACTTTAATGCGGGTACGTTACATATGTCGTAATACTACCGGATACGCGCAATTGCATTGATTGATTTTCACTTAAGAAACTGGAGCAATTAATGAAAATTCTTTGAAATAGAAAGCGCCCAGTGTTCAATGTAGAGGTGGAGAAACATCGACGGCAGCATCGATAGTATCGATGATTGCATCTTTTTAGCATCGTCAACATCGTTTTTGTTTTACAAAAATCGATAGTACTTTTTAGTATAATCAAAGAAGAAGAACAAAGCAAGTGCAAAATAACTGTACATTTTTGCGGTCAACTTTGAGAAGAAAAATGCCGGGCGTCACAGTAAAGGATATTGACCAGCATGCCGTTACCAAAGCGGTTGCCGTTTACCTCAAGAAAACTGGCAAACTAAAAGTTCCTGAGCAGATGGAATTCATCAAGACTGCAAAATACAAGGAACTGGCACCATACGATCCCGACTGGTTCTATGTGCGTTGCGCATCGATTCTTCGTCATTTGTATCATCGCAGTCCAGCTGGAGTTGGCGCCATTACCAAAATCTATGGCGGTCGCAAACGCAACGGAGTCAACCCTTCGCATTTTTGCCGTGGCGCTGATGGTGCTGCCCGCAAGGCGCTGCAAGCTCTTGAGCACGCCCAGCTCGTCGAGAAGCACCCAGACGGTGGTCGCAAGCTAAGCTCCATTGGACGGCGTGATTTGGATCGCATTGCCAACCAGATTGCTGCCAAGCAACGGGACGCAGCCAAGCAAACTGGCCCTATTATTATTTCCAACTAAAAACCGTGTTTACACCGCGTGAAGCTGTACTTGCATGCAAGACATAAAAATATTAATTATAACAATTTCAAATCTCCAAGGAAACCAAACATATATCTTTATTCAGCAAAGCTGGGATCAGAAGAAGATCAGAAGACTATATTCATTTTCATTTGCGAAAAGCATGTTCTATGTACGGATTGCGATTCTGCTAATCTTATCATACTTTTTTTTTAATTTAAAAACTTTTAACAAGCAATAAAAAATACACCGATGTTTCGGCTTAGAAATATCGCTAGCCGATAGCGTCGATGTTTATAATTGTTATTGCAAAAAACAAGTTGACTGCCCTGCGCTATTCAACAGGTATTTATTTGAATTTACACACGCGAAAACTAAATTTCTTTGCGGTAATAGGCAAACAAGTAACTTTAGTTAACTTTATTTATGTGATTCTGTTGTTAATAAAATAAACTTGAAATAAATCGTAACAAGCAATGAGGTAAAGTCCTAATCAGTTTAAATAAGCTAAAAAGAAGTTGGTATTTTTAGTATTTTCAACAAGTTGACAGTTTTGCGCGATTTCCGATAAGTGTTAAGCAACTATCTTACCGTTACAGCTGCGTCAACTGTATTCGCCATGACAACGGATTCTAAATTAAAGCAGCCCCCGGACGATGATTTTTAATCAATTTGAACAAACAAACAATAAACAAACGACAAAATCGTAACCACAGCAGCAGCCAGTCAATTTTCAGTTACAATTCGACAGCTGCCGGCTTTCCAGCATACACACACAGAAATAAGTACATAAAACTTATTCAGTATTTACACATAAAAAATCGGCACCTGTAAATACAACTTCGTTGTGAAATAAAAATAAATTTTATATAGCGCCCGTGTGTGCATTTAAATGGTATCGCCGCGGAAATCTGCATCCACCATCAGTGAAGAATCTCGGTGGGATAACAATATGTCTTCGTAAGTATCCAAGTGGTTCTGTACCACAAAAACCACAACCAACTATTTCCCACCTCAAATGCATTACCCAGAATTCCGGTAAAAAGTTGCGAAAGCCTCTACTCTGCCAGTTCCCGCGAATCAGCGCGCCAAATCTATCAGCGGAAGCCAACACCACGCACCATAAACGGAGCCATGAGTCAGCCATCTATGCTATCCAACAACACTAGTGATATACATCAGCGTGTAATGTCTGCTCGCAATTTGCGTGCCAAAACCTTTCAGAATCAGTTGGCCGACGCACAGGCAGAGATTTCGAATTTGGCGCATGAGAATCGAATGCTGCGCACAATGCACAAGCGTCAATCGATGGCATTGAACAAGTATGAGAATACGGGTGCGGAGCTGCCACAGTTGTTGCATTCGCATGCCGAAGAGTTGCGTGTGTGGCAAACGAAGCATCGCAACGTGCAGGCGGTCAACAAGGATCTGGAGCAGAAGCTCAAGCAAAAGGAGGCACAGATCCTATCGCTGAGTGACCAAAACAAATACTTCAGTCAGCTTATCAAAGACAAGTGAGCATAAATCCATCTAAAAAAAACATTTTTAGTTTAAAATAAATTTTTCTTGTAGAAACTTGGATGAACGGCAGAAACTGCAGGATAAAGTGCGCACATTGGAGCAGCGCCTACAGGAAAAAGATAACGACATGAAACTAATGGCACGCAAGGTACAATTGGAATCAAAGAATTTTCGTCAGCAGCTGCTTAATGAGCAAAAGAAGTGCAAGGAGGTTATGCTTAAGCTGGAGAAGGCAAGGCTAGAAATTAGCGGCTATCGCAAACTGGAGGAGTTTACAGTAAGTCAACGAAGTTTCCTACATAGATGATCACATATAAAATCCTTTAATCATAGGTGGATAAGCCTAATCCCATGGCCTCAGGTCGTCACACAAAGCTGGGTGCTGTTGACGAGACTGACAAGATTGATAAGCTAGAGAAGTCACTTGATCTCCTGGAGCAGGCAATAGAGAAAAATAATCAAAGTGAATTTAATGCACTCACTGATGTCATGGAAACCGATTCAAATTTTGACTTTGAGAAGGATGACGCCGATGAGGTGGACAAGGATACAGAGAGCCAGGTTAAAGATTCTAAACCAGTGCGCGCTAAGTTGACCCTGCCACCGGCTACCACTCAACCCAAATCTCTCGCTATCAATGCAAACAACTCGTCGCGTTCCTCGCTTAGCAAAATGATGAATCAGTCCAAGGTTAGTCCTGTACGCAAACCAAATCCACGGCTACGCGGTGGTGTAACCACGGCAGCAGTACCTGTCCGCAATATCGTAGCCAGTAAGCCACTTAGGTCCAAGCAGACTACACTCGATTCAGCGGCCAACAAAATGCAGACGATGACAAAATCATTGGAATTCGACTTTGAGGAAGATTCTGAGCATGACGGAGATCATGACGATTGCGATGCCAAGTTTGGCTTAGGTGACGATGATGATGATGTTGACACTGATGAAGACCAGAATCCGAATGAGATGAGTCTGGTAGATTATGCTCCCTACTTACACACTAAATGTGAGCTGGGCAATATGCTGGAAATTAACCAGGATGACGATGATGATGATATAGACGACGAAATTATTGCGCAATCTCCAAAACTCATAACAAAGGTTGCATTGGTAAGTGGAATCTTGAGTAATTATTTATTGCATACTAAGACTAATTACTTTGTACAACAACAGGGAAACTCACGCAGTCCCAACATAAAGGAAAATATGTCTGGCATACGGAAGATAATATCGGATGATTATAAGGAACGCGAAAACTTCTTGGACATTCACTGTCGTCCCAACTCGGGCAGTAACAACAACAAGCGCACCGATGATTCCACCAAGAAAAAGCGCAACGGCAGCATCCCAACTGCCGCGACTAGTGGCCCAATGGTTGCAAGTCGTAAGCAAGCGTTACTCGCTGCCCTCAAGGTCATCGATGACAACAAAGATGAGAGTTAGTTACCCGATTTTTTTAAGTATGCGTTTAACTGCGTTAAGTTATATTTTTTATTTGAATACAAAGTAGAGAGAGTTCGGAGGTCGGAGCAACTGCCGCAAAAACACTAGACAAATGCTGCAGAATATGGATGACGTGCCCATTATTGTCAGCACTGGTTCAGTTTTTGTTGCATTTGCTTCAGCGCTGCTGAGCAAGTAAAATAAAAAAGATGACAACTTGTAAAAATTTATTTGCTTTATAAACCTAGAACCTATATACATCATTGGATCATTTATCATTCTTTCCGCGCATTTTGCTGATGGCCCGGGAAACTTTTTTGCGTAGTTCCTTTTGTCTTCTCATTTTAGATGCTTCGTCGGCGCGTTTCTGTGCTCGGAACTTTTTCATGCGCTGCTTTGTGTCTTTGCGTTCGCGATGTCGCTTGTCCTTGTAATTCGTTTCGATCATCTTCATCATTTTGGAGACCTTTTGCTCATAGGGGGAGTTAATGACAGCAACACGCTCGGGCGCCTCCTTTGGGTTTTCTGGGCCCAACTTGGGCTTATCCTTGTAGGGTAGGGCACGCTGCAGCGCCTTTGGTATGACCAACGGACGGAAGATTTTCGGTTTTCGCACAATCTCCGTATACATGCTGTCTGGCTGGGCATCGTTCTTCAGCGCACGCTCACGTTTCAGCTGACCGAGTGTCTTCATGCCCTGCCATTGACTTTTCTGCTCTGGTGGCAGCAGCAGTGAGGTTACGGGCGCATAGAAACGTGGAACTTCAACGCTGAACCAGGTGCGACAGAAGACAATGTCGCTCAGTAGTATCTTATCCTCGAATGTGGCACGATAAGAGCCCTCGGGCGTGTGATGAGCCTTCTTGATTTGGCCGCGAATTCCTGACACCGTCTTGACTTTGGCGCCCTCAAATTTAGCCACCTCCAGCGAAGAGTTAAACATGTCCTTGACGAACGCCGTATTCTTGTAAATCTTGAACGGATGACCCACCAACTTGAGCTTCTTCATAATCTGTGAGGATTTGTCCAGCTCCGTGACACAGCCTGTGGCAGCTATGCGAAAGCCGAGACGTTTCATTTCCTCCTGATCCTGGCGCACAGTTTGCAGAGCCAGAAAACCCGTATTTTGCGGTGTTATTGGCCCCCAAAAGGTCATGCTGCAGGTGACATGATTAGGTGTATACTTTAGATATCGATGCCTAAAGTTATCTTCCACCTTGGCATAAATTGCAATCGTCTGGAAGCGACGCCAGCCCATTGATACGATGATTGGATCACCAGTTTTAAGGATCTTCTTGTACCAACGATGTTTCTTCACTTTGCAATTTACATAACCCACATTCTCCTCAGTCATGTTGAGTGCACCGACTAGCACCGGATAACTGGCATCAAAATTATCCACAAACTCAGCCGGTAAACTTTTAAAGCCCAGACGCACATACAGTCCCGCGCGATAACCTTCGATTTGGATGCGCAAATCGTTGTCCAGATGGGAAAATTCACTTTTATTTAGCTCACTCTGTTTCTGCGCTTCCGCCTTGAGGTCCTCGTAGAAGCCGTGATCGCCAGTGATGCGTCCACCATCCTCTTCACCCTTCTCCCCGCTGTTATCATACTCTGCATCGAATTTTGCCTTCAGTTTCAGTTTCTTGGCCATCAGCTCCGCTTTTGTCAGATTCTCCTCCTCTACGCGTGTAATTTTTCGTTTAATAGCTTTGGTTCCTATCTCAGCTGCTTCATCGCCGGCTTGCTCCGCATCAGCATTGACAGCTGCGTTGGGCTTGCCGCTTTGCTGCTGACCCGTTTCTAAATCCTCAAAGTCGCCATAAATCTCGCTGTCCGCATCGCTCATGTCATCCAGTTTAAGCAGGTTCTCGGCATCCTCGGATGCCTTCCACTTGCCAGTCACAAAGCAGTTCTTGATAAGTTCCTTGTTCGTTTCGGACAGCCAGTCACGTGTCGCATCTAAAGAAGAATATGGTCAAACATGTTTTTATATATTCTTGCAATGTGAGGATTACCACTTACCGGTCTGGTACTCAAAGAAGCAGCGCTCGTCCTTGTCGCGTATGTCCAAGTCCTTTTGCATTTCAGTTTGCTTTTTGGTAGCCAAGCGAAATAGACCGCCTAGCTCCTCTCCCGAATGCTCAACATTCTCCTGATGCTGCTTGGATTGTTCGCTCTGATTGTACAAGCCGTAGACCAAACGCATCAGATTACGCGACTCCGAGTGGCGTTGCAGATAGGCATCACGTGCCTTTTGGGCCAGATTTGTTTTCCAGCTCATATTGCTGGCCAGGATGCGTGCTTCCTCGTCATCATCATCATCCTCGTCGGAGTGACTGTTTGTTGTTGATTTTTTTACTTCCGTTAAGCTTTGATACTCATCATCGCCCGAGGATTCCTCGTCACTGTCCGATTCCGCCTGCTCGTCATCGTCGCTGTTCTCACCACGCCAATCCTCTGCCGCAAATTCGTCAGCTTGCTCCTCATCGCTTGAATTGGCATCCATTCCAGAATCTTCAGGTCCATCGTCATCTTCTTGCTCGGATGCCTCGTCGTCACTTTTAAAATCCTTGGATTTGATGGGCGCCGCATTAGAGAACAGCCGAAATTCTTGCTGGTCCATTTGCTCATCCATTGTGGCCTTCTTGTCAATCAGTTTGCTGACCAGCTCCTCCTGTTCGGTGGCCTCGGCAGTTTTCTCCTTATGAGAGTGGGAACCTTGCAACTCAATATAAACTGCATCCTTGTCGTAGACAATGCCACCCACACCCGACATGGGCGCATAAAGCAAACGCTCCTTCTCTAATAGGCTGCGCTTTTTCTCGGTGCCTGGCAACGGACACGGGTCGGATATCAGGCTCAGCTCATCAATGCGAGCATCTCCTAGGCCAGCTATGTGCACCATATGCTCCTGCTTGAGAGGTACACCACGTACATAGCCATACAGCACCACTTCGCGATCGCACTTGGGATTGCGACGCACCGTGTCTGTATTGGTAACATCCTCAAGGCGGTCCACAAGCAGGTAGCTGTGTGCACCACGCCATTGCAACGGCCGGAACTTCATGACGGATATGAAGCGACCCAGATTTTTGATTTCGTTGCGGAGATACTCGCCATGCAGTAGTCCGGACAGATAGAAGAGTTTGGCGCCATCATAAACTTCTGTCCAAAAGCGATGCTTTAGTTCTTTTTTGCGCTTGCGCAACTGTTTGGGATTCTTGATCATGTCGAGATGCGTTAGCACACCCATTATCTTAGGCATGCCATGCACCTGACAAATGTTCAGAAACTCAAAAATCTCCATTTCGAACCCATAGCTGGCATCGCATAGAAGCAGAACCAAATCTGCGCACTTGGCCACATCGATCATCGAGTTGACATCATTGTTGCACTCCAGCAGTGTAATGCGTCGCTTCTTGGATGTTACAATGGTTATGGGACCGCGTATATCTGTGATATTCGTTCGTGTAAAGCTCTTGATCAGATCCTTGATGACCGTTGTTTTGCCCACCTTTGGCGGGCCGACAATGGCAATTAGTACTGGTGGCGGCTCATCGGGTGTCTGGTCTACAACCGGGATGTGCTGTTTCTTGGCCGTTAGATCCTCTTTCCGTCTGAAATTGCGCTCCGCACGTTGCGCCGAATTTATGGCAAAGGCTTTAGGATTGCGTTGTCGCGCGGTCAGTTCTGGTTCTTTTTGGTTTGAGTCTTTTTTGGCCTTTTCCTTCTTCTTGTCGGCCTTTACGCCAGACTGGCGTGCTCGGTGCTGCTTTCGCTTGTCCTGGCCAACATCATCAGCCATTATTTAAGCAAAACTTATAAATTTACGGGAGTGTTTACGAATTGTTGCACGTGCTAAATGCAATGAATTACAGTTAAGTATTTAAATACTAGACATTAGCACTGGGTATTGGCGTTTTACTTTAAACAAAATATGGTAATACTGTTGGTACGTTTTCAATTTGCGGGCTCAACGGTCACACTACGTTGCAAGCAATTTTTTTTCTCGCATTATTCATATATTTAGTTAAACTTGCAAAATGTTGCTGAGTTCGGGTAAAGTAAAAACCTATTAAATAGGCGCGCGCTACAGACACACACACAGACACATCCTTTGTTCGTCAGACGACTAGTAATAGCAACAGAGGCGCTGTCACAAAAAAAAGCTCTTTACTCGCCCTGGCACACTGGCAAGAAGCAGCAGCAGAGGCGGCGCGCAGTAAAAAGTCTTATAGGGAGCCGAACCAAAGCGACGGCAAAGTTCAGGTAATTATTAATTAAATGCAAAGCAATGCAAATTAGGAAGCATATGTAATTGCTAACTTAGTCATTAAGACGGAACGCCCAACGTCCCACCAGGCTTGAGTCGACTCTGTCGGCAACTGCACTGTAGTATGTGTTTAGTAAAAGGGGGGCTATAAAGATAGGGTATCCTTTCTGCTGGGGGTGGTTGACGGTGGCAGTGGCCCTGGTTCAATTCTGGAGCCACCTGCACCAAGATGCTTGCCAAATTCAATGCCACTGCCAATCTAGCTGACCGTGTGCTGCTATCGATTTCTGAATTTGCATTAAAAGCCAAAAAAAGAAAAGAAAATACAAAACGTCAGCAGAAGCAAAAGTGAACTTACTGCACACAAGTGAAGGTTAAACATATTCTATGGCACGGACGCTGTTCTTTGTTTGCAACGCCTCGCGACAACAATAAGGCAAAACAACAAAAAATATGCAAGAAATAAGAGAATCACAATAAAGACAACAACAACAGCAATCAGAGTCTCAGAAACGTATAGATTTTTCTTTATAATATTGCATGCCTTTTCCGTGTTCTGTTTTTTTTTTTTTTTTTTACATTTTATTAAAATTTAAGCGAGTTTAAATTTGACTTAAATTGAATTTTCTTTTTAATGATAGCCCTTATTTCTTAAATTGTTTAAGATATGGAAAGTCCTTGCGAGTCGGAGAGTTCCCTGGATGGTGGAACAATGCTGCCACCGAGTCCAGTATCAAGGGAACAGTTACAGAAGCGCATTGAATCGCTGACCCAGCAGAACAAGTAAGCAAGCAAATAAAATTAATTGGATTCATTAAACCAATTAAAAGGGAATTTTAATACAGAGTTCTTAAGGCTGAGCTGGATACATCAAAGACTAAATGTAAAGTGGTGCAAGAAGAAAATCGTTTTCTGAAGCAAGCATCTGTCATAATCGTGAGTACTTACATAAACACACAGTTCCCACAATATACATACATATAAACTCTCTCTAAAGCAAGCAAAGGCGGAACAGGAGGAGGAGTACATTTCCAACACGCTGCTGAAGAAAATTCAAGCACTTAAGAAAGAAAAGGAAACATTGGCGCATCACTATGAGCGAGAAGAGGAGTGTCTGACCAATGATTTGTCACGCAAGCTAGACCAGCTGCGCCAGGAGAAATGCAAGTTGGAGCAGACGCTAGAGCAGGAGCAGGAGTGTCTCGTCAATAAACTAATGCGCAAAATTGAGAAACTGCAGGCGGAAACGGATAATAAACAGACAAATCTGGAGCAGCTACGACGCGAAATGGTTGAGTTGGAGAATACACTCGAACAGGAACAGGAGGCGCTGGTCAATAAACTTTGGAAGCGCATGGATAAATTGGAGACAGAGAAGCGCTCGCTGCAAATAAAACTTGATCAGCCGGTTTCTGATCCGACAACACCACGTGATATCACCAATAATGCCAATGGCGACACCGCCACCAATCTAAGCGCACACATCCAGACGCTGCGCGAAGAGGTGCTGCGTCTGCACGCCAATCTCGCTACCGCCCAAAAGGAGGAGAAGTCCATTAGGGAAGAGAATGCACGATTGCAGCGCAAACTAAAACAAGAGGTGGAGCGACGGGAAGCCCTCTGCCGCCATCTATCGGAATCCGAGTCATCCCTTGAAATGGACGAGGAGCGTTTTTACAATGAGAACCTCATGGCTGGCGGACCCACAACTGCCGCAGCCGTCAATGCTCAACGTCAGCGCACCATTAGCAGCCCCGTCTCGAACAGTCCATCAAGCAGTCGACCTCTAAGTCCCGGAACGGCGGGTCAAAACCGTTGCTATGCCTGTGGGCAAATTGTGGTATGAACAAATTTCATATTTAAGACGTTTGTGAAATGTATTTCAAGCATTTTATATCTTTATAGAATCGACGCGCAAGCGAGCGCTTCATTAAGCCAGCACTGCCTACGCCCATGCTGGGGCTAAATACATCCGCACCGAATGTGCTAACCACGACAAACCCATTGCTGGCCACTGGTTCGGCTAACATTTACGTCGGCAATGCCACTGGTGCTGCCTGCGGCGTTCCCGGTGGGGGAATGGCTAGCTTGCTATCGAATCTGAGCAGCGAACGACTGAGCTTGGGTGCTGGTCAGCAGCAATTAGCGGTCAGTGCGGGCACATACGTTGCCGGCGGCATATTATCGATGAATAACCAGTTAACAGGCACATCCAGTAGTACTTCGTCGTCATCGTCCAACTTGATGAATAATTCGTCCATCGGCAATTTGGTTAACAGTAGCAGCAACTCATCGCTTTCGGCTTTTACGCCCACCAATCAGCCAAGTGGTGCGGCCACGGCGTTTATTCAGCCGGCCAGCCCAATGGATACTTCCACATACAAGGAATAGGTGGCTCTAAAACCGCCATTATATATATATATATATATATATATTTTCTCTCCCACACTACACACTCTCACCAACACCAACAAAACACTAACAGGCATACACAAATACGCACGCAAGCAAACAACCAGTTTAATGAAAGTATCAAAAACAAAACTCTATTACTGTAAGCTTCCTTCTACGGAGCGGCTCAAAGTCGCATGAATTATTTATATTACTATTGATATCAAAATCTCTTATAGTTATTGCGACGCATGTAAACACCTTCAATTATACAATACTATTTGAATTCCTACAAAGCGTTTAAAAGGAATCATGATTACTTATATGTGTATGTGTATGAGAATGAAATGATTTTATTATTTTTTGTTTACTTCGATTTAAAAGAAAATCAAAAGATACAAAAAACACCATATGTTAAACCAACTTTTATGGGTCTCTAAAATTTTTTGAAGTACGTATATGTAAGTCGACAAATAAAGTTCAACAATTTAAAATTATCAAATCATAAAATTAATTTTTTCTTATTTTTTCACAAACCAATTTAAATAGAATATTTTCAAATTTATTTGACAAGTAATTTAAAAACTACTAATTTGAAACGAAACGGCCTAAATATGCTATTGTTAAGTATCGATTATTTTCGATAACATTTACATTACATATATACCGAGCGCTAAAAATTTTAGTGATAAATAATAATAAATAAAGAAAGCAATAAAGATACGTGGTCAAGTGTTTTTGGATTTAAATTTGGTTAGTTGATTCCAACAACATATTTTTATTTGCTGTAAATCAATATAAGCAAAATAGTTGTGAGCTAACAATAAGAACTTATTAGGATATGTGAATATTTTGCGACACATATATTTTATATGTACAAAAACAACAACAAAAGTGTAAACAAAACTTAATTTTGCAAGTCCCTCATCTGAAAGTATTTCTCATCAATGAAGCGGCAAAATGCGACCAAATGTTCAAATTTTTGCACAGTTTGAGCCAGCGCCATATTGGGTAGCCTTGTGGTTAATATGCTGAACAGGTGGCCAAAGGCAATCGCATCCAATTCGCAGGGCTGATCACCAAAAAAGAAAGGTGTCTCTGATTCTTTTAGCTTGTACTCTAGCGTCTCACAACACTTTGCCACTTTTTCAATGACATGATCGATGTCCAAATCGTGCCACTGATAGACCTTAAGCTGTCGCAATGCATTTCGACGTTTGGTGTAGTTCTGCATTAGGTTTAATGGCCACGGATAGACAGCTCCATTGCGGGGTGCAGTAACCTCTTTATAAACGCGCTCATTTTTGAAGCTAACGTACAGTTCGGCCATGGTGAAGATGTTCTCCACTAGCGAGACATATGTTCGCATATCTGCCTTTTCATCTTCATCCTGCCAGCTGCCAATTGCCATATCCTTTTGTTCCACTAAATTCACAATTGGCTCAAATTCGGCAAAAATAAAAGCACCTGCACGTATAAATGGTAATTTTGTCATCCGACCGCCAGGCGACATGTGCTCTGCATTTGAACAGGAGCGCACACCAAATGGTAGGTTGCACATCTTTAAATAGGCTTTGACAGCCAAGCAACTCGCATTCTCTGGCAATAGAATTTGTTCTGCCTCAAAGGGCTGGCAGGGGGAAAAATCATCATGGATCAGTTTGAACTCTTGCTTAAATGTATGATATTTACCTGATAAAGAATGGCATCTTCGGGCCAAGGTTCCTCGGATAGTTTGTCAGCGGTGTGAAGTTGATTCAAATATTGAGAGCTTTGCATTTTGTGTTGATTTGTGTTAAACCTTTCTATCGGCGATGAAGTAATAATCAGCTGTTAAGTAGGGTATTATGCAGCACTAGCATATATTTTTTGTTTATAGTTACAAAAGTAACTGCGACTTTTTTATATTGGTGACAAACCGTGTTATTGTTCCGAAATTTAGTAATACATTTAATATATTTTATGTAGTTGTGTTAATTTTTTAGGCAAATGTTGCTGCTTTTACATATAATTATATTTTTAAAAAAAATCGATATTTTTTCGATTTCAAGTAACCAGATTTGTATTACTGCAAGTTATCACTAACGGGTACTTAAGTATTTTGCTCACCTCAACTACATTGCCACAGCTTGCACCTTTCATTGCGACGTTTTTTGTTGTTTTTGCTTGTTTATATTAAAGTATTTAAACCATTGATATTTAACAAAAAGTATTGTGTAAAATTTGATATTTTGAGGAACATACATTCTTTACCTCTAATTTAAATATTAAAAAGGTGAGTAATCGACCAGGTTCTATGGATAAAAGTGTATGCAGGCATTCTATTGGTCTCGTGTGCATTAATATAACTCAATAATAAAAAAAAAATAGTTCAAGTTAAAAACTTATGCTTATCTGCAAGCAGGAGGTGAGCCACTCCTGAAAAAAGTTTCTGGCCAACCATCGGTGAGCGCTATTTATGCCGGCATTAGTGCGTGCGCGAGTGAGTGTGTGTGGGAATGTGTGTTTGTGTTGGTGTGTGTGATTCATGCGTCTGGGTCTTTACTGCTGCGTGCCGTGCATTTTATTTTATTGGTCTAAGCAGGCAGCGTCATCGACGAATTCATTTCCTTGAACAATTCTCTCCATCCGAATCACTCACACTTTGATGGGGGGTCGTCCAAAGTTTCACTTTTTTCCATTTCTGTCTGTCTCTTCCTCTTTTAGTTGTTTGGGTTGATGTTTGAAATTTGTTTCTTTTGATCATTTGCTTGTTTCTAAACGTTCTTGCTCCAATTGCCTTTTGGTCTGTTTATTGTGTATTCGCACTTAATTAATTTTCGTTTTGTAATTCATTCTAAATACAATAGAAAACGTGGAATTTTGTGTTGCCAAAAAATGTTCTCCGAATTTTTACCGATTCTTTTTTCGTTTCCTGCTGCAAAGCTCAAGTAAAAATATACAAAAGTGTATAAATAAAATTTTTTATTATCTCGCTTGTCTCTTACCATGCGTCACAATAACAATTACTTTTTCTACAATAAGTCAACAACCAAAAACATACATATATTGAAAATTGTACAAAAAAAAACCCTTTTAAGTCAAAACTGGAAAATAAATATTATAATTGAAATAAAGAAACTTATCGTTCTGGCACACATGGAAATGGGTAAAAAACCACCGACGTGTATTAAGATAATGAAAAGCAAAACGAAAAATAATGTCAGATAATAAAAATAATGTATGTATGTATTTATATACATATGTGTGCGGGTGTGTGGGACAGGGGGCGCGATAGTCAACCCATTGTGGTTAATATTATACACTGCCGGCCTGACCCGCCTCATTCCTCCTTCTTCATCTTTTGCTCTAACTCTTTGAATATGTTTCTGCCTTATCTGTTCATGCTTTGTATACACAAATACATATGTATATAAATATCTTTGTATATGCGAGCTACATCCATATTTTGTCCAGCTCTATCTCTCTCTGTCTCTGTTAGTCTCCCTCTCTGGTCTTTCAAAGTGTGGTCAAACAACGTTCACTTATGCGTTAATAATTGGATTTTAATCAATAATATTGAACAGGGAAACCAATCTGTTGTACTTTTTTTGATTTTACTGCTTGCTTGTATACAGTAAACAATTATTGTTACTATATTTAATATATTTTGTTGTAATTTTTTTTTATTAAATCAAGTCTTAAAATGCCATCTAAAACTTGAATACGGTGTTCTCAAGATCCTTTATCCAAAGTTTCTTAATAATCATGTGTATTTGGAAAAAGCCAACTAATGCATTTTGCAGTTTTTTTTTTACATAATACTATTTATGACGATATACTTAAGACGTTATCGCCCACATATAATTCATATGATTATTTATTGTTATAGAGTGCCATGGCTGAAACCGAGACGCATCATCATGAGCCACATCTGGATGAGGATGTGCATGATGCCAACTATCAAGCACCACCAGAAAAGACAATTGAAGAGTTAATGGCCGCTGATCAAGAGGATGAGAGTCTGCGCCGCTATAAGGAGGCACTTCTGGGTGCGGCGCAATCCGAAATGATTGTTGTTGGTGCGTTTTAAACAAAAGCACTGATCGATTTAGCATTAAAATAAACAATCTGTTTTTTCCGCACAGATCCGAATGATACACGAAAAGTGATTGTTAAGAAATTGGCGCTAGTCGTTGAGGGACGCGATGATATGGAATTGGATTTAAGTGGCGATATTAGTAAGCTCAAAAAGCAGGTTAGTTAAGATTAAGCTTCTCTTCAAGTATAGTATTGTGTATTAATTTAAGTATTGTTTCGTTCGTATAGCTCTTTGTGATCAAGGAAGGTGTTCAATATAAGGTGCGCATTGATTTTCTTGTGCAACGCGAAATCGTTCATGGCCTTAAGTATGTGCAAAAAACATACCGAATGGGTGTGCCGGGTAAGCATCATATCATTCCCATACTGCCTTAAAGGGGAAGCGTGGATTTCTATTACTATTCGTTATTTAAAGTGATTGCTTGAATATTTTATATGTTACATTTATTCAGTGTCGTCCGATTCTTGTCCTAACCTAAATTGCATAATACTTTCCAGTGTCTCTTGACCATGTTCATGCAGGGGTGCATGCACTTTTAGGGCTTTTAAAATGCTTACAGCCACATAGACACACCTCTCGGCAATTGCATTTTAGTGCGTTGTACACGTTCAAGTTAAACAGACCACTTAATTTTTGCAATGGGAACTGGCAGCTTCGATTACACAGCTCTGTTTTGTGGCATATTTAGTGTAGCTTACATAGTTTTCATAGCATTTGCGATATCTACAATAATAATGTGCTGAAATTATTATTAATCTTTAATGCTTACCACCTTCCGGATATATAATTATAATTGCTTTAAGTTGTGGGTAAGCTTTAATTACATCGGCATTCACCCACAAGTGCATTTAGTAATGTTCATTATTTATGATTAATTATTTTGCAGTGGACAAAATGACGCATATGGTTGGCTCCTATCCCCCCAAGAAGGAAATTCAGTTCTATTTGACGCCAGCTGAGGAGGCGCCATCGGGCATGGTATCGCGAGGCACATACTCTGTTTCATCGGTCTTTACGGATGATGACAAGCACATTCATCTTAAATGGGATTGGACCTTTGAGATCAAAAAGGACTGGGCATAGGACACAACTTTACACAAAACACACTTGAAAATTAACACACACACACACACATACGCATAGTAGCCAACTTATTTGTTGACCCAAATTGGTTGTAAATTATTTTTGTGAAATTGTAAACAAATGTTCGGTAAAATTCGTAATTGTCACAAGTAAGTTTGTTAACGGTATTACTCACCAATATATTTTGAAAATTGTAAATAAGGCCAATAATAGTATTTTTGATACCATATTATCATCAGTGTGTGATCATGCAATTAGGGCCTTTGTTGCTATGTAAAAGTCAGCCAGTTCATCAATTAATCAGTCAGCCAGTCAGTCAATCAGTTGTATCACTATACTCAGTCAGCTCTAAATGCCATTGGATATGTATAACATAAATTTTCAATCTGATTTAATGATAAATGATGATGATAAACTTTAAGAAAGTTTTGCGCATTTGCCTTGTATTTAAAGCGATAATATAATTAAAGCCCTTTTAATTTCATATTTAGTACATATTATTGAAAAATGAAATTTATAATGAAAACACTACCCACAGATATATTAATTGCATAAATGTTTTCAAACTATGTGTGTACTCTAGGTGTAACGTGCGTGTAAAGTGCATTTGATTAATGATTTATTTGTAAAACGTACAACATATAAATGCTACACCTTGTACTCTATTCTAACTATCTGTCTGTGTAATTCATGTACAATTTAAGTGAATGCAAGAAATGCAACTGAAAAGCAATGAGAATAAAATGTATTTAAATATATCATGTCTTCTGGTTATTTGAAAATCGGGAACATGCTACAGGTGTTTGGTACGTTATGTTAACGTATTGTAAACCTGTTTAGCAAACAGTTAAACAATTGTATTTATAAAATATGAAGTTATCTTATTTATATAAATTTTAACAATATTTTATATCAATATTGTGAAACGTGCTACGCATAGATGAATGCATCCAAGACGATATTAAGTGTATAATTTCTTGATCAGCATAATGAGATGATTCAGCTATGTCCGCTTGTCCACCAGTTTTCATGCCAACTAGCCTCTCAGCTTCTGAGCTATTAACTGAAAACTTTGTTTACTTTTACATTTTTACTCTGATACCGAAGGCAAAAAGTATTTCAGTTTTGTGCAATGCCCGTCTTTCCGTCTATGTGAACGCAATTTATTTCGACTTGAAGTAAGCAACTTGAAACTTGGCAATTAGATAAAGTGTCAAAATGGGGGTGGTACGCCCACTGGAGTGTCTGGAAATCGATAAGAAGTAGATAAAACACATATTTTCCACATTTAAACAGATAGAGTCACCAATTTGGTGGGAGGTAACGTTGATAACGTCCCTCAAGGAACAGCATTAAAATTGGTTTGCCACGCACACATCAATATTTCACAGTTTTAGAGCTAGTGTCACAAAAAGACACGTTATTGAAATTTTATGACTTATCTTAATTATTCGATCTCTTTCATTTAAGAAAATGGCTGAGGATCTACACTGGAAGGATAGTTAAAAGGACATTTTGGTCGTCAGTCCGAAGTTGAGGTTGAAGTTTTTAAGAAATGAACAAGAACTCCACATAGAGTTTCTGTTTTTTAAAGCACAATGCCCTGTTTCCTAAAAAATTCATTTTTAAAGCATTTTCATTTCGGTTTTTAAAGGCTTTAAAAATGTCTGTTAAGAATTTTTGTTCTATTTCGTTGCGGTTATGATTTTAATGTTACAACCTAATTTAAAATGTACAAATCAATATCGAATTAAATATGTACACTATCTTTTGACAAAAACAAAATCGCTATCACGTGAATAAATAAATTGACGGTAATGAGATGGGAAACTCCAGGAACTCAAGCGAAATAATGAAAACAAAACAAATGCTTTAATGGACCATCAACGAAATTGACGGCTTAAGGGCATTTTTCAAAACGTATTAAAAAAAAAATAAATCTGTGATTTAATTTGTGTAATATGACACTGGGTTTTTTCCAGTTGTTCAACCTCATTCAGATAATAACATAATAGGTAATTGAATAAATACACAAAAAAAGTTAATTGTTTAAGGTATGTTCTTTGTTACCAAATGTACAAAATATATCTGTGTAAACACAGAGAAAACCTAAATATTTTTTGCCTTTTTATACCCTGAACCCATTGAAAATGGGTAAAAAGGGTATAATGGTTTTGTGCAAAAGTATGTAACAGGCAGAAGGAAGCATCTCCGATAAGCTCGCCTAATCCCTAGGCAGTACAAGTTTGTTTCAAATTTTCGATAAATCTTCCCGTTTCCGATATACACATGTGATCGATAACAACTTACGACGTACGGACGGACAGACATGGCTCGGCTGTTGATGGTGATCAAGAATATATATACTTTATGGGGTCGGAGATGCTTCCTTCTGCCTGTTACATACTTTTGCACAAAACCATTATACCCTTTTTACCCATTTTCAATGGGTTCAGGGTATAAAAAAATAATCCCCTGTATTTATGGTGGCGAGTGAGATGGCGTGCTTAAGTTGAAAAAATAAATAAAATGGTACATTTTGCTGATGCAAAATACAGTGAAATTATATCACTTTTTTGAAGTTTAAGTTTAAGTTTTCCTTTTTTAACAAAGCAACGAATCCTTCTCTTATGGAAGGTGCATCATCGGTGCAGACACTGTCTAAATTACTCTACCATTTTGTACTAGGTGGCAAAGGGCCGCGCAAGAACCTCGCGGAAGCCGCGGGTTCCCCACATATGGTATAAGGTATAGTCTAGTCGGGATTTCTCGACTAGAGCCTTCTTACTTGTTTATTCCTGTTAAACGTTGATAAGTACAGTTTGTAAGCAATGTCCTTTGTTGCTACCAGAAATAAATGAGTTTTTAAATTCTTCGGTGCTTATCACTTTGCTATTGACATTAATGAATGGACATTCAGCAGCAATATCAACAGAAGCAACACCAGCAGCAGCAGCAGTTTGCCAGTATATACGCTTTTGTCCATATTGATATCAACTGTCCACAATTGTTGGCCCTGACCTGCACTCCACAGCTGTCCACAGCATGCACAAAAAACTACGAAATGGCGTTGAAAAAAGAAAAAAAATATACACATATAAAATGGAAAACATCAAAGAGTTAAGCTAGAAGATGCCCTCTGGCCGAACCTTTATATATTGTAAGTAAAATATACAAATATTTTTTGGTACCTGAATATTTCCAAGATTATTAAATTTGAGTATGTTAAATATTTTATGGTGAAACATATCGTCTGTTACATCCATGCTTACTCTACTAATATTCCTTCAACGTATAAAAACAAAACCAGGCGCAACACGCTCCGACTATATAACATAACATAATACATATACGAATACACGCGGCAGCAATCTTGTTGTTATGTACACGCTTTTAATGCCAGCCGTTGCAATTGCCTTTTGAATATAAGTTAAAAAGTGCTTTAGTTATGTGTTTTTAGTGCTGTCTGCGTTTAAATTTGTGTTGGTACACATTTAATACCATGGTTAAAAGGATATATTTGCTTTGCATAACTAACTGTTCATTTGTTCCAGAAACTTAACACTTGTAAGAGAAAATTGCTAAAACTTCGATATGTTAAAATCGAATTAGCTTTTATCTATCATATGCATTAACATGTAAATTTACAAATTTGAATGTAAGGTAATAGTACCTTTCTCAAAAAAAACTACATCCACTATCCATTTGTTAATAACGCTGTCTATTTGCCATTTATTCGCAAAGCATACTAATATAAAACGTTAAATTAAATTTGGGTGTGTGTCTCTTTCTCTTTGAAGATACATGCTGACAAATGTGTCTATTAAATCTTAATAGAATTTGCAAAAGATTTGTGCGTGCGCTTCATTTTGTATGCCGAGATAGAAGGCGAAACGTGCTAAAGTTTTAGGCGTTTGCCACTGGCGATTACGTGGCGTATGATGAATTTAATTTACCGCTCGCTGCGATCGCACGCAGAAACTTATGGGTAGTTTCCAAAGTCAGCTTATATTCTTTATTGCATCCTGCACATGAATGAAATGTATATTATGTGTTTAATATTCAGAGATTTGTACATTGGTGAATTAAAAAATATACATTTTAAAAAAAAGTGAAATACATTTAATTTGAATTAAATTATTGTGTGCATGAGCAAACATACTATTGGTTAATATAGGGTATATTTGAATAAAACAGAATTGCAAGGCTTTTGGCAGTATTAAAGTCTTAAGGCAAATCACAGAACACGCACAACTTTGAATAGGCTTTAAAAAACTCCAATTCAGAAAAGCTATTTAAAGTCGTCCACAGAGAAAAAAGGAAATTTGGTAAAAAATCAAGCATGCAAAGCACCCAAAGCGGACATCAGATTTATGCGGGTCCCGACAGACTGGGGGAAACGGACATTGTACAAACAGGACGCAAAGGTAGTTCATGGGAATGGGTTTGTACTGAATGTTTGTTGGTGTTAGGCAGGGATTGATGTCTTTTTGTCTCCCATCGGGCAGCAAAATAATTTGCGTTTATATTGAATTTCTTTTTTTTTTGCTTGCCTTTGTAAAAAAGGAAACTTTTGTGTTTGATTTGTGAATATATTTATTGAAATGGTCTATGCTCAGCACATCTGCATTTTGAAGGCATTTGATTTTCGGATATTGCGTATTTTGGTTGACCACCGAATTATCAATCAGTGAAATGTAATAATGGGTAATAATGATATTAGTATACAATACATTACTTGAAGTACTTGAGCAACTGATTAAAGGGAAACTGCCACAAAATGGACACTTAAATCACAATGGCCCTTAAGTAAAGTTAAACTTAAACAAAATCAATATTAAATATATTCGTCAATATAAACTTTTCAGCCAAAAATATTTAAATCAGTTTCCATTATAATGAAAAACTTTAATTTATTTTTTTTTTATTCGATACCATTTAACTGCTTAAATGAAGTTCTCAGTGTATAACGAATTTAAAGTTCGTGAACTAAAATATTTTATTTACATACAAGTTAACAACACTTTAAACATTCAATTTACGTTTTTGTAGAGAAACAAAACTAAAGCACACTTTGGGGCGCTCGAAATGGTGAATACTTATGACAAGCTGTTGACACAAACTTACACACGCACGCACACATGTATATTCTTGTCCTGTTCATTTGCGGTGGTTGTTGCCTTTGCCGATTTTTGCTGTTTTGTAATTAAGCCAAGCTCTCTAATTAAAGCACAATGCGCAATTACGTTTTACGCTTTGCCCAACTGGCACGTTTCTAGTTTTTCAAGGTCACATTTTTAAGTTTTGTATTTTTGTGGCAGCTAACTAAAAAAGTTACTTAACCCTAGCGGCAATTGATTTTCCTTGACTGGTGCCTGAGGTAAAGTTCAAGGGTTAACTGCGCATCATAAATGCAAGAAGCCTTAAACGTGGCTAATGGACTGTCACTCTACCATGACTTCTCTAGGTCGCTTCTAAAGTTCCATTCATTAAGTACTATAAACGTATTTTTAGATGTTAGCTTTACTTTGCATTACTTTGTTTCAAGGATTTTTCAATGCAATTTCATTTCTTCCAAGGATAAGTGTCTGTTAGTTAAAGAATACCTTTATTTGTCGAATCAAAAAAGAGTGTCTGTTAATCAATTATTGCATCGATAAATGTTTAGTAGCAAGTTAGTACGTAATGACGTTGACAAATTGTTTACCCCATGGAAAAACAGGCAGAGTTTTCCTTTATCTGTTTGATACCGTCTTACCATATACGCAGCAACTTAAATCCATTTTTTCGACAGGATATCGGTAGTATAAAATTTAATGTAAGGAGCAACAAACGGACCTTAATTTGTATTTAAAATAAACAGAATATTATAATAGGTATCTTGAATATTATCCGTTATGTTCTCTAGAAAGTCATTTCTGTTACATAAAAGTTGTCTCTTAGTCCCAATCAAAACCCAAACAAAAAGCACAAGCTTATTATAAATTCATGACCAAGTCAATCGCCATGAAAGTTTTCTCACGCCAGCCATGATATTAGGTCTGAGTACTGTTTTGCCAGCGCAGTGTGACCAAGTTTTAACTTCTGCGCGTTGGTGTGAACGTAAACACGCTTTGATTTCAATAAAAGACAATGACTTTTGCATGCGAGGAAATTTATATATGACTCCTCCCAGGAAACATTCACAATGGATTGACGTAACTGAGTTTTAATCTATCGACAAGCAGCACACATAAGTTTAAAATTAATGCAAAATCCGTTTTTGCAATGTGCATTAAATCTTTTTAAAGTTAAAGTGTTACGATTGTCAATTGCGTATTTTCAATTTGCATTCACATTTTATTTATTTGCTAATTTAAATAATATTTATTTATGCAAATGTTGCATGCGTTATTTTGGTTTCTGGTTTGTTTTGTTGCATGCCGAGCACATGCAGCGATTTTAATAGCCTTTGGACCTTGTCGAATGGGTGCTAGCAATATTGAATATGAAATGTGTGGGGAACATATATTTCAACATAATTAACTTTAATTATAGTGTGTTTAAATAATTTAAACCTGCTATAGAATAAAAAAATATACATGAATTTTTGTACTTTTGTCTTAAAAGTTGACTATGATTTTTAAATGTGTATTCAATAGTATAGCTACAAATCAAAAAGGCTTAATAATAACTCTTGAAAGCAAATTCAAGTCTTATATTTGGTAATCAATCACTTTCAAACTTTAAAAGAATAAACAACCGTCTGTCTGATCACAAGACTCGGAATTACAATTATAAAATAAGAAACAAAAGCTGCAAATATTATTTAATTTAAACGTTTGTGTAAAACTTTAACCGGAAATGTTAGAACGTAATCGCTCGTTGCGTATACGCTCAATATTATCAAACGGAAATTGCACAAGTCTGCAAACAAACTGCAACAGTGTGTGTGTTTATATTCCTTGTTCGTTACTCTATGTATAAAATAGAAAATTTCGCCCCATGTTTCCAGTTTCTTGGTCGTAGAGTGCTGTAAGCAGCCGGAAAGTAATGTTGACAATATCCTGTTAAGCTGAATTTATCAAGTGCTCAAGAAACCAAATTGCACTGTGCCCCAACTGCAATGTATACATATTTAATTCAATTTGAACGCCAACAGACAGCATGGAGAAATTGAGGTTAAAGTGTAGTGCGGCGATTGCATTTCAAGCTTCATTGAAGACAATTCTTCGTCGATAGGCAGGAATGAAAATCAATAAAATTAATTATACGTCCGTTGGCAATCAATGTGTGTGTGAATATTTAATAGCTTTAAGTTAATAATAGGAATGATATATATATATATATATATATTATGACTTGATACACCTGCCACACCTTTAAAAAAAACTTGTAACATTGCCTTCTTTTCGTTTAAAGCATAGCAACAGCTGCGTTTGTTTGCCATTTTAATACATTACTTAAAATAATGATAATGATTTTCGATTTTACTTTTATATTCTCAAAAAAGCATTGAATCAATTTTCTACTGACTGATTAACGGGCAAAAGATAACACATACGTGAGTACGAATTCATAAGAATGTATGAAGTGTCACTTGATTAAAAGCTACTTAAATAAAAGCCACATCAAATATTAAGTATACATTGCGTGTGACGAATCAAAGTGTTTTGTGTATTTGCCTTTGTGTTAATGTATGCGTTTCATTGAGCAAATGTTATGTGTGTGTATGTGTTATATGCCGGCTCCCGTGATAAAAACCAAAACAGAGCAACAGTCAACACTCAGTTTAGCGCTCTCAGCGTCTCAACTTTGCTTTTCGCACTCTCGCTCTCACTCGTGTTGTGCTCTCGCTGGCGCCGAGCAACATTTAAACGGCAAGGTCGGCAACATTTAGTCGTGCTTGTTGCTTCACCTCAGGTATGTAAAGAGCGCATTGCAAAAATTTCTCATGTATTACTCTGTCTATTCCTCCATTATATAATTAGTAAATATATCTCAAATAATATTATAATGTACATTTTTATTAAATTAAATGCATTACTTAGAGCGAAATATTATTGAATGTTGTAATATAAATATATTGTTGTCTTTTTTTCCACAGTGTATTGCACGAAACACTCGCACACGAGAAAACTCTCTGTCCGCTCGGTTTCGATTGCTACAGCCTGTTGGACGTTGCTCTGTTCTGATTAGAATATGTGCGCAGTTCTGATTAGAACGTGCGGGAGTGCGGTTCGCACTCGGTTCTTTTCGTTGGCAATCGCAAGTCGATTTCGTTCCGATTTTGATTTCGTGCGTTTGTCTAGGCGCGTATGTTTGTGTGTGTGTGTGATTTAATTTAACACCGCGCGCTGTTAAGCATAATATACATATGCACATACATATACATATATACGTACATATACATATGTATTGATATAAATAATAAAGCTATATATTCAAATACACATGTGAAATTTGTTTAAATTGCCAACAAGATCCACAACAACAACAACAACAACAATAAAAACAACAAAAGCAATATCATCAGCATCAGCATCAACGTAGCAACAACAGCCTCCAACCATTTAGGTAGTGTATCTGTTTTTCACACACTGAGAAGTTTCTAATTAGCGTAAACCAAAAAGAAAACAACAAGCAAAAAATAAGTCCAAGCATGCCGGCAAAATCGGTGCCGCTTCTATCCCCATATAATTGCTAAGTTCAATACCAAACTAAAATTAAACTTAAATGGAACACTAAACAAACACAAAGAAAACAAAAGCGTAAAGCCCCTATTGGGCAAGTGTGATAAGCGCTAAACGACTTTGATTACTGATTTCTATAATTAATTTTATAGTTTTAACGTTAAATAAGCCAAGGAAAAGAGACTTTTGTAATAAATTAACACAGTATTTTTATAGAAAATGAACTTTTTAAAAAAAAAAAACAAGTAATAAAAAATTGTGTTGCTCTCAAATTGTCAGCTGTTGGCGACACATTGCGTCAGTTTTTTTCTCGTTTTTTTTTTTTTTTGTTATTTTGCAATTTTTTTTTTCTTTATTTCTGACGGCCGGACGCGTCGTTCTGTTGTATGCGTGTTTAAGTGTGTGTGAGATGAAAGAAATGATACAAAAAGCGGCACAAATGAATTTAGTTAGCGACTACAGATGTTGTCTGGTATATATGAATATATATATATATATATATATATGTGCATAACTACGAATCGAGTGTGTTGAAGCATTTTTGTGGGTGCCATTGACTTTGGCATGCTTATAATTATAATAAATTGTAGCCTCAATAACTTCTAGTTTCATATCTCTGACGATAGCGAAGTTTTTTATAATGCCATCAGTTACCAGCAATTTAACCACAAATTTATATATATAGATGTATCAATTGTACTGACAAGTATATTGCTTGTTCATCATTCACAGTAAATGCAAAATGAAATGAATTAAACGTGAAAAACACAAAAACCTCATCTGCGAATTGCCAAAGACTTGCTACGCTTGCAACAATTGCTCTCAGCCCAACGTTCAACGTTAAAGTAATCTGATCTTTTATCAAAAAATTGTGAAACTTGTGTGTAAGAAGAGTCATCATAATATATAATTCCCTCTGCATGGGTATAAAAATAATCATTTACTTAGTCGCAAAATCATTTCCCAAATGTTGTCTTTAAATAAATCAAGTTATAAAAATGCTCGCGTTTATTTCGCTTTTGACTCACGGCTCAGCGTTAATAAATTAACGCCTACACTCTGTTCTGCGTTTCTTATATATTTATTTCAGTTTTCAGTTTTTATCTTTATGACACAACGTTCAAATTCTATAAGAAGGAGTGAAAAAACAAACGTGATATATAAAAATCAACGCCAGTAGGCGAAATTACTGAGTGTATCTGATAAACTCGATGAGGGAGCGTCCGTTTCATAGTTCAATTTTTGTTGTACTTGGCTTTTTGGCTATCATCAACATTAAAGACGGCGCCCCGATAGCGATAAAATATTTTATTGAAGACCGCCATAAGCTCGAAAGATACAAATTATATTTCACATTTCTACTGAAATAATCATTTCTATTAACTAATTGTACACTCTTCGTATGTCAGAACTGAAATATTCACCAAATTAATTACTTACTTAGTCGTTGGGTGCTTTCTTTAATATAATTCTAAGGCAACGCATTGTTTCTTTGTGTACGTGTTTGTTGCTGTATGAATCATTTAGCAATGTGTTTAAATGTTGTAAATTTTCCTTAAAAAAGTCACTACTTAGGTGATTCACTTCATTCTCAAAGTCTAGTTGCATGCTCAAGCTGACCAGAAGGTATATAATGTTATCATTTCGTATATATACAAATGTTGTTTCGTACAAACAAAACGTTTCCTCTTTAACAAGTTAGGTTTTTTGGGTGGTTTTAGGGATGGTCATTTGGAAATTAAAAACAAAATTTTATTTCAATTTATACTATTTTTTAAATTCAAATAATCTTTTAACTTCCACAACAAGTCCGTATACAGAGAAATTTGAATAAAAGTCAGAATATGTTTAGGGTTCATTTTCGCAAGTTCTGAGAGATCAAATAAGAAAAATGAAGCAAGATGGCGATTTGACAATCGCAGAAAATGTGGGAAACTGTTTCCTTCTCTTCCTCGTCCTGACAGCTACTCATTCGAAAGGGGCTAATAGTCACGCTGCATGAGATTCAAAAATTGTTTCATCTACACAAAAAAGGCAAACAAATATTATGTACTTTTTATTACACCAATAAACAAAATAACAACATTCAAAACGAAACGTAAATAATTTTAATTGCTTAACAGCTGTAATTGCCGAAAATTCTGTTTTATGAATGCGAATTCCAATAAATTCAATCCTTATAACAGAATTTACCTTTTCGATTTTCTTAATACAACAAACTTTTCCGGTCATTCCCAAAAAGTAAGATTTAAATAAATGCTTACACCAAAATGTGTTAGCGATCTATTTTGAGCATAAACTTCTGGTTATGTTGTGCTGTGTTATAAATGTGATATAATTTTTTGTTGTTCCCTTCGAGACATAGCTTTGTCAAGTTTAACAAATTTGTGAAAATTGCAATTTTTATGCATTATGCATTCATTTGTGTGTGTATTCGTCTTAAATTCTATTATATGTGTATATGGACCAGTTTGCGCATACAAATTGGCTTATAAGTAGAATAGTATTGTTGTTGTTGTGTTTGCTTTCCCGCACGTCACACAGCTCCTTATTTTCACAAAAACACCCCTTCCGAATGTAATACAGCATTTAGATTTATGTCGAGGAAAAACGCTTTATATTTATTTCTCGTTTTAGTTTAATTAAATTTGCACATTTGTGCAAAATTTCAAATACGTGTATATTCATATACATAAGTTTCGTCGTTTTTGCGACAGAGCGCACGGGGCGTGTCTGTGTCGGTATCGGTGATTTGGCATCTGTATATGTATCTCAATTTATGTATGTAGTGCCCTCCATGTGTCAGCCTAGACGCCTAATCAAACAGCGGGCAACAAGAACAACAACAACAACAGCATTAGTGACAAACCGAAAACCAAAAAGCCCTCAGTGCAAAAAACAAAAAATATATGTATCAAATTTAATAAACATGTGTAATGACGGCGAACGAGAGAATTCGCAACAAGAACAACAACGCAAATGCGACAGAAAAAATGAAATAAAAATAAGCTAGATGTTGTCTCGGGGGTTATTGAAAAAGTCCCACAAAATCGCCAATTGCCAAAAAACAAAAAATGTATATATAAAAATAAATGGAAGAAAAGAACAAACAAACAGAACATAAGTTTAAAGCGTATTTGGGCGAGCAGAGTAAGTTTTTTTAATTGCTCTTAATTAAGCGTAATTAAAATAATGTAATTTGTGCTACATTTGCGTACTTATACAGAGGGGATAAAGATATTGCTAGCATAACAATTGTGAGCAAAAGGTGCTTTTTGACTTCCAGTACTTTATTAAATTGTATTCGACAAAGTCATCAATATGATTCGTTCCAGATATAATACTAACCGAGAAAACGAGATACAATCGGAAACTAGAAGTTAAGAAAACCTTATCAGTAAATATTGACACTGCGGCATTCTCATCATCATTAAAAATATATAAATACATGTTGTGATAAAAACATTTGTGTTTTCAGTGTTTTGTGTTCCTAAAAGCTATTGTTAAGATAAAACCCATTTGGAATATTACAACAATGGAGTATGTAAACAAGACAAATACTCCTCATTTTCAATGCGTTCACACTGTGAGTGTAGTATTTGTTTAGTGACAAAAAAAGGTTCAGTCTCATATATTATGCATACACATGCCCATTTATTTGCAATAGATAGCTAACGCTTATCATGCTTTTAAAATATATATCAAAATCCAATAAACTCGAAGAAAAGCATTTAAAAGAGTTTCTAGTAATTTAAACGTTTAAATTGTTTGAACACGCAGAGATTATCAACTTACGCATAAAGAATGGATATGTATTTGGTCGAAACTAATTGAAATGCTTTCACAGTTAACAGGGTATCCTAGTGTCTAGCTAAGCTTATTTAAACCTTGCATTTTCTGTATAAATATTTATTAATCTCAGCAAATCGGCCAAAATGTTGCTTGCTCTATTTCTGGCTTGGTCAAAGATTTGTTTTTAGCACTTTTCACACTTGTAGCGCGTTAAAATGTCAAAAATATGCTTACAGAATTTATCACAGTTTTGAAAAAACCGATTTATTTGACCATAATTTTTTTGACCATAATTCAAAGAACGAAGCAGCAGCAACCAAAAGTTGACGTCGTCATCGTCGTCGACATCATCATTATTATCATTGGCAAATCGCATTCATTTGCACAAATGTTTGGGGCGGTTGGGTTAGGTTGGGTTTGCTGCTTGGTTGTGGTCGATGCGTTGTTGGTCCATTGGCTTACCGATTGACGGCGACTGTCGAAGACCAAATGGGCAAGAAATTTGATTTTTATGGCAAATCAGGTTTGTCTTGCACATTGCACAAATTTTTCATTTTGACATATGTACTATGTACAAAATATGTAATTATGTAAGTGAAAATCAAACACCAAATTGTTGTAACCATTATTCTTTTCGGCTCTACTCTGTTGATTTGTTTCTGTTAATTACGTTTGGGGTGCCGTTGCTCGACTTTGGCTTTTATTAGCCAGATTTATTTTTAGGCTCTTGATGTTGGCTGTTTCATGAACGGTTGCAGCTATAATAAAAATCGCTTAGCACATGTTTAAAATCATTTTCGCGGCGGTAAATTAAATATTTAGAATTGTTAACACTTAAGAGCAGCTGTGCCCGAATTTAAGGTCGTATTTTGCCTTTTGTCCCAAAAGCGTTGATTCGATAGATTTGCTTGCATAACAAGGAAGTCATTCTCAATACTAATTAAACAATTAATCATTCTTCCAGGCAACCAATAAGGTTCACTAATGTTTACTTGGGAACTTAGTGTTTTTCTTAACAATCGCTTCTGATTGCATTATTCTTCAATTAAATGCAATTTATTGCTTAACCCCAAACTAATAACAAGTTAAATCAATTGTGGGAATGTCACGTTTCTGTCGTTAACAACCCCGATTCTTACATTTCCTCCATATGCAGGCTCTTTGCATAGGGTTACGTGACATATTGGTACTTGAATGCAGTTGCCACAGAACCATCAACCAACCATGGTCAAAGCCCCACCCCAAAAAGGTGGTTAAACGAATTCCCATTTAGATAGCTTTCACACTGTGTGCATGTGAGAGTTCCTAATGAATCAGTATTCATGGGCACGGAGCCGTAAATAAAAAAAAGAAGAGCGAAACTGAACAAAAACCTCCCCACGAAAAAAATAAACCACACAAAAACCAAGCCCACAACCATTTATGCTTATACCCAGTTTTGTCAGCGATTTTGGCTTTGAACACCAAAAATTAGCCCGCCATTCACATGCTGCAAGTTGTAAGCTGTTGGCTGCCGTGCATGGGGGCGAGCCAACGCAACGTATACATAATTCTTTGTCCGACACTTCAAACTGGCAACTTTCGCTGAACCAGATATGGCACTCAATTTAATTGCATCAAAAGTGCATTGCTTTGAGAGCAATTTTAAAAGCAGCCGCAAAACTTCTTCTTTGACAGTCAATAAATAAGTTGTTAAGGCTTTCAGTTTTAACTTGTTTTGTTTTTTGGTCAGTAATTTAATTTTTCAGTTTGTGCTTTCTTGCTGACCAAAACTTAATATCCTTAGAGCTCGGCTAGAATGACTTGAACTCATGCCTGTAAATATAAATGTCAAGTATTAAGAATTTAAAGGTTTATAGGTAATGAAAAATAATAAATATAAAAAGAATTAATGAGTATAAAATTGGTGCTATAATATTGTCAAAGCGGAATCAACGTTAAAAATTCAGGCTATAACTAAAGTATTCTATTATATAATCTTAAAATAACCTACAGAAACAAGTGATCACTAACTTACACGAATTGTACATCAAATGCAATCAATGTAGAATTAATACATGATCTACAAATTTAATTTTGGCAATAAGACAGAACATATTTCCGCTGTGAACTATTTTGTATGTATGGTTAAATTCGACAAATTGAACTTAGTGATTAAGTCCGTCATCTACCGAGATGCAAAAACACATTTAAGTGTTTTTGCGTGTGCTTCAATTGAAATATAACAGCCGTGCATGCAGGAAACCCCGGAGAGCGATAAAAACTGTTATACCTTAGAACAGCAGCGTCTCATGTGTAGCAAGTTGTAGCTGAGGCAATAAACACTGGCGTAACCATTAATCATGAACGATCAAAGTCAAAGATACAGAAACAGACACAGAGACACACACACATACATATACACGGAGGAACACACTCAATCATCATGTGTGTACGAGTGTTTGGGGAGCAGGCCTCGGGTCGTTGGCTGTGGCTGCTTTAATCAATTCCAAACAACACTTGGAAAGAGCGACTCGCACCGCTAAAAGAATGCAAGGTTATTAAGGCATATTGTGTACACGAGTACTTCGTATGGATTGTATAAAATGTTTATTGAAACACTGGAATTATGAGGGTGCAAGTGCAAAAGAAACAAGTGAGATGGCACTACTCGAGAAATCCCGATTAGTCGGTACCCTAAACACTTTTCATTGGGTGCAGGGTATAAAAAAGTAAAGAAATTATGGCTTTACTTGTATGCGAGAGGAAGTGTGACAAGTGCCTTCACCACTAAATTTATAAATTTTGTATCCAGATGAAGCTACATACATATGTACATATGTTTGCGTTATCGTTTTTTCCCATATTCGAGTATATGGAACTTTACAATTGCAGTAATAGCTAAAAATTTATGACTGGCCATTTAACAAGCGTAATTGGTTGGACATTTCATTGCGCTCTATGCGCGACAGCGCCAAATGATAATCTCGATAATAACTTAGATGCAAATTAATGATAATGACTAGACATTCCATTTTATTTCTGCGTTTTTTTGTTGCTCTTAGACCTTATCAGATATATTGACATCGAAAAAAGCAAAAGTAGACGGAATGTGAAATTTGGATTACGTATAAGCAATGTAATTGGCATCATTAATATGACACGGAAACATTTGAGTTCAAGTTCTGGGGCATTGTAAATGATACTCACATACACATACGTATGTATACATTAAATTTTATTCATCCATGTGCCGTATCTAAAACATTTGAAGTGGAACATAATTGGATAGAAATTCAATGAAATTGTGTGTATATGTAGTTAAACTGTTCAAACTTTAGTTGAAAGCTAAATAAAACCAAACAGTTTGCCATTAAGTGTAAAAGTAATTAAATAAGCAAAATTCCAATGCGAATTTATTTGTTTAAGTATTTTTGCTCATTAAAGATTAAAACGTACACAGATGCACTGATAGCTATTAATTTTATTTATTTTCATTTCACTCCAGGTGCTCTTCTCAGATGCACTAACTTAAATAAACTAGGTAAATGCCCCAGTGCTGCCGGCAATTTTGTGGTGTAAACAAAAAAAAAAAAAAACTACAACAAATACATAGTGCATGTATGTATAAAATAATAAAAACAGTCGGTCTACCGAGCAAAGCCAAGCAAAACAAAACAGTACGAAACAAAACACAACTAAACTGAATTGAACGTAAGTATATAGCGGGCATTTACAATGCTCTGCTGTGTGTGTAGAGAAGTTGTGTGTTTATTTATGAGCAGTTTTCCAAGTTTTTTTTTATTTTTGTAATTTTTTTTATATATTTTTTTGTATTTTGCTTCTGTATTGTGTGCAGGTCAAACGCGTGGCCACCTTTTGTTCGTTCACTGTTTAAAAATGCGAAAATCTACAAGTGGTTGGCGAACAATGCAAAACTCACAAAAATAAACTCAAGTGAAAATGCCATTGAAATTGCCTTGCATTTATTAAAAT
The DNA here is from genome assembly GCA_035044485.1 of Scaptomyza reducta. Lineage (NCBI taxonomy): Eukaryota > Metazoa > Arthropoda > Insecta > Diptera > Drosophilidae > Scaptomyza > Scaptomyza reducta. Next base: position 666,840 of record JAWNNV010000627.1, read on the forward strand.
TGCTCGTGTTAAATAAATAGGATACCAAAGGGAATATTTATTTTAATACTTCTTCATAAAATAGTTTTCTTAAAGATTATCCTTCAACTTAATACAAATTCATCATATTAATACTAGACTTAAATTGCATAGTAATTAATGACTTAAGTTCTAAAGCAACATAACTATCCGGTTAAAAAAAGAGATTAGATTTTAGTTGGGTTAGTCAGACAAACAGATTAAATTACTAAAACGACTAGAAAAACCCCCCAATTTTAGTTTTCCGTGAATGGGTATAATGTATAGAAATCGGACAGTTAAAATAATATTTTTTGTAAAGAACTTCACATCTTCCATTTTGAAATGAGTATTTTTTGGCATTGAAGCTTTTTATTCGAACTGTGCTGAAAATAGCGGGTGCTTAGCCAGTTCGGGGCGAATGAAGTCAATAAATATTGTTTATTTATAAGCAAAACAAGCGGCATATAAAGGCATCGTAATTGCGATTTTTTATGTAAAACTTCTCTTGAGTTTCATTTAGTTTTCTTTTGCAGTACGCGCCACACTAAAAGTTGCAAAAAGAGTGTCAAGTGGGTAAGAATAAATTCTTGGATGTACTTTTACACGAGGCAAGTCTTACAAGCACAACACAAGAATAAAGTCAAATGTAAGTTGGTTGCATTGCAAATGGCCGCTGGCATTGCAAAAGTTTTATTTATACAAAAAAAAAAGTAATGGGGGTGAACTTAAGTTAGTGTGCAGCGCATTCTAAAGAATTCTCAAGCTTTTTGACCCTGTTTTTGAAAACAAAGTATGCATACATTGATGGACTTTAATGTTGATAAACATGCAAAACTTACATCATTTTCGAATGTCAATCCAAAGAATATTTTTGTTTATGTGCAAAAAAAAATGAAACTTTCAAATTTCTTTTGAAATTTTTATTGGATATGTACAAGCATCAAACTTTTGGTTTAAGGACAATAATAGTTCACTTTAAAGACAATGCTTTTTCGCAGGATGCTCTTGGGAATTTAAAGGTTATAAAGTCACAAGTCAGATTTCCAAAATTGTTTGCTGTCTTTGACATTTGTTTTCTTTAACAAGAAAATGTATAATATTACATGGTGTCTACTGCTAAAAAGTTACATCATCCCCTTTGATACTGTTGTGTGTGCTTTGTGTATCTCTGTCTGTGCTCAATAGAGTTAAAGCGAAACTTTTCTAATTGAGGCAATAATCTCTCTCATGCGTTGCTTACAGTCGACAAATTAATACATTTTGTACTAGTACAGTTGAAAGAAGCTAAAATGTAAGTTCTGAAATTGGTCACAGTACCTGACACCTTTGTGTAACTATTGGAAGTGTGTTAGAACTGGTGAAATGATTTTTAACAGGATAAGAAAGTGTTAAAGTGTGATGGAAATGCCTTTCAGGCTGTTGGCTTAAGTACCATGTTTTTCAAATTAAATATATATAACATGTATTGTTGGGCTAGAAAATGTGAAAACGGAAAAAAAATATATGATGAAAACATAACAAAAAAACACCCACGAAGATTAATATCTCGTTCTCGCACACAAATTATTTTTGCATTAAAAATATTACTATAAAAGCAGACAAGTTTGTTTGAATGTTTGAATCATTACATTTTCAATTATTGCACTTCTTTACGGATATAAATCAATTAAAAGTTTAATCAACTTATGTAAATACTTAATTGCTTGTCATTTACCTGGAGGAAAACTTATTCATGCTTCTTTTCTTCTCTTTTTCTCGCCTAACAACAACCAGTGCATCGTGGCACATGCACTGGGCAGGCAATCATAGCGCGCAGCTGGCGGCTGTGAGTTTTCGTTGTGTTGTCGTGCCTTTCTTGTTGCCATGGTTAGCCACAATGCGAAAATTGTGAAAACGGCAAATGGCACGAACGCATCCATTATTGTAACAGCAGCAGGCAGTAATGCTGGTGAAACGCAGCCGATCAACACAACGACAGCACCGACTACAACGACAATAACGACGATGATGGCGACAACGTTGTCGGCATCGCTAGCCGACTTGAGCGACCAGGAAAATGGCACAACGGGTAAGTACGATAAAGCTTCATGTTTCACACCCTAACGTTACCCTGAGGCTAATCCATGACAATGAGTCGGATACTCAAGGGCATGGAATTGACTAAGCAAAAGCAGAAGCAGCGCGTCTTCAAATTAAATTAGTTTTATAAAGGATGCCTTCTCAATTTATGGCATATTTCCGCGATTTTGCTCTACAAAATGATTTGTGCTTGGGTCCGATCGTTGGGCCACTTGAATGTAACGTCCATCTACGTACAATAAAAAAAAAACTTTGCGGAAGTATTATAGCAATGTGGCACAGTTTTAAAGGAAATAATATGTTTTCCACGAACAACTGATTCATTTTTTAAGATTTTAGAAAGAATCTTTAAAAATTAAATGAGCTTTAGCAAAAACATTGATATTTAATGGAAAATGTTAAACCATTCTAATACCCTACATACATTATATGTTTTAAGACTGGCTTTATAAACTTTGTTTATTCAGTTAGAAAAAAATCGACCGCAATTAAATTATTTTAAATAGATTTCAATGTAATCGAATTAATTATGTCTTGGAATAATAAGGATAAGGAACTTTTTTTTTTGGGTATATCCTGTTTTTATACCCTTAACCCATTGAAAATGGGTAAAAAGGGTATAATGGTTTTGTGCAAAAGTATGTAACAGGCAGAAGGAAGCATCTCCGACCCCATAAAGTATATATATTCTTGATCAGCATCAGCAGCCGAGTCGATATAGCCCTGTCCGTCCGTCCGTCCGTCCGTCCGTATGTAGGTATGAACGCGTCGATCTCAGAGACTATAGGAGCTAGAGACTCCAGATTTGGTACAAAAGCTCGCCTAATCGCAGTACAAGTTTGTTTTAAATTTTTGATAACTCTTTCCGTTTCCGATATACACATGTAATCGATAACAACAAAATCTTGAATTTAGAAAATGTTTTAATGCAATTTTATTGAAATCGATTGAGAAACACTGGAGATATGGAGTATTGAAGTTAAGAAGGTATGCACTATACGCGTATACATACACACACGCAAGAACTGATTGTAGGCGTAAATTATAGGGTTAAGGGTATAGTCTAGTCGGGATTTCTCGACTAGAGCCTTCTTACTTGTTTTTAATAGATAAAAATAAGAAAAAAATCTCATAGTTTTCTAGGCAACTTCCTTACACTCAACCAGATTCTGTTGAATCGGTTAGTTGGCTTTTGTGTTTGCTGCTTGTTGCTTTAGTATTAAATTAGCTGAGTTCGCCACCGTTAACTCGTTCCTTCGTTTCTTCCCTCCCAAGAGCACTTTGTTGCCGCCCTCAGCTGATGTAATCCTGACTGGCTGGCTAATTTGGTTTTGTCACGATAACATCAGCCCACGCCTGTTTGCTGGCCAATTCCGAAAGTTACTTTGACCTGACGCAGTTGCTATTATCGTGCTAATTAAATTTGTTTTAGTGTGCCAAAAGTTGAAATAATTATAATTAACATTAAATTCGCCTTGGCCTTTGTTGGCAACAAAACTTACATTAATATTCAACAAAATTATTGCTATGGGCAATATTTCATTACAGCTAAAAGTCTATGACAAGTCCACATGCCAGATTTATTTTACAAGAATTTAATTGAAGTTCAAACATAACAGTGAATGTTTATTTGTGTTGTATTATGCGCCTCAGGCAGGATAAACGCACACAATAATAGATATCCTTAGTTGAAAATTTGTGGGTGAAGTTTATTCTGGCCAAAGGGCCATATGTTGACCGTCATTTGCCAATATTGATTGAAGCAAAAAGTTTAATGAATGAACGGCCGACACAACCTTTGGGCATCGGCTCTCGTTTATTGATTGAAATATATCATGCTTTAAATAGGCGGCCCATAAAAAATTTTACAACTTTATCGTTTTTTTTTTCAGACGATGTTTTAAGGGGCTTGTCACATCTAAAAGTTGTTTATAGAGTCAAACAGTGTCCAAATTTATAAAAATGTCAAAAAAGTTTCACTTTATTATTCCAAGTTAATTGACATACGCCAATATGACACATTTTAATATTTATTTATAAACGTCAACTGTTTTGGGGCAGTTACGAGAGAAGCATCAGAAAAATTCCGAACAATGCAACAAGTTTATTCATATCGGGTTTGATGATGGCAAAAGTCAATTATATATTGTGATAAAAATAATGAAAAATTGCAAAGCATGTCTCTTACTTTACAATTTATGATCCTTAAAGGCGATTAAAAAGGACAAGGACTATTTTTTTTTATCTTTAACTTCCTTATGTTAGAACGTGGCATAATATAGAAAAAGGTTGGAAGAAATATTTAACTAAATATTTGTTCCACTGGCTTTAACTTGACATAATTATGATATATATAATGAACAAAGTCATTTCATGCAAGAATCGACTATCGAATTTTAATTTCTGTCTTTTCTGCATACTTTATGCAGCATGTCAGTGTGTTGATAACCAAATTTCCTGTCACACCGTCCGTAAAGAGTGTTGTTGACATTGTTGACTCAATTTCCATTTTCATTCCATTAGCATGAAGTTGAGAACTAAGAGGAGTGTGGCACATGACATACGCACATACACACACAAACACACACGCGCACACGATGCTAATGATGCTATAATATAAATTTCTTAAATTGCAAATAATGCAAAAAGTTAATATTTAAGCCAGAATAAGATGTTCCGTATACGCATTGTATATAAGTATGCTTGGGGTTCGTACGCTATTAACAGCAATTTACTTAAATTGTACATCAGCAGCTGAGTAAGCAATAAAACATAAAGTCTTTGTATGTGTGTGTGCGAGATTGTGGGTGCTTGTGTGAGTAAGATATATAAATTATGCATACGCCATGTGAAAGACAAACGAAGAAAATCTTAAGACACAACAAAATAGGTATATTATGTTACCCGTACACACGCATTCAAACACATGCACATGTTGACAAGAAGACTGTTCTATAATAGGAATAAATCCTGTAAAAATATGAGTCTATTTATTTAAGATAAAATAAGCACTCACTTCTATTATTATTATTATTATATTTGGTTCTGTTCTGCCTGTTAAAAATCTTTAATGGTCCGCTGATAACTGCAAGCTGTGTCAATCTGGTGGACTATTCTCTTGGGTTCGCGGCATGCTTGCCCCCAGTACTCTTGTAGCTGCGAGTTAACTTAATTTTTTTGCGGAAAAGTTTAACAAAGTTCTTGCCACGGCTTGCATTTTGTTCTCCGGACTTCAACCATTAAGCTGGCTTCGTCGTTACTTTTTCTTTACTTCATTGTTCTAATTGACGGCAGCTGCTTGGTTTACAGCTGTGGTGGCTTTACAAAGTATGTGCAATCAATTGACAAACAGTTGATTATAGCTGGCTTGCAGAAAGCTAAGCGGCAACAAATTAAGCTATTATTTTTTAGCTTGCAATTTTAATTATGATTAGTGAAAATTTTCTTTAAAGCAATAAATAATGAAATATTTAGTTGACTTTTAAAATGTTACCGTTGCTAATTGAAGCTTATTAAAAACTCATTGTTATAAGTTGTTTATACTTCCAACTTGTTCCCTTCGATGTTGTTGATAAGATCCATAAGCACATCAAAAGCCAGCCTGCATGATTGATGGCTGTATTCATTAATATGACATCAATACTTTAGCATCAAATTGATTTACCGAAGTGTTGATGAGTCATTAAAAATCAGGAAACAAAGACAGCAAAAAAAGACCCCAAAGTGTCCACACAAACAAAATATCGTTCACAAACATTCACACAACACAGCGAACTCCCCGCGCCACCCTTTCAAAAGCAACTAGCGGCTCATCTACCATCAGCGGATAGATGTCCAATGTGTCCAGGAATGCTTTTACCGCTTGCAGTTTATATCTATGTTCATACATATATTGCTCACACCCGACCCATGTTTATAGCATCTTTATTGAATTTCAATTTTCAATTTCGCCTTTTAATTGAATTCAATGAAAAAGTGTCGATGAAACGGCATTCAACGCTTTGTTTGCAGCTATCGACAGTGCCACATCCAGCTATCCCCACGCCCTTCTTTCTCCCCTCCGCTCATCCGTTCGGTTGTTGGTTTTGTAGGTGTTGCTGTTTATTCAGCTGCTGCTGTTGCTTCTGGGATCGATATCGGGGGAACATCTTCTGTCTGCTGTCGATGGCGCCAACGATGCGACAAAATATACAGGCCCTCCTCCCCTAGCACAGACACAACCTTCACCCTCAACCCGACTTATCACAAGTCCCATCCTCAGTCTTGTTCCCTGCAACATTGAGCTCCGCAATTGGTCTGATCTGATTGCGTATATATGTTTTTACTTTTTTACTGGGATTGATTTGCGATTGACTGAAAAGTTGTAAAATTGATTGGGCTGTTAACATGGGCGCATACACAAGCCATTAGCCCCGCATAATGTTCAAGGGTCAGAAACTGAACCCTATTAATAATTGTCAATGACTTATGGAATCGGGTGAGCCGTTATATCAATTAAATGTAATACTGAATGAATGCATATATATATATATATATATATATAATATATATATAAGTATTTATAATATTTCCAGTTTGCACTTCAACAAATTCAATTTTAAAGGGGCGGTTTGAATATAATTGGTTTAACTTATAATTATTTGTTGATAAATATATATTTAGTGATTATTTTGAGTACGCGGAGTTGTACCGCTGATTTAGCTTAATATTTCCACTCATAAAATAAAATAAGTGATAAGCTATTTTATTATACCCTGAACTCATTGAAAATGGGTAAAAAGGGTATAATCGTTTTGTGCAAAAGTATGTAACAGACAGAAGAAAGCATTTTCGACCCCATAAAGTATATATATTTTATAGCCGAATTTATATAGCAATGTCTGTCTGTCCGTCCGACCGTCTCTTTGTATGAACGCGACGATCTGAGAACCTATAAGAGCTACTGATTCCAGATTTGGAACATAGTTTGTTTCAAATTTTCGACGTTTCTGATATATAGATTGAAATAATGACAATATGTGATATTTTTATTGAAGTTACAAACATACATACTAGCAAGCACTGACTGCACGCGTTAAATATAAGGTGCAGGTTATCTTATAGTCGTGACTTATCGACTAGAGCCTTCTTACTTTTTTATTTTATGTTTTCTCAACAGATTGAAAGTCAAGTAAATTCAACATACATGTAAAAAAAACTATGTATCTGTGCCTGCATATCTGCGTCTGTATCTTAATCTGTATCTGTTTCAGCATGTTCGATTTCGTGGCGTAGCTCATTATGTCGCACAATATGGCGTAACCGTTCCTGATTTCCACACACACAAATGCATTCACTTTTGCATTCAACATGCATTCGTTCGTGTACTTCTGTACTCTGTACTCATCTAAGATTTATGCCACTCAGCCACTGATATAACACACAATACTGGCGGATTTGCAACCAGAATCACACATACGCAGCTTACACAACTCTGAGCATGAACGGGTATTGGGCGACATTGCCGAAAGAAATATAACGAACTGAATGGCACACGAAAAAATGATAAGTATATATATGCAAATTGATTTGACAGAGAAGATACGGTCTGAGCTGAGACTACTTTTATGACAATGATATGCATTTACTTACAATTTGACGATGCTATGATTTGGCTTGTTATACTCACACTTACATGCGTTCAAGATTTTTCTTATTGATTGCGGTTCTGATTTGGAAAGCCAATTCTCATAATATTACACTCGTCTCACTTATAAATCGCATTTGTATTGCAAATCGTTTGTTGCTCGTGGCAAATTCAATTTGCATGTCACTGATTTTTATACCCTGAACCCATCGAAAATGGGTAGAAGTATAATGCTTTTGTGCAAAAGCATGTAACAGGCAGAAGGAAGCATCTCCGACCCCATAAAGATATATATTCTTGATCAGCATCAACAGTAGAATCGACTGTCTGTATGTATGAACGCGCTAATCTCAGAGACTATAAGAGCTAGAGAACATAAGCTCGCCTAATCCCTAGGCAGTACAAGTTTGTTTCAAATTTGCGATTACTCTTCCCGTTTCCGATATACACATGTGATCGATAACATCAAAATCTTGAATTTGGAAACTTTCAGATGACGTTTCAAACGTTTATTGAAATCGGTTGAAAAACACCGGAGATATGGAACATTGAAATTAAGGAAAGAAGAAGTATATGCCTACACATACACTGACTGTAAGCGTAAAGTATGTGGTTCAGGGTATCGTCTAGTCGGGATTTCTCGACTAGAGCCTTCTTACTTGTATTCTCATTGAGTTCACATTTGTGACAAAGTGCGCATCGTTTGATCCCCAAGGGTCGAATCCATTCTTCTCCATCGATGTCAAAAGAGAATAAACTGTGGCTGTAAGCTCTCTCTATCTCTTTCTGTCACCTCTACGCTTTTTTTTCGTTCTGTTTCTATGGTTCATTTATGGTCACTTTGAAACGATTAAAAGCTTTAAGACTTCACAGTCACTTCCCTAATGTACCAAGTTATGAAAATAATTATTAAGTCGACGCAAGTGCATTTAATAAAATAATATATACTATAAAAATGCGGTGCTTAAGGGTATTTGTAAGAAAATTCAAGATTAAAATGTTTTTTTTTTTTTTTTTAAATTACAGATGTTTTTATACATTCATCAAATATGTTATTTGTATGTCATTAGTTCCATTGATACCCATCGTTTTTGGCAGTTTTATAAATAATTAATTTTTACAGTAGCTCTGCTTTTAACTTAAAAACCAACCTTCAATATCCTTAAAGACAACTGTGAAAGTTTTGTATTTTAAAGCACATTCAAAATGCTCCCCAAGGACTCTAAATGGCAAATGTAACTATGTAAAGGCTAGGCGTTTTCGCTCAAATGCTTGATTGGCTTACACGCCAAACATGAAAGGGCACAAATATGAAATGACAAAACGAAAAGGAGCTGTGGTCGACTTTCAACGGTTGGTTGTTACATAATCTTTGGCTTTTGTCTTAGCTGAAACATTATTTAGTAGCACACGTACATCAACGAATAAATCCTGGAGGCCATTGTGTTACTCAAAAACACATTGCAAAATGCTCGCACATTGTGCAAGAGAAACAAATGAAACAGTACGTGCGCTGCCTGTTTACATTCTTTTTGTTATTCTCTTGCACAGTGTAACTGAAAGTGTTTTATTTCCAACAAAAATTTTTTTATGTTTTTACTTTGTGTAATTTTTTGTGTGAGAAAATATTAGGGAAGTATTTTAAGCTTAATTCTTTACAAATACAATTTTAAAATATTTATTTTACATTGTACTTCCGTGCTGAACATGGCCGAAAGTCTTTGACTGTACATTGATAAATGCGATGCCATGACAATTGATTTCTCTATCTATCTTTTGTTCAACTCTGCTGCCATTAGCAATTTTTGTGTCAGAGAAATTTTTATTGCTGTAGTAACTTGTGGTGTCACCAATTTATGAGGCAACATCACGACTCCTTACGTCTTCGGTGATAGCTTTCAGCAAGCATTCGCATTATTCATTTGGACCAAGCTGTTGGTTGCTTTAGTTCTGCTGTTGAGCTGATGATTTATTTTTGAGGACTGTGGCTTTGTGGCACTGGTTGCCAATAAAGCCTGTGAAGAATTGTGGTAGAGTTTGTTGATTGCCACTATAACAAACCAATCCATTATAATTAAGAAGATTTCGTGTCTGAAATCAATAATATTCAAAAATATTCACAGCAAAACAACAATTTTTTTTTCATTATTTTCAATTCCATTTAATTATATTGTTGCAATACACATAACTCAAAAGCTCTAGAAAAATCAAAAGGCTGTGTTTTTACAGAAAATTCCTGCTCCTTGAATGAAGGCAGCTTAACGTAAGGCTCAACTATCCTTGGCACTCTGCACATGATGGCGAACGGTAAAGCATGTAACAGAACCACAAGCAGGTTATTTACAATGTTGCAGCAGGTGGTGGCGCTGTAGCAAGCGGTTGTTTAGACAATGCACAGCATGGCAACAAATGATGCTGCAGCTGCCCTTGAGATATTTCACTTTATGTTAACACTTTCACGTGGCGCATGTTCAAAAAAATTTGGGTATATTTTTGGGCGCACGTAAAACAAATTTATTTAAGGTTGTACAAACAGTTGAATCTTAAAGTGAATTTTATAATGCAAACATTTAAATGTATATACGGAAGGTGTGCCGTGTTGTCATCCAGCTTTGGCAAACGGGGCACTTGCATGTTGCGCTTAGAGCAGTGCTTATGCAACTGCTGCAGAAGACATGACCACACCTGGTCGCCGTAGGTTGGCGTTGTTGCACACATTTCAAACATACTGGACATTTGTAGGGTTCCGGAACCGTACAGTTACCATCCTTTATCGGTTGCTCAGCAGAGCGTTTAGGTCTATATAATGTACATGGGATAGATTGCTCCACAGAAATGCGTTCAGGTGAAGCTGATCTTTGTGGAATGAATTGCTCAACAGAAATGGGTCTAGGTAAATCATAACTACATGGATATGGCAGTAATGGAGGAGCTTCATGCAGTGTTCCAACGCGTTCCCGTACGCGCTCAATGTCAGAAGCATTTCGCCGATAGGTAACGCATGTCGGATAAATACGGCCTCCACCCCGGCTAACTGTATTGCGGCGGTTGGGGAAATCTGGAGCATGTTGAAGATTATCTGAAAATTGTTAAACATAAAAGAACAATTTACAACAATTAATGCCACTATTTTCAGCAGCCAATTCACCTCGTGACACTGTCTCAAATTCTCCAAAAATGCGATGAACTAAGAATTGAATATTCTTATTTGCATAGTTTAATATTTAATATAGTTTATGTACTTGCCTCGATTCAATCCCTCTCTTATTTGCTGCAAAGAATCCTCACGTGCATTTAGATTTGTTCTCATGGATTCAGTACTCTGTGTTCTGGAGTTTTGTGTATTAGAGCTTGAACTATTTGTATTATAATTCCTGTACAGTAAATTATAGTAGCGATCATCTCGTCTACATTGCACATCAATGGGTGTTAACTGATCTATGTCGCTCTGCATAAATATTTTAGCTTAAATCAAAATTCATTTTAAAACTAAATAAGTTCATACTTGCGAAGACTGTGATCCTTGGGAACGTTGTGTTGGATCTGACATTTTTTATTTGCGCTTTAATTTTCGCTAAATAAAAAAATGCTTGTAACCGAAATTTCAAACGACTGAATGCTCAGTAAGTTTAAGGTTTTTTTAATACACATGCAAAGCTGGGATGATTGTAACGTTTTTGTAATGTTGCTTTTTTTTCTCGATTCAGTTTGATCTAAGTGACATTCACAGTTGATGCTGTCAATTTAAATTGATGCTGTTGAAAGTTCGTGTGTGTTATATCTGTAAGTGCCTTAATGTCATGGAACCAAGTGAAAAGCTGTTGCGGCTTTTCCCCTTTCATTCACAATCCTCAAATACATATAATCTAGGCCAACAGCTTTGCAGCCAACATTACATCCTGTGTTCTTTGTTGCCAAAGTCTTTTACTGTTTCGTTTTAGATATTTTACTTTTTATGACCCACAGCACAGAAATTCTGTAGATACGATGAGCGCATATGTCATCCTTTAACACACACACGCGCACATACCTCACACCCATTTAAGTGTGTTTCTGTCTATGTGTGTGTTAACTTAGTCAGCTCTTTCAAAAGAATTTTTGTTTGATTGCAGAGAATAAACAAGTGAAGGCATTTCCAGCAGCGCATAGCATATTCTATTTGCGAGGGCTGCTCATTATGTTATGAATTTTGTTTCTCTCTTTTTCTTATGCGTTGCATTAGTAAAATTAATTACGAGCTGACAAAGACCCTAGACTAGATTAAACTTATGCTAATACCAAAAAAAAAAATATATATTACCTAAATCAAACAGCATCCATTATTCTTTGTATTCACACTTTACAGCTGATTATTCTGTAATGTCTATTTAATATTTGTCAGTAAGATTTGGTCTAGACATTTTATTTATTTATAAATCAACCCTTGTCAGTAAGTGACTGTGTTGATTGGTTCTCCATTTCGCTTGTGGCATATGTTTTATTTTTTTGTGTGGGATTATTATCCCTAATGCGTGCTTCAAGATTGCGGTTAAGTGCTCTTCTTCTTATTTCATGCTGCTTAAGCTACAATACAAAATTTTAAATTGTAATTTTACTTAATTTGTGTTTCTGATTTTCTCTCTTTATTGAGTTCGGGTTATTGACAATTACTTACAAAAGAAATAAGGGATTTATCTTCATACGCTCAAAGGCAAAAACATAGACCTTTTTTTAATTGAGTTAAATTAGGAAAAAAATTTGATGAAGGCTCAAATAAACCAAATATTTTCAATTTCAAATGTTGTTTGTTTCCGTTCTCTTTTCGCGCTTAGCAAGTAATTTGGCCAATTCGGATTTCAATAATGAATCAGGCTGGCTGTCAACGGCAGAGGGCAGCTGCCAGACGAGCATACTTGCCCCTTCAGATGTGTGCGTCCATTCATTTGTTCATTTGCGTCTTTTTATATCCTGAACTCATGGTGCATGAAGAAAGAATTTCCGACCCCATAAAGTATATATATTCTTGATCAACATCAACCGAGTGTATATAGCATCATCATCCCCTTTCCGATATGCAAATGCGATCGATAACAATAAAATCTTGAAACAATAGACAAAACAGTGAAAATCTTTTTATTGAACTCGGTTGAGAAACACCGGAGATATAGCACATTGAAGTTAAGTCAAGTATGTAGTATTCGTATAGTGTTCACGGTATCTCCTAGTCGGGATATCTCGACTAGAGCCTTCTCACTTGATATTTTTATTGATTTACGTATTGGTCTGCCTGCATTTAAAATATATGTATGAATATCAGTATGCTGAAAAAATTAATGCTTGGATAGTAGGAAATTTAACCAATATAAACTAAAACAAGTAAGAAGGCTCTAGTCGGGAAATCCCGACTAGACTATACCCTTAACCCTATACTTTACGCATACAGTCAGTGCTTGCAAGTATGTGTGAGTGTGTGTATGTATACGCGTATAGTGCATACTTTCTTAACTTCAATACTCCATATCTCCAGTGTTTCTCAACCGATTTCAATAATTCAATTAATTCAATTTCACAGATTGTCAATATTTAGTCTAATCTTTCAAACTGCATCAAAAAGTTTTCCAAATTCACGATTTTGTTGTTATCGATCACATGTGTATATCGGAAACGGGAAGAGTTATCGAAAATTTAAAACAAACTTTTACTGCGCGGGGACTAGCGAGGTTATATACTTTATATATATATATTCATGTTATATATATGTTATATTCATACATACGGACGGACAGACGGACATGGCTATATCGACTCGTCTGTTGATGCTGATCAAGAATATATATTTATGGGGTCGGAGATGCTTCCTTCTGCCTGTTACATACTTTTGCACAAAACCATTATACCCTTTTTACCCATTTTCAATGGGTTAAGGGTATAAAAAACACCTGGCGCAGGTATGATCTACTATAAATAAACAACTCAAACTATTTTTGCTAGGCCAGATATTGAACGCTGTCTAAAAATGTCTGTGCCGTGCATAAATCAAAGAATTTAAATGCAATAAGCAGTCGATGTGGTTACTATCCATAACGATTTACAAAACAAAAAGCTAAACACAAAACCGAAATATGTTCGGTAATATAGGCTTGTTTATGGGTATGTAATTGTGTATGTGAATACAAACATATGTATGTAACCAATATGTGATATATATATATATATATATATATGTTTATCGTTGTGTAGTTAGCTAAAAGCTTAATTTTAAATTATGAGGAATTTCAGATCTTGGAATAATTTAATTTGAAACCACTGATAATTGTGGCAAGAAATGTTTTAAGTTAGATAATTTGTAGTTGTCCATCTAAGAAACCCTAAAATCCTAAAGAGCAAGTGCTTTAGAGAAGGAACTGAGCTTAGAAGGGGTTATAATAGAATGGTTGATGCTGGAGCAATCTGCCATGTACCAGCATTGTTAATCATCTTTCATTAATATTGTTGTTTTCAAAAATTCTTTTAATATGGTTTAATTATCCAAATCCCCTCTGCAATCAAGGCACTTGCTATAATCACTTAAGGAATGAAAAGGTTAAGTAATAAAATAAAGATCAAGTTCAGTTCAAGTCTAAAATATAAAAAATGTTGGGCACATTTCAGCTGTGCCGTTGTATTTGGTACTTAAAATAAATTACCCATTTAACACGCAACGCTAATGGGCCGCGCACTTGACTTTTCTAGTTTGTTTAAATTTTATTTATTTTTTTTGCAGCTGAGGACATACACCTTAACGATTTATATACACGCTACCGACAGAGGCTGCGTAAGTCACTGTTTAGATCGGGCCTGCTCACATCGTTGGTGGCATGTGTCGTGTCCATAGTAATTGGTATCGTTTATGAACAGGTAAGTGCAACAGGAGGAGCGCCAACTAATGGCACCACCTTTGGTTAGTGTGGAATGTTAATGTTATTGGGTGGATTACAGCACCTGCTGCAAACGCTGCTGCTGGTATTGGCGGCCCTAATCTCTGGTTCAATACTGACGGCTCTACAGTTTCCGGCTGTGCTCAGTTCACCAGCTGCAGCCTTGGCTTTTGCCATTGTCACCACCTTTTCGCTGGGCACCATTGCGGCTATCACCGGTAGTGAGCTGGCTCCTCTGCCCATGTACGCATTGTTTCTGGTAAGTGGCTCAATCTGACACGAATTGTTGGATGGTTGGATTTACAATGTTTATGAATATGTATTGTGTTTGCAGAGCATTCACACAATGTTGCCCATATCGTGGCCGGTCTCTGTGGTGCTGGCATTATGTATGACTGCCATACACATCGTTTATAGAATCGGCACTAGTCCGAACTATATGCCCCATCTGCCAATGGTAAGTTTGTTTTTATTTTCATTACAATGGGGATTGCATTGAATTTAGTTTGTGAACTCGACGGATTGGCATGTATGAAAAGGTTAAAAAATGGTTGAGAAATGTAAATTGAAACTGATATTCCTATATCGAACATAAAAGCATTTTTATTTATTGGAAATGGCTTTCACAAATCTCATGTGAAAGCTCGTTATTTATTTGTTTGTTGATGCATAAAATCCGATAATAAATTGACATAATAAATTTTACATTTAAATATTATTTTAAGAAACAACGTAAAAGCAAAAGGTTTCATTTCTTTAAAGGATATAAAATTGTTGCTTACTTAAATTTCTTAATTATTGAATTTCATTCATTGCCATTTGGCATTTAACCCCATATTATTTAATTATAAAAAATTGAGTAAAGTATTTAAATAATACTTTTTCCATTTTAATTATATATGAGCTATAACAAATTTCACGAAAACTAGACAGTTTTGCTTATGATTGCTTCTTTTATACAAATCATTTATTTATTTGTTTCCCTGTCTGTACATCAGTTGTGGACAACACAATGAATTGCTTCCATTGTAACTGTTAGCAAAAGAAGTTGTAGCTCTAACAAATTACTTGTTTAATTTTGCGCACAATTGCCCTTGGTCCACTCTCTCGTCCTTCAACACAATTTATGTGTATTCAGTGCTGGCAATTGCTGGCCCAACGTTAATTAGCTGGGACACAATTGTAGTGTATTCGAAAGTTCGATTACGGGTCTGTGGTTGAACATAGTTTGTTTTGTTAGCTGAATGCCAAATTGGCTCCATCATTCAGAGCTCTTGGCATGACCCCATTTAACTTACATCCTTTATGTGCTTTCTCTCCCTTAGCTATTTGGTGAAATTGTGATGCTGGCCAGCGCATCCGTTTCCGGTCTTTACTATCGAATCATGTCGGATGCGGCACATAACCGTACCGTAGATGGCACGCGCACCGGCATCGAGCAGCGCGTCAAACTCGAATGCGAACGGGAGCAGCAGGAGCAGCTGCTCCTAAGTGTCATACCAGCATACATTGCCGCCGAGGTAAGTTCGCTTTTACCCACTTACGTTGCTGTTGCTACTTCAACTGCTTCTGCTATTGTTAATTGGCAGGTCAAGCGGAGTATAATGCTCAAGATGGCGGATGCTTGCCAGCGAGCTGGTGGCCAGGCCTCCACATCAGCCACTCGCTTTCACGAGCTGCACGTACAACGGCATACAAATGTCACAATACTTTTTGCAGACATTGTAAACTTTACGCCATTGTCATCATCGTTGACGGCCAGTGATTTGGTTAAGACATTAAACGATCTCTTTGGTCGATTCGATCAAATAGCTCAGGTGCGTCAGAGATAGTACTCTTCTCATCTTTTTTAATATATATACATCGTTTCATGGTGCTCTTACACAGGAGAATCAATGTTTGCGCATTAAAATTCTGGGTGATTGCTATTATTGCGTGTCCGGGCTGCCCATTTCGAGGCCGCAGCATGCCACCAATTGCGTTAACATGGGCCTTCAAATGATCGATGCCATCAGGTGAGTTATCCCTTCCCAACTCTCTTTATTGTGTCAACATTGGCGCTCGTTGCGTATACAACATGTTTGCCTTTGGCCATATCTTTTGACTAGGTGTTTGGTTTTTCTCTGCTCTGGAGTAAAGTATGTGAGGCGTATGTGTGTAAGTGTGTGTGTGTTTGCCATTGCCGGCAGGGCTTGTGCAAACGTTTGTCTTACTGTCAGCACTTTGATAGTTTCTGTGCGGCACTGGGATAAGCACATACGCACACACTCATCTTTGACAAAAGTGTTGACATTCGGTAACGCATGCAACAATAAATTGAACAAGCTTTTTACTACATGCATTTCCTATACCTAGATTGTATGTACATAAATGTTAAGCTTTAATCTAGAGGTCCTGATATTATTATATTGCCTTCAATTTACTGTCAGCTCAGTGTTTACGTATCTCGACTTTAATTGCCCGCATATAGACACGTATCCAGTTTTTATGGCGCCTATTAAAAACGTATTATGCTATAAAAGAAGCCAAAAAATGGAACAAAAAAATGAAACAACATAAAATACAACATACAATAACGACACAAAAGCCATTTTACTACAGGCTAGAATATATGCGCAAATGCCCAAGTACCAAGTCGGACATAATGTCCCTTAGCTGTACACCCCGAAAATGGGTATTATGCAAAGAAATGTTTGTAATATGTAACAATTTTATTTTCTTCAGTACGAAACACTTATCATACACAGTTTTCTAAGCAGACATGGTATTTTTTTATTTGAGAAACATATCCAAATGCTGTATTAAGTTCTCAATGCCGTAGCATTTTTTTATTTTGAATTCTATTTTGTATATTGTTTTGTTCTAGCTCGGTCGCTTTCTTACATTTAATTTCAGTTTAAGTATTTCTTTTGTTCTTGCCGAAGACATTTGGCGCTTTAAATTTGTGGGATGACTATTGCTGCTCTCTCGCTTTTGCTAGAGCTATGCAGATGCAGGCCATTAAGTAGCTAAAGTGAAAAAGCTAGCGTTCCACTTGCTTCATTTTTTTTTTGTTTATTTTGTTTGTGTCCGTGTGAAAGGTGAAACTTTAGCCGTGCAGCGCAACTGACGTTTATTTTTTCAGTCCTTTTACCTTTTCATTTCGTGCTTTGTGGCTGATTGCTAATAAAATAAAAAACATAAACCATATAAGTAGGCAATATTTTTTCATTTACCCGAGAATAAATAATTGTACTGCTTTGGGACTAAGGCCTTAAATTGGTTTTTATTTTATAGGTAGTCCTAATATGCATTAAAAAGCATGTCATATTCGAATAATAATACTCAAAATAATTGAATTTACTAGGCTTTTAAACATTAAAAAAGGACTTGTGAACAAACTTTTGCTCTTAATAAATCTGAAGCTCTTCACAGTTCTTGGTACCAGCTTTTGTTCATGTTCACATAGAAATAAAAGCAAATAAGTCAAAAGGGCTTTCGTGTAAGACGATTTACTTTCGCTTTGCGGCTCATTTGTCACAGAAAATACTAATACTGCATCACCGAAAAAATGGTCTTTGACGTCAATAACTGAAGAATTCCTAACTGTGTGTATACGACTAATAAGAGGGCCGTTTCGGTAAGCCTGGCCAGGCATGTGCCTTATAAACATACATCAGGGTTGGATCTGGCCCCGTTGCTCTATGGCTCATAAAATTGTACTCGTTACACAACTAGTTAGCACATAAGTATGTAAACAGACATGCATATGTACCGTATGTACTCTTGTACTCAGTGCTTAACACAATGCGGCTTTCATTGTTTGCCCTCTATTTGCTTTTTGCTTTTTGTTTTATTTCGGCAGACACGTGCGTGAGGCGACTGGCATAAATGTTGACATGCGAATTGGCATACACACGGGCAACGTGCTCTGCGGCGTCCTTGGCCTACGCAAGTGGCAATTTGATGTTTGGAGCGATGATGTTACACTGGCCAACCACATGGAAAGCGGCGGTGTTGCCGGGTAAGTTTTTTCCCTTTCACCTCCTTCTCTCTATCTTTCATTTGATGACGTGCTCAGCTAACTAGAACCTACAAAACGAACGGATGCCTGTCTGCAGAAGGTGGTCAAAAGGACCTGCAGGACGTGTACTACACGTCATAAAGCAATTTAAATGTGTCTTCATGGGCGAGGCAATTAAAAGCGTATTTTGCTTCTGGCCATTCCGTTAGCAGAAAAAACAACATCTCAATGGAATGCAATATATACATACGTATAGTATGTTCTACACATGTACTACGAATTGTACATAATTTTAGCACATGTAATTGAGCATGGTCTAAACTAATGTGACGTTCCAAGCACACCGAAAAGTAACTGTGATCTAAATTAACGGAGATATCAAAAGGACCCCTACAAATTATAAAAAAAGCTACGTTTTATTACTATTTCTAGTATTAGTTGAACAGCATATATTATCAAACGAAAGCACCTCTTAACGAGGTGAGATTCACAGATTCTTAAATCAAATTTTGGCGATTTCCGGACTCCAAAACAGTGATTTAATTTAGATAAACAAGCAAAGAAGGGGACAAAAGTTTTCATTTGGGAAACATCGTCAACAGTGATGTTAATTAAGATCTATATTAAAATAAATAATCTGTTCGAGTATACAACGACATGTTTATGTGAATTTTTTAGTTCTAGTTCTTAAATGCGACATATACTATGAACTTCTAATTTAAAATAAGAACGAAACAAGTCTTTCAATATTGTTGTTTGTTAATTCAACTAGGTATGTCTAATCAAAAGTTTAGTTTGAATTGTGTATTTAGTCCCACAGACAGAGTTGTTCCAATTCTCCACTCCGGCCAGAATTGTTCTCTTTTGTTACCAAATAATTATATTTAAACTTGGCAATAGCACAATACTGCAACTTGAGTCTTAAAATGTCAAGCACTTTCTGTACTTACTCTTACTTTTTTATTGTCAAACAACAAGTGTTGGCTCGTACTCAATTACATTCGGCATGTATTCCAACATTTCGGTATCCTGTGCGATGACACGCGTACATTTAGACATCGATTGCAATTATTTGAATTGAATTGATAGCAAACCAATGAGCCGAATGAAAGTCAGACGCTTCTTTTTTGCCAGTTACGCACGAATGCATTGAGAAGCATACATAAAGAATGAAAAAAAAAACAAATTGCTGGAGACAGGAAGAGAGAAAGAACAAGCAATGTGTAAAGGTGCTTAATATGCAAGATGATCAAGGGAATGAAAAGAGAAAATTATATATCTACATATGCAGGTTGGAATTTAATATATGTAAAAATTCTTTACAGACGTGTGCACATCACAAAGCAAACTTTGGACTTTCTGGGCGATAAATTTGAGGTGGAGCAGGGCGAAGGAGGCGGTCGCGATGCATATCTGGCGGATCATAAAATCGAAACGTATCTCATTGTGCCGCCCAAGGTAATGGCAGATTTTCAAGTTATTTAAGTATCGTTTTGCTTAGCTTAACTCTTGCAACCACAGCCCGCCTATATGCATAGTGTGCCACGGGTTGTGGAATGCGTCGAGCATGCGGATGATAAGGATGATAACGATGTCAACGAGAAGCTGCTGCCAGTTACGGCTGTCGCTGATGTTTCGGAGAAGCTTTCACCCACTTCAGTTCATAGCCAAGATGTGGCGTTGCATGCACTCAACTCCGCCGCCTCAATGTCTATTAAAGAGATGTCTGAGGAGGAGGATGATGTCGCTGTCACCGAACCGCTGGTGAGCAAGCACCACGAGCACGATACCAGCAGTGCGCCTCCAACAATTAATGCAGTCCATCGTGGCAGCGGTGATTCAGCCGCATCGGAGTCGGCACCCAAATCTGCAGCATTATCCCTGCCTGCCGACGATTTACTTAGCATGAGCAGCGAGAGTGGCATCTCGAACAGTGGCACTCAAGCACTCGCAGCAGCTAATGCAGCCAACAACAATGCGACGCCGACAGCACCAGTAGCTGCCACAGCAGGCACTGCTGCTGGCTCCAACAGTTTGACCGTGGCCGAAGCACCTGAGCGCTCTCGACGCAAGCTATCCGTTCAAGGTAAGTAGCACAAAAAATAAATGTTGCGAGGCTATTCAAAATTTGTTGTGACTTGGATGATTGTTAAAGATGGTGGAGAAATCGTTTATCTCTGCTAAATTTGCATATTTATCATTCAACTACGACAAAGCATTGCAAAAGTTGTGTACTTTAAATAGTATTTTGACAATACTTATATATTGTTTGTGTGATGAAATTGTGGTTTTGCAGTAGTGATAAGCGAGAAATCTCCTAACCCCTTAAATTAACGCGATCATACAGACGGAAAACACAGCAGGGATTCTTTCAGCACACATTAATTGGCTGGGAGCTTCGTGGAGCTCGGCTAGGGTGTTAAAGCTTCACATAGCCGTTGAATAATTTAATTTCTAGTTATGATTTTGACATCTTCCTTCCAGGTCTTATGTCGTTTGCCGACAGACGCCGCTCCTCAGGCGCCTTTATAGAGGGAAGAAAATTATCCATTCACAGCGGCGAAAGTTTTCGAAGTCATGCGGGTGAGTGATGAGAGAGAAAGCAGGGGATTGAAGGTGGTTGGGGATGTGGAAAAGGAAGCCCATAAAACGCAACAGTTGAAAATCACTTTTGAAAATAAGCTTCAGCTTATGCATAATTTTATCGCTAGTCTGGCAACTTTTGCATCATAAATTTGATGTGCTTGCATTTGCTTGAGGCTTGGCCTTTGTGCAAAAACTTTGCCATGGCCAATGTACCCATTGACCAGGTGGTCCAGTCTGGACCTCATCACTTGCCTTAAGCACCCCCTCCCCCACCACTTTGCCAGGCAGCTGAGTTTTGTTCACTTGCGGTGTTCGGCTGGTTTATGACTTTTAATATTTGCCCTAACGTGGCAAATTGTCAACTTAATGGCATTTTTGATACAGATTCGGCAGGGAACGCGTTAATTCGCTTGCGACATGAACATAGCTGATTAACAATTGTGTTGAGAGTTCACGAACGAATTAACACGTCAAGGATTGAAACTGATTTTAAACTGGGCTTTAAAGTTTATCTGATATCATTATTACTTTTCAAATGATTGCGTTTTGTATTTACTTTACTATGAATACTGTATGAAAAGTGTAGTTAACATTTCCAAAACTATTTTTTCACAACAAGGAGTGAAAACAAAAAAAAAACAAAAAATCATTTTGTTATTGTACTAACATTCTAGGTTTTATAGCTTGAATCACTTATGCATGAATTGCTTTCTAATTCCAGGTCATGTCACACGCAATCGGCCCTCGTCAAAGATGACCAAATATGTGGAATGCTGGGGTGCCGATCGACCTTTTGCCAATATTGCCGAGTCCAAGCTGGTGAAAAACATTGGACTAGCGGTAATTGAAAAGTGGTCTATAACAATAGACTCTTTCTAGCTATGAAATTGGCAGGAAATGTCGCACAACTGGCACAAAATTGAATTTGCTCGCTGTGCAGAAAACTGTTTCTCGATTTAACCAAGTTTGATCAAATTAAGCAAACAAGCAACAGGCCTGCTTTTTTAAGCCATTGTGCTACAGCAGTTGCTCTTTCTCCTTTTTTATTGCTGGTATTGGCGGAGTAAAGTTTATTATTTTTCGCATCCGACATCTTTGCAGAGCATCGCCATGATTGAATCAAATTTGCTGCCACCGGAGCGTAAATGTTTCAATTTTAACTTCTTGGGGCCGCCCACAGAGCTTAAGCCGGTAACCATGTGGTATCGTAACACGCCTCGGGAGGCAATGTACAGGGAACAACCGGACACTCATTTCCGGTATGACCTGATATGCGCCTTCGTGCTCTTCGTCTCGTTGGGCGTGGTGCAGCTGATTGTAATCGAATTGTAGGTGAGCTTCAGTTTCCGTGACGATTTGCTTAACTCAGATTTGCACTTGACAGGAACTTGGTGCTGCTTGGCTCGCTGTTGGCCAGCTTCATATCCCTAGCATTATTTCTCTATCTGAGCAATATGTCCGTACCGGACATGCACACCTCGAACACTGAGCGAAATGGTCCCGGTCAGGTGGTAGCCAGTAGTCGCTTTCTACGACTGGCTATGTTCATTGTTGTCAACATTCTCATTTCATCCTGTGCCGTTTTCAGCGTGGTAAGTTGAACAACTTTCTAGCTTATTATTGTTTTTGTGCTCACTTGTATACTTTTTGCATACAGATAAATTATTCGCTGCCCGATGAGATGTTCTTTGTAATGGCTAGTAATGGAACTAATACCACTGATAGCTTCAATAACACCTCTTCTTTAGATGAACCTTTCGATATTGCATATGCCATACCCAAGGCACCTATTTTTCTATTCTGCTGTGCCGTTAGCTTGGCGGCCATTTCGGCATTTTTGCGATCTGGATTCATACTCAAACTGATTGCCATGGTGTTAGCTCTCATTGGACAGATGATTGTGCTCGGCTATAGTGATCTCTATATGCAATACAATTTAGTTAATTGTGTTGATGGGTGAGTATTGTTTTAAAAAAGGTGAAATAACACAGCCCCAGAAAATAAAAATAAAGTGTATCCAAATCCGTGATCAGTTTCTCTCCATCAAATCTGGTTTTTGAGATAACCTCGGTCCATAATGGTTTTTTGAGGCTATGAGAAAATCGGAGTTGCATTCAGCGACCCAAAAACATTTGGTTAACATAATCAGAAGAAATTGTTGTGTTTGTGTGGCTGTGTAAGTAGGGTACTATGTATAGTGTGGATTCGGATAATTAATTGACATTGCATTTTGAATATGAATATTCATAGTGGACCGATCCAGTCGTTTGCCATTATACTACAATTGAGTTCCAAGTTTTCTATGTATTAAATTTCAAAAACTATTAACTTATTTTTAAATATATTTTTTATAAGTTTGAAAACTGCAAAGCCTCAAAACAGTTTTAATAATGCAAGTTTAATAAGTGTTTTAAAAACTAAAGCCCAAATTATTTTTCATGTTTGAAAAATTGAATTCGTAGATTACATCTAGAAGTTAAAGGCTTTCTGCTCCTATTGCTGGTGATTGGCGTGTTGCACATACTTGATCGTCAGGGTGAATATGTGGCACGAACTGACTTTCTGTGGAAGGCAAAGCTTAAGGTCGAACAAGAGGAGGTCGAAACAATGAGAGGAATAAATAAGGTAACCATTTCACGACTCACAATTTACGAGACCAAAGTATCTCATCCATCTGTTATTTGTAGATACTGCTGGAGAATATTCTGCCGGCTCACGTGGCCACACATTTTCTGCACCTGGAACGCTCCACGGAGCTTTATCACGAGAGTTACTCCTGTGTGGCTGTGATGTTTGCCTCCATACCCAACTACAAGGAGTTTTACGACGAGACGGATGTTAATAAACAGGGCCTGGAGTGCCTGCGTCTCTTGAACGAAATCATTTGTGATTTCGATAAGGTACGTTGATAACTTCTAATTTACCAACTTAACTTAACATAATGGTTCTCTCTTTTTTGCTAGTTACTTTTAAAACCAAAATTCAGTGGCATCGAAAAGATTAAAACAATAGCCAGCACTTATATGTGTGCATCTGGCCTGAGGCCAGGCAAGGAGGATGGCGCAACGGTAAGTTTAAGCTGATATTCCAACTACCACAAGCAACCCATGTTAATTAATATTTCTCTAATGCTTTACTAATCTTGTAAATAAAAACACAATACGCATTCCTGGCATGCCAAATATAGTCGCGTAGCTTTGCGGTAAGTTCATCAAAACGAAAAACAAAAAAAAAAATATTAAATAAAATTTAAAGGGTGCAAATATTACTTTGCTTTATTTGTAAGTAGAAAGAAATAAGTTTGGCAGAGGATTATTGTGACATTTCACTCACACTTAAACTAAAAATATATGAGTTTTGACAAGCGTCAAATTATAACTATTTTATAAATTATTATTTGTTGTGGTTCAATTAAAAATATGTAAAATATTTACATCAATAAATGTATTCAAAACCTTCGAATTTTTTAGTAAGATGCTGGCTGTAAAAATCTTTTTGCACACATCCTTCCGCTTAAAACTGAGGGCATGCTTAAGTTACTTGAGTCTTTTATTAATGTAGATAATATGTAAGCATATTTCTGTACATAAATGCATCTTCTTTCTCTATGAAAATATAAATGAATAATAATTTAATTGTTTGAATTTTTTATAATCCATTTTAAATTTTATGAGACACACAAAATACTGAAGATATTAAATACTCTTAAACGGTTGAGTGTATAAAGTATAAAAACGAGAAAAAAAAAAAAATACGGTTCACCAAACATTACAACAACTGACCAGTTTCAATTTTACCTTTGTTATTTACTGTTTAATCGCTGCTTAGGAGTTTAGTTTAACTTGTAGCACACGAAACAGACCCTTTCCATTACAATCTAACAATGACCCTTCGCATAATGGAATAAAAACAAGTCAGAAGGCTCTAGTCGAGATCTCCCGACTAGACTATACCCTGAACCCTATACTTTACGCGTACAGTCAATGATTAAGAATATGTATACTTTATGGGGTCGTAGATGCTTCCTCCTGCCTGTTACATACTTTTGCACAAAACCATTATACCCTTTTTTGCCCATTTTCAATGGGTTCAGGGAATAAAAAGGGATCGCAGTGAGGGCTGGCATTGGGCAGGGATTAGCCAAAGTTTAGGAGGCATACGCTCAATTGGCTTTTACTTTTGTTGACCACGCCAATAAAAGCGAATACGAGTATAATAAAATACCGAAAATGCAACTAACGTAACTTTCTGTTCGCTCTCTTCCGTTTTTTTTTTTTGCGTTTTTCTTGTAAATAGGATGAGAAACGCACCGAGGAGCACAATGTGGTCATATTGGTGGAGTTTGCAATTGCTTTGATGTCCATATTGGATTCAATTAACCGCGAATCGTTTCAACGCTTCCGCCTGCGCATCGGACTGAATCATGGACCGGTAATTGCTGGCGTGATTGGCGCCCAGAAGCCGCAATATGATATCTGGAGTAACACCGTAAATGTGGCATCTCGCATGGACTCGTGTGGCGTTATGGGAAGACTTCAGGTTAAGCTAACAACAACAACTTTACCTTTGGTACTTGTGCTTATTAAGACACTTTTGTTTACAGACAACGGAAAATACAGCTAAGATATTAATGGGCGCCGGCTACGAGTGCGAATGCCGGGGCCTAACCTATGTTAAGGGCAAAGGCAATCTAGTCACCTATTTTGTAAAGACACCATTCGATGGGAAATTGTAATTGGATGCGAGCAGTAAAAAGTTTCTTGTTAATAATAATAAATATAATAATAATGCTATTTATGTATAGACTAATTTACGCTAAGGCATGTTGTTATTTATTTTTTTGTGGAATATATTTCATATTAGAAATTTATTAAAAATTTTAAGCATTTAATTTGCGCTGCACATTAGGAATTATGTTAAGTTAGTCTTTAATTGTTATGTAGCACAATTTGTTGGCAATTTAATGCGTAGCTTAGCAAAACAGCGAATAATTAATTATATAAAATTATACGAGTCTATCTAGAATATAAATATTGTAAAAGTTCGAAGCAAAACATAAATCATTAAAAAATGAAACAAATGCTAATTAGCCAACCCCTCAATAACTAATCAATACTAATAATATTATCTAGAATGCAACTATATATATATAGTTATATATCTGTTGGTGTTCCAAATGGATCATCGACTATTTTGTATTGTTTACTCTGGGAACACTTATTTAGTTTAACGAAACTATGTGCCATCAAAATTTTTAAAACAATGGTTAAACTTATTTCAACGGCTTCTAGCTAAGCTCTGTAACTACGAAAATTTGTATATATTTTTGATTTTTAAATTGTGCAGCACTTTCGACCTAGCTTGAAACGCAATAGAAACAATAAATAAAAACTGACAGTGGTAATCTATACAGGGTTGTTCTACACAGAATCCTAACTGAACATATCCCATCAAGCATAAAATATACCTCCGATAAAAAAAAATTGCTAAGTGTACTCTATGCATATCTTTGTATTTGTTAACAAAATTTTACAACTAACCCACAATGTCATCGACTATATGTATTTACAAATGTCTAAGCTATATTAATTTCAAGTTGAGAACATTAAGTACGAAAAGATACATTTTTAAGGAGATTATAGTTGCACATAAATACGATATAGCTTTCTGTGCTTTGTTTATACGTTATTAGTCTATTAATAAAAAGTACATTAACCAAGTTGTTTGGCTATTTAGAACACATTTGATTATTGTATAATTCAATAATTTTATCAAATACTATTTATTAAATATAAATAATATACAATCAAAGAATTTCAAAACTGTTTTTTTAGAATATTATTGGCAAGAAAATAACATTTCAACTATGATCTCGTTTGTTTTGAATTCCATCATATTGTATTCTATCATAGTTTGCTTTGTATAAAAATTGTTTTAAAAGGAAAGCATTGTCAACTTTTTATCCTAGCCCATAAGTTTGCATAATCATGAAATCACCAATTTCAAAGCTGAAGCTGTTCCTCGCTGTTGTCATTTATTTAAATCAGTATATTTTAATTAACTCAAAACTTTACATGGTAACAACTCAGAATTTGAAATTATGTGGCATTATACCCTATGGAACGGAACACATTCTGCATACTTACGATTACTATTATGGAATCAAATTAAGTGCCTTTATAGCTAGTTTGGCTGTAATCGGTTGTGAAGTTCTATATTGGCTATGTACCAGACTTGCATCTGCGGAATCTAAACACGGTGTGAGATATTTAATGACCAAGCTGTTCTGGATTTTTAAAATGCCATTGCTTTATCTCTGTATTGAAAAATTGATGTCAATATTGCATGCCCATCACAATATTTTCCTGATGCCTGTGAAGAATGGCGAAGTGCTCCTATTTAGTTATAAGTTACAATTCATGTATCATTCGTTTGTCTCTCTACTCTTAGTTTTTTGTTGGGCAGAAGAGCACAAACTGGACAAAAACCATCAACGACGTCTAATGCAACATCGGCAATAAAAAAACAAACGCACACGTATGGGTCCAGTTGTCGAGTGGTATCCGGTTACGAACGCCTTCCATCAGCAAAATGTAAACGTGGAAGGGCATAAGATGAAATCAACATTTATTACCGAGCTTGGATTTCTGGATCTGTCGTACAAGACAAGTGGGGGCAATAAATGGGGCAGAATTTTAAATTAAATTGTGTTTAATTACAATGTTGCAAATATAAACAAAAATTTGACTATACGATATCCCATCAAAATTTTAATTATAATTTTCTTTAAAGCAAAATATGCATTAAAAAGTGTATATTGCATACAAAAAAATATTAATAACATACTTAGGACTAACGAGATTTCTTTAATTGTGTCTAAACTGATTTGTATTGTTCAAATGGCTTATATGTTAAACAGTATACATACATAATATATAATATATATATATATCGTAATATATATATATATATTATATATATATTGAAATGGATAGAACACATAAAAACAAAACATGTAACAAATCACAGAAATTAATTCATACAAATTGAACCTAAAAACTAAGTCGTAGACAATTTTTACACTTATTTTATACACATATAGTAGTAGTAAAGATATGAGATTTGCAGCAGTGCAACGTAACTACAAGTACACCGCAGACGTATATAGTATTTGTTATATTTGAGTATTTCAAGCAACGCACACAATATATGCAATGTGTTCACTACTCTCTTTTGAAGTATGTTTTCTTGATGAGTTGGTAAAGATGTCTCTTTCGTATTTTGTTAGTTTTTTTTTACTTTGTGCTCTGTTTTATTTTGCGTGCTGCCGCTACACATGTGTACAAAATCATAGCGGTGCACTATATATATATCTATCTATCGGCGCATTATCTGCAGTGTTTGTGCCACCTTGATGCTGTAAATAAGCACCGCTGCCGATCTCTGTTTAAAAGTGTGGCAAACACACTTTGCCAGCGAAGAGTTCAGAGACGACTGTTATCCATAGCGCCAAAACGAACATTATGTACGAGATGCCAATTTTAAACGTATTAGGCAGCTGATACGCTTGACCGCCAATCTCTTCAATGTTGAATCCTAGTGGAATTACAACCGCTGCCATGCAGAATAGAACCATTGCTGCAAAGCCTACCCAGCGTGCATACGGAATAACATTGCGGTCCCAGGTGCTCGATGCCAGCAGAATTATGGTTGTGGTAATGCAAATGCAGCCAATGAAAATGCAAACCAGTGCAATAAGCCATTCCGGCTGCAAATCGGGTGTATAGCAAACTTGCGGCCTGTTATACAGAGTCATACAAGTCCACATTAGGCCAAGGCGTATATCACCTGAAATAAAAACAAACAACAAATTGTTATTGTTTAGCATTTTTGCAAGTGTCTGTGTTGTTATTATGTATGGTAAACAGCATCTACCAGCTTCCTCAGTTATGATCCAATCGGGCAGCGCCAGACTCACAATCGCAAACACATCAGCGGCCATGAAGAGTGTCGCACTTATTGTTGTTAATTTGTCCATATTTATTGCACGAATATTATCTCGTCAAGTTAGTTTGTGATACTTTCTTATTGTTTTTTCTTTTTCGAGTGGTAATGTGACCGTATTTGGAAAACACAAATATCGTGAGGTGCTGCCAACTCCCAGCGAATACTGAAATAAATAGGCGATTAATCGATAGCCGATAGTAAGCCAGTTGGCCGCTAATTTTGAAGCAATACTTTTAAAGGCTTTTTTTTCTCAAGAATATAAATTAAAACGGTGCTTGGTATACAATAGATTTTAATGCATAACTTTATTTATAGAATCTATTATGATAATTTCTGCGATGAACTAAATAATTTCTATTGTATACTACAACTAATACTATAAATTAACTATTTGTTAATAAAAATATATAAGCAACAATTGCATAAAGCTGATCGATTATCTATGCAGCATTTTAATATTTAATCGCTAATCAAAAGTTTGTTTGCAACGTGTCCACTAAACTTTAAAAGTTCCTCAGGTTGTGCTAAGGAATTCGAAAAAACAATTACAATTACGGCAAAGGAATTATACTTCTATATTCGTACAACTACTACGTGCAGCGTGTTCCGAGAGTTGAAATAGGACATACGGAAACTTAGCTGACGTGTCCTTACTGTCATATCTAAATGTCTGTAACTATTTGCTAATATGAATGCGCCATAATTGTTTGGCCTGTTGCTGTAGGTGTTGTGGTAGTCACACTGTACAGGTTGTTAGCTTAGGACATGCGCACACATCAAATATTATCAGGTATGTATTTTTTTTTTTCTGGTGCACTCAATCAGTTTTCGGCTGTGCAACACGTCTCTTTTGCAGTCAGTCGTCCGGAAATTGGTGCGTCGACGTTGGCCAACTCAAGTTGCGTCGCGACAGCGTCGTCGTCCGAGTGCCGAAACACAACTCATAACGAGCAAAATCTCCTTTCAAAACGGAGCCTAATGTTTATTGTTTGTCTGCGCTTCAGCGTTACGAGTCGTGATTGTAAATAAACACAATTATGCTTGGTTTGCACAAGTTGCATGTATTCAAATTGGAAAACAAAGAAAAATGTTTATGCGTATACATACATATATACTTATATAATGTTTGGATAAAATTTGCATACTATCCTCTGTGAAAGTTTAGAGAATCGTTTTTGAAAAATGTGTAATCAAATGACATGATGCAATTTAAAGTTAAAGAAATCTAATATCAATTCAAAGTAAAACTGTAAAGTAATCAACAACATAAACTAATAATTAAAACAAATTATAAGCATACACAATCAAATCGTAACAAGTAAGTAGCAATCTGAAAGTTTCTCTAATTTTTGTTACATAAAATGTTCTTTTTATATTTTTTATTTTAAATTTAGTTAGGAGTTTTGTTTTAAATTTACACATTAGTTACATAATCCCAAAGGCTAATTAATCTTCAATTTAACCAATGAGTGTTGCACCAATTTTCAGCAATGCACTTGCAAAAGAAGGTAACTGTTGCACAGTCCTAAAAACGCTGACGTGGCACATTCTCTGACAATTTGTCCGACGACCCAAAAGTATGAAATGAGTGTGAATAGTATGTGGGGAAGTGTATTATAACATCAAAATTTCACAGAAATAGATTATACTCTGATACCGAAGGTAAAGAGTATATTGGTTTTGTGCAATGTCCGTCCATCTGGCCGTGCAAATCAATAGACTCACCAAAATTGGTGAGAAGAATGCTGGTTACTTCACTCTGCATTCAAAGATTGGATGCCACGCCCACCACTGCCACCCCCAACCTTTTTAAAAGGGGGATGCCCGTATCTTCCACTAGAGTCCCTCAAAGTTTTAAAGCCCGGAATAACCTTAAATTCCATCATCTCCTCATCCCCCGGTTTTTTACTGGTATCAGAGTATTCCGCAGTCGGTTTCGTTCGTTCGACTGCAACGTTTTCACTCGTTATAATAGTTTATGTACACGCATAAGTATATGCCTTTTCCCTGTCTAATTGCAATTTTGAACATGGGCAAACTTTGTGTTTTCAATTTTTAGCACGGATACTTGTAAGCCCCAACGGACGGACTTTGCAGGAGCTGTATCTGTTTGCAAATCTAATGTATACAAAAGTGAAATTTCAACACCAGTTACGCACTCGCATAAATGTGCGACGATTTTTGTTGTAAACAATTGAGATATGCTATAAAAGGCAAAAGCATGGAGCCAATTGAGAACAGTTGTCAACGTGACATCGACACAGACGAGTCTCATTCTACGTCTTAGTGTGGGTTTGAGGTTTGTCTGGCTAAGGTGAATAACATGGAGGAGATAGCTATTGAAAAGCCCAAATCTTATATTGAGCTGGACGAAAATGAGTAAGTTAATAATTATAAGCTCACCCACATATAATAGTCATTTGTAATTTGGCAGGCAATGCTCGGATACAGCACTCAATAATGCTTTTGAACAAGATGAGGAACAAAGCAATTCTGGAAAAAAGCCACTTGTCCTTGAAGAAAGGCACTCACTTTCTATGTAATTTTTGCATGCACGATTTGAAAATAAGTTTGAAATCTAATACTCTCTTTAAGTTTGTCTAACAAATTCCATATATTAATACATTTTTTTAGAGCCGAAACTAAGAGGCGACGTGCTAGAGTTCACTCTAATGAGCATATGTTTATACCCAAGGAGTTGGCACGCAGTGAACTTCATCAGCGTACTTATTACTCACCAGTGAATACTCAGGATCAAATCAGCCGAAACGGCGACGATTGCTGTCGAATGCTCAGGTTTCCCGTGGGATCGGGCCGGGCACGCTACGTTGCCCAGCAAATGAAAAAACAGAACGAAACCCAAAAGGTGTTAATGAAGGAGAACAAGTCAATAACTGAAGTAGATTGCATCACAAATAAACCAAATCAAGAAAATATTGAAGCCAGTGAGCAATTTAATGACATGCCTAATCTGCAGGAACTTCAAAGCGAGGATGAAAATTGCATTGTCCTTGAAGATATTGTTAATGCCACCTCCCAGGAGACTGAGACTGAGGAGGACGGAACTGATGAGTTAATTGAGCGCGTGTCCAAACGTCAATTGAAGGATGATGTAAAGTAAGCAAATGGAATAATCAACGATTTTTATGACTAACATACTCAAATAATACATACAGACTACGCATGGCCAATCAGGTTAAAAGATTCTTTCGTTGGCATGATCCCAACTCCAATGATAAGGCTGTTAAAATGGGTCTCATGGTCAACTTAGACCATATTAATAACGTTGGTTTTCAATTGGGATTTAGTGGTGATGATGAGACTCAGGAACAACAGCAACAACAAGTGTTCGAAGTCGAAGAAGAGGAAAGAAATGAGTTAATTTTGGACCAGTCGAAAGAATTGCCTCCTGACAATATATTACCCGCACCTCAACAGCAAGAGGACGAACAAGAACAGCAATTGGAGGAGTCTGCAACCAATGTTAATGCGCCAATATCAGAGCATGTGCTGCAGCAATATCAAAATTTTCCAGCTGTGCCTACAACAACAGCAGCAACATTAAACTACCCTGCGTTTGAGACACAACCTGCGGACTTGACACTAAATTCGCTGTTAATGCAACGCTTTACCTTGCCGGCAATGCAGACTGCCAACATGTTGCACCAAAACAGCGAAAACTTGCAGCAGAACTTTGTGGAACCACTGGAAATGTTGCAACAATGGAACAAGCAGCATTTTGCAAGACAAATGTATGTTCCGCCTTCGGCACATGTCATGCAGCAACAATATTCAGCATTGAGACAGCAAGAGCAACAGCAACAGCAAACATTGTATACCGAACGTCAATTGGAGTGTGGTCAAAACGAACTTCAACAGCTCAATGCACAATATGATGCCTTGAAGATTAGTGAAACTCAGCAGCTCAATGGCTTTAATAAAACACTTAAGAGACTTTTTCTTAATCGCCAGCATAGCGAGCGACAACATGCCGATTATCAGAAAATGTTTCTAAAAAAAATGGAGGAGAGTAAAAAGCAAGAAGAGAGCATTTATAAACAAAAAAATCTTTTAAAGATGCAACTGCAGACAGAGACTACCAGCTTGGAGCAGCGTATCGCTGATAAACAACGTCAGTTGCTGGAACGGAAGAAGCTCTGGATCTGGCAGCATCATGAGCTCGCATCTAGTCAACAGCAACGACAACAGCAGCTGGAGAAGCAGCAACAGGATCAACAATTCTTGCACCAACTACAGGCAACTGATCATGCAACACGATTGCAATGCTTTCAGGATGCATTTGTTCACGGCTTGATATCACCAGGTGGGCAGCACAGACCACCACCACCAATGATACCTCCACCAACAGCCCCACCACTAATATCAGGTTATTGTGCAAACAACCTGCAACAACCTGTGGCACAAATTTTTGACACATGTATTACGCGTCGCCAGCGCATCATCGATTACAAAGCAAGCCATATTTCGCCATATGTCCATCCGTTTAAGCAACATAATGCGAATCCTGGAAGGATGAAATAAACTCACTCGACAGTCGTTAATTATATTCACTACTTGGTTGGCAGGAGGGAAGGGAAAAGTCAATTGAACAAACATGAATTATTCCTTAAAATCCTTTTAATGATATGGAAACAATAGATCTATAGCACAAAAATGATAATGACATTTGTGAATTTCTATATGTTGTACACTGTAAAGCTTACATAAAGTTTACATATATGGTTGTAAAATAAGTAATATGAATGTTAGACATATTAGTTTGTATAAGGTATTAGGCAAGAAAAACAGTTTTATTCTAGAATAGTTCATTTCCTAAATTTAATATATCTAAATACTATATACAAATATATATACATATATATATACATATATATATATACAAATATTATGTATCCAAGACGATACACACATTTTAAAAGCTAATTAGTGGATAGATAGCTGGTTCCGTCTCTCTAAAATCAGCGAATTTAACAAGCACCGTCCGGGTTTGTCGTTTTTATAGTCTTAAACTAGATAAGTGTATTGTATTGTCAATTTTTCATTCCAACGAAAATGCCAATATCTTCCAAAGGTTGTAAGATTGATTCACAAAAATGTGAGACAATATAGCTGAAACAAACAGATCTAATACTGGTTTGAGAACATTATTAAAGTGAAAACACAGTAATGGAGTAAGGAAATACCTCAGAAGGGGGTTAACTTATCGGGCTATATTATCCAAGCTCGAAAATAACATGCAAAAGTACTTTTCATAAATTAACTTTGACCCTCGGCAAAATGTTTACAAAACTAACTTTCTACGCGCAAAATAAAATAAGCAGCATATTGTAACAGACTACTATTAATTAAAAAATAAAACAATATATAATCAATGTTTAGAAGTTTAAGTTACACACCATATTGTAAAGCTGCAATAGTGAAAAGCATTATATATCTATATAACGCGTATGTGGTTGCTCACGATGTTTAAACAAACCCACGCGGATATACCGTATGTTAAAAACGATATGCGAAGGATAAAGAAAATACCTTCACTAAAAACAAGTAAGAAGTCTCTAGTCGAGAAATCCCGACTAGACTATACCCTTATATATTAATAGACTATAACCCTATAATATACGCATACAGTCAGTGCTTGCAAGTATGTGTGAGTGTGTGTATGTATACGCGTATAATGCATACCTTCTTAATTTCAGTACTCCATATCTCCAGTGTTTCTCAACCGATTTCA
Organism: Scaptomyza reducta; assembly: GCA_035044485.1. NCBI lineage: Eukaryota > Metazoa > Arthropoda > Insecta > Diptera > Drosophilidae > Scaptomyza > Scaptomyza reducta. Next base: position 701,789 of record JAWNNV010000627.1, read on the forward strand.
ATAAAATTTTCACAGATTGTCATTATTTAGTATTAGTATTAGTATTTATAATCTTTCAAACTGCATCAAAAAGTTTTCCAAATTGTGTATATCGGAAACGAAAATTTAAAACAAACTTGTATTGCGCGGGGACTAGGCGAGGTTATGTACCAAATCTGGTCTCTAGCTTTTATAGTCTCTGAGATCGACGCGTTCACACATACGAACGGACAGACGGACATGGCTATATCGACTCGGCTGTTGATGATGATCAAGAATATATATACTTTATGGGGTCGGAGATGCTTCCTTCTCCCTGTTACATACTTTTGCACAAAACCATTATACCCTTTTTACCCATTTTCAATGGGTTAAGGGTATAAAAAGCTAATAACCTCAATATATCAACAGCGGCCCCAGGTGAAAAATGTTTGTATATAAGTATAGTATATAAGACCTAGGAGGATTTTTAAGAATAAATCAGTATTAATTTTAACACTTAACACTGAACATCGTGTTCAATATGCAACCTTCCAAAACATCAAAATGGCCAAGACGATAAGCTGAAATTGTTTGAGTTTGTTTTTTTTAAGGTGTATAATTTTCAAGATAATATATTTTTTTTAATATCGCCATTTAACTAAAATCAGCTAGCACTTAGTATCTGGAATTGTGGCCTGCATCCTGGATGCTAGCAAAATTCCGAGCGCACATGTCATCCATTGCCGCAGCCATGCATCAATATCCAGAACAGTTTCCATATTCAGCTCCATTGATATTTGATTTTGAATTTCCATAACTATTCACATTATTGCTATTTCTGTTCATGGATAGTTTGTTTGCTGAGGTTGTTGAATATTTGTAAATTCTAGATCCAATTTTGAAACTTTGCCTAGATAATATTAAATGTACAGCAAGCACTTTCAGATAAACCCGAGGAGTTGCAGATGGGGATTAGAAATTGATAAGACTTCTGCAGGACAGAGACGCCAGTGGTTCTGTCGGTGTACGTATCGAAATAAGTTGATTTCTCAATCCATCAAAATTAAAAGATCCTTAAGATTCTGCCACCTCAGTTACAATGCTGTAAATCTGAGTCATAGTTGTTGTTAAGTCAACACACAGTTATTAACACATTTATTAACACAATTAACTTGTAACCAATACTAAAGGTCAGAAAACATTTAGCGTCAAAATATCTCTGACCACACAGAATATCGTTGACTGCACAATATGTGTTACTAGTCAGCCAACCCGGTATACAATAACCCAATTTAAGTGACACCACAAACCTGTAAACTAAGCTATTTTAAATATTGTGACTTTTCGTTAATGAATTCAGTGTTTTAGTATTCACTCATTTCTATCATCGCACCTACCTGGGAGCACCGAAGGAATTACTACGGAGAGGGAATTAATTACAAGTGCTAGTTGCGACGCTTTACTAGTAGACCTGTTTATGTGCTGGCTTCTTCCCATACTTAATATAAACTATGCTTACTTACTATATACATATCTGCAGCGGTTGAACATATTAGCTATCTTACTTGTTTAAGCAATCGAGTCTTTTATTTCAATGTTATATATTACAAAATTCAGATGTAAGATTTCAAACTAAAGCTGCATTTTTTCGGATCACAAATATATATATATAAAATGTCGAATGGTGGGGAGGAGAAACAATTGCGTGACAGTTGTAAGATACCATACGGAATGATCACACCTGAGCAGAACAATGGCACTCGTAGCTTCATATTGCTCGTGGACGAGAATGGCAATATAGAAGTTAGCCCCAATTACCAGGTACAAGAGAACAGAAAAGGCATAGACAATCAAAAGACTCGAAATATATCACGCAAAGTGTCGCGTCGTGGCAAACAGGGCATACGTATAGCATTGATTGAGGAGGATGGCAGTAGCACTGACGACGATCTGGACGAGACTGATGTGGTCAACCAGTTTGTCAAAATCTACGACAAAAAAAAAGTGCAGGGCAAACCGAGCTTTCTTGTGCTGGAGGATGTACTGATGCGAAAGCGCATAGCGGAAGAATTGCAGGGTCGAAGCATCTGCCACAGCCATGCAGAGCAACAGACATCACCATGCGACATTGGTGCACATACTGGATGCCAAACCGATGAGTTCTTGATGCAATGCGCTCTGCGGTCCAACCTGTTGAAGGGACAGAACCAGGCTAATGATGAAAAGCTGCCAGAGAGTATTTCCAAAAAGAGCCTATTTGCGTCTTCAATGCGTCAGCTCAGCCAGATGGCCACCAAATTGAGCCAGCAACATAAAATTAATCAGCCACAGGCAAGTGCTGTGAACGAGGCGCCTGCAGCAACACAAGCCATAGCCGACACAAGGGCACCACATGTAACTATTAATTTTTTAACACCCAACTCACAAGAGCAACCAATGCTAATAACGACAGCAGTAACTGACGAGAACAATAACTATGTAAATTATTGTCCACATATGCAAACAGCCAACAACTGCAACTGTTGCTACGGTCAAATGCCAACAACATCTAACAGTCAGTATTGCCAGCCAGGCCAATTTGCACATCCGCAGATTCGAACGCGGCAACAGTCACATCTAGGATCAACAGCACCTGGTTGCAACTGTTGCAGCAGAAGCACTTGCTGCTTACCGCGGGCAGCGTTTGGTTGTTGCCACAAGTCGGAATTGCCAAATCATTGCAATCTGTCAGTGGTGCACTCAACACCGGAGTATCCAAATACAAGTTGTTCTGCGCAAGGCATTCGCAACTGCTATTGTTATCCAATGCACGCAAGCAACATGTCAGCTTTTCCAGCATCACACTGTCAACATTGTGCAACTTCCCAGCAACAACAGCAGCTACTTCAGCAGCAACAGCAATATGTTTGTCCTGGCAACAGTGTAAGCATGGATTCCACCTTCACGTCTGCTAACCAGTCCGTAAGCAAGCAAAAGCAACCAGAACATTCAGAAGAGCTTCAATCTACCATTTCGCAAGTAACAATGGCACAGATGCTTGCACCCACAAACACCCCGAAGATTGCCAAAAAGATGCGAAACAAATCCTTGGGTCCATCGTTTCCAACAACCAAACTCTATAGGGCACGCTTTGGACGTACCTGTGTAGTTCTGAAGCCCACCTCGATGCACCAAAATTAATGAATAAAATTCACAAAATAAAACCATAAGTTGATCCGAAAATCTAATATTTTTATTTACATTTTTGTAGATTTAGAGAACACAGTTTCGTCAAGCATTTGAGCAGCTAGCGTGAAATGAATTGACACTTGCATCCGAATTAAGGCAATCGCCTGGCATGAACTTAATATCATACTTGGCCAAAGTTTTCATATAAAATTTCTTAGGTAATATTCTTACATTTGTGCTATATTGAGAGCAGTTGCATGCGCTTAACTGTTTGTTGTTTCCTCCTTCTTTGGGGAGAGCCATAGTCGTCATCGCTGATTTACCTGATTGTTTCAATATAGTTGTTGGATTTCTCGGCTGATCTTCAATTCGAACACGATTTTGGCAGTTCAGCTTTTGGGCTTGTTGCATGGCTGGTTGTTCACTGTGTTGATGCTGCTGCGGTTCTTTGTTAGAGCCATCAGTATCCTTCTCGTTATGTTGCTGTTTATGTTGCTTTTGAGGTTGTTTTTGAGGTTGCTGAATCTGTTCTTGCCGCTGTTGATGGGGATCAAATTTATGCTTCTGAAAACTACAGCTGTGACTTATTTCTTCCTGTTGTTGCCTTGATTTTTGCTGTTGTTGCTCTGGTAAATTTTTGTGCTTCTGTGGCTGTGATAACTTTTTTAGTTCATGCAGATACATTTGTTGTCGTTCTTTTAACACTTTCTGTTGCTGTACACTCGAAACATTTAAAAATTTATTGAAAGTATAATTATCTGAATTATGGTCTCTCACTCGGGATACATCATCTGAGATTACAGACTCATCTCCATTATTATTATTAAATGGTTTTTCAGATTTCCTTGCGTTGGTGCGCCTTGCAGCTTCGTATGGTTGTGTAGACGCTTTTATCTCCATGGGATCGGAGCTCGTTGGTGCTTTCGATCCTGAACGATTATGATGCCGCGGCTCTTTGTTAGAGCCATCAGTATCCTGGAAATATTTCTCGTTCTGTTGCTGTTTATGTTGCTTTTGGGGTTGTTTTTGAGGTTGCTGAAAGTGTTCTTGCCGCTGTTGATGGGGATCAGGTTTATACTTCGGACCTTTTTCTTCCTGTTGTTGCCTTGATATTTGCTGCTGTTGCTCTTGTACATTTTTGTGCTTCTGTTCCCGTGATAATTCTTGTGGTCCATGTAGATACATTTGTTGTCGTTCTTTTAACACTTTTTGTTGCTGTACACTCGTCACATTGAGAAAGTTATTGAAAGTATAGTTATCTGAATTATGGTCTCTCACTCGGGATACATCATCTGAGATTACAGACTCATCTTCATTATTATTATTAAATGGTTTTTGAGATTTCCCTGCGTTGGTGCGCCTTGCAGCTTCGGATGGTTGTGTAGACGCTTTTATCTCTATGGGATCGAAGCTCGTTGGTGCTTTCGATCCCGACCGATCAATATTTGTTTGTTTCATATCAAAGCAATAACTACATTTACCAGAACCGAGAGCAGAGCGGTTTGCAATACTGTTGTCATTACGGACCCTATGTGGGTCATTTAGCAATTTTGCAAACCATTCATTATTCATTGCTGGCGCTTGCAGGGAACCCAATAGCTCTTTAAGGCCTTTAGGTTGAGGTTCCGTGAGAAGCTCCCTGCCTCTCTCTGTTTTTTTAGGCATTGTCACTCGAACCTCCTTTTTATAGATGGATTTATGCGCTACGTTATTAGACTTCGTGGCTTTATTTTGCAAATCATCTTTCGATGATGTTTGCCCAGTTATTAAACAACTTTTACAAACTTTTAACTTTAGTTCTGTCTCTGATTCTTTCCTGGGAACTGCATTCCCATTTATTGATTTTGAACTCTCTTTGTTAATATTCGTATTGTTTTCTAATGATGCCGTGGTCTTCAATCCGGCATTTTCTATACTTTTAGAACCTTTGTGCGGAATGCTCTTCTGCTTATGCTTTCGTGCAATCTTTTGAGTGGATATGTTTTCCTTGATACCAGATTTAGCCTTGCATATTATCTGTACTAATCTTAAAGCTTCCACGAAATCAGACAAAGGTTTTTTCGCATTAGACTTACAGGTGCAAGCTGTCGATTGCAATGACGTCACCTTACGTTTACCCTTTTTCTCCTTAGATTTTAATGTAGGTACAGTTTGTTGCATCTTGTGTTCCACCGGAGTTGGTATCTCTGCAGGTCTGTGCAAGTCAGGCATCACACTAGTTCCATAACTCAAGGGACGAACAGTTACTAACAATTTGCTTTTGGCAGTAGGCTGCATTGCTGTCTTTGGTGGAAGGGCGTTACGACATGACTTGACAAAGCTATTGTTGCAGTTGTCAATTGATAATTTATTTATTTGTTTTATGCCTTCGGCGAATTCTAGTTGCATATTGGAATTGAAGAGATTGCAAGGAGTATTCATGCCCACTTTCCCGGGTATGCCAACCCTAATAGGTACATTGCACTCAAACCTGTCAAGAAAAAAATAATGTAGAGAATTACTAAAACAGCCTAAAACAGGCTTACCACATTGTTTCCTCCTTTTTGTTTTCTATACCCTCTGGCCTGGCACATGCCATTGAGGGTGAATCAGTCTGGTGCTCTTGATTCTTTACTTTTCTTTTTAGTTTTTTACCCTTTGCCTGTATTGACCTGATTTTCTTTAGATGATGCTCAGGGCCCAAATAACAGCAACAAGAAGTACTGTTACTTAAATCCTTGGAACTATTGCTGTGTGAAACATTTTCGCTGGCTAAATTGTTGGTTTTGGCGGATTGAGCTGACTTTAGTTTTCTAGATACTAGTTTTTTTGCTATTTTGTTGTCGCTTAACTGAGATTGCTTTTGCTTTTCGGTCTCCTGTTTGTCACTGCTAAAACAAGAAGCGTTTGTCACTGGGTGATGACAGCAACACCAGTAACATCGTCTACGAAAACAACAACATGTTGCATTGAAATTACACATTTTCTTTTAAATTAAACTATCAATGGTCGGTAATTTTATTTAAATAAAAAATCGGTAATTTTAATGAAATATATTGTTTATCTTATTTTCAAAGTTGTTAATCTTATTTTAAATTTTGCAATTATTAAATTTGGATATGACAATAATATCAATTCAAACAAAGAATAATAGTGGATGTAGACGAGACCAGTAACTTTTTCTATTTCTTTCAATCAATATTTTTTTAAGATAAGACAATTAGCGTTCGTGCGTTGAGGCGGACAAATTGTATTTCGAACGTAGCACAAAAATAATATATCTTAAACTAACCTTAATATTTTATTCTATATTATAAAAACACAAGTAAGACTGCTGTAGTCGAAAAATCTCCGCTGTAGAGAAATCCTGAACTCCTTACCTTACGGTCATGTCTGCATAATTGTGCTTATCTTCAAAATCTTTGGAGTTCCTCAACGGATTTTGATGAAAAATTTACAGGTAATCCTCATTTAACAATAGTTTCATAAATAACTTTCACAATTTCCCAGTTCTATTGTTATCGATGTGTAAATCAACGGGGAGAGAAATCGCTGAATTAAATAAAACTTTTACTGCGCGGGTATACGAGAACTTATATTACAAATCTGAAATATCTAGTTCTTATAGTATCCGACATCGACGGGTTAACAGATGGACAGACAGACGGATATGGCTGTTGATGCGACCAAGAATATAAAAATTTTATGTATTCGGAGATGCTTCGTTTTGTCTCTTACATACACAAAAACATTCAAGCTTTTTGACACATCTCAAGGTTCATGGTAAGACTAGTACGAAGGCTCTAGTCGAGAAATCCCGGCTAGACGATACCCCGAACCACGCCCAGACTGCAGACTTTCCTTAATGTCAATGTTCCATATCTCTGGTATTTCTCAACTGATTTCAATATATATATACTTATGGGGTCGGAGATGCTTCCTTCGGCCTACTTTTGCAAAAAACCATTAAACCCTTTTTACCCATTCTCAATGGGTAACAATCAACACGCCATGGGTGATTTGATTCCGCAGTCGTTTGTTGCTCTGGCGTCGTTGGCTAGTGCATTATATCTTGAAGCCATAGAAATTGTGCAAAAGTATGTAACAGAGAGAAAATAGCATCTCCGACCCCATAACTACTGTGCAGCATGGAGTGGCCCATCTTTGTGTTGTACAGTACATGGTTGTCAAGGCAACAAGTAGGTATACATGCAAAGTTTTCATCTCGCTCAACTGCTATGTTAGTTGCGTGTCAGTACACAAAGCTTCGGATATCAAGCCGACTGTCTCGCTCTTGCATTATTGTTCAGTTTTGTTTTTGTTTGCTCTTAGATGCAGAGAGGCAGCCGACTGAGACAGTTGGATTACACCACTCTACTCTTTATATGAGTGCGTTTGCGTAAGGGGTTTTTTCCAATTAGGGGTGGGCTTATATGCAAATATTCATATATGTATAAGTATAAATGTTTGTTTGACCTTGTTGAGACCTGGCCAGCATCTATGATGTGATTTTCAAGGGCGATGTTGGCAATTATTATTTCTATACATATTTCATTTATTATTTTAGTTTCACAGTTCAATATAAAATTTTAAATTGTTCACATTTGTCCAAACAATTTTTAATCTCTTTTAGATAAATAAAAACGTACAGAGTTAAAAGAAGAAACGCAATTGCTTTATGGCAATAAAAAAGAAGTATATTCTGCACAATTTGTATTTAAAATTTATCTATTTAAAATGAAACGGAAGTATTGATAAATTGATTTTCCCGTTCTTAGCAAAGCTTGTAACGTAGCGTACATCATACATAGGGCTGTCGTTGCATTCCCTGATTTAGTTTACATGGCACGTTACGTTACGAACTCTTTTTGTTACCTTTGGCAACCATTTGAGTGACCCTGCCAGCAGCGTGGCATCATTAACCGCATCTGAGCGCAACGCTGTCGGCAACAAGGTTGATTGAAATTATTGATCGGAAACTGGGCGGAATGCATGCATTGTTGCTGATGTTGTTGCTGCTGGCGTGGCTGCTGTTGTTGTAGTATAGTATGCTGTCGCTGTTGGTGCTGGTGTGGACACGTCTTCCAATATTGCTGTGGTGCATAGAAACTTTGTTGGCTATGAGCGCAGTATCTCTGCTGTGGTTCACGTTTTACGCACGTTGCTTGTTGTGGTTCTGCCGTATGGATGGCATAACATGCTAAGCCCGTGACTGGTTGTGGATGCAAAAAATGTTGTTGTTGTGGATCGGTCCTTGTAGACTCTCCATGAGCAGGACATATTACGGACTGAGAAATCGCTTTTTCTGCATTATTCAATGCCAGTTGATTGGTTTCACAACCACACTGGATTTCCTTAATTGCGGCCGTTGCTTTTGTTAGCTTCTCCATTTGTTGCAGTCTGCTTGCACCACACACATTGTCCAGTTGCATTTGCATCTGAGATATTTGAACCCGTGCCTGTTTCATCTGATTCTGCAGCTGTTGGGCTAAAAGTTCAGTTAAGCCATTTGAGGTGGTTTGCTGCTGCTGTTGGGTGCATATGCTGTAGCAAGAGTTACATTTTGGACAGGTGGGTTGCTCAGATCTAAAATTTGGTGTTATCCAGGCAGAACCATTATTGTGGCCGTTGCACCCGTTATGAAGATGTGCATCCATGCAATATGGCTTGCCCACCTTATCTGTATACCAATTCGAATCCATATCCATGTGATTGGCGTCCGTTTGTCGCATCTCATCAAAGTCGAAGCTAACACAAAAAGATAATGAGTAAAACTACATTTGTAGTGATAGATTCGTAAGTATACCTAATAAAGTGTGTCTCGGTCACTTCACAAGTGGCTCGCATGCTATCATCAATAACCATAGGGTTACAACGATGTGCAATCGTTGGATATTTGCCATGAAAGCATTGAAACACTTTCTCCGGCTTTTCCTTTTTTTCCGCAACGTTTAAATTCATTTCCTCATTTTCAACTGCAGCAGCTCCAGCACCGTCTCTGATCTTGTTAGCTGGATCAGCCTCTGTCCAAGACCCTCTTTGAGTTGGAATAGGTGAGACATCAGAGGTCTCTAATGGAGAAATACTGTTCGGAGTCTTAGATTCAACAATCACAACTGGCAGCATATTAGAATGCAATAAATGTGCAGATTTCTGATTCTTGTATGGTGTCCTTGTCGTATTAGACTCATTGCCTTCATCGGTTTGTGTGGCAATTCCGGGTCTATTCAGGGGTCTAGTTTTCAACGAAGGATAATTTTTCCAGGTTGTTACAACAATATTACGATTATGATGCGGGTCCTTTAAATTATGTAGCGGTAAATGCACATCCACATTCTGAGACGCTGTAGACCTAGATGTTGTTTGAGGAAATCCCCTTGTTGACGATAAATTATTCCTTGTAGGACAAAACTTTTTAATAGATGTGTTCCCATTAGTATTCTTAAGAACGTTAGCATTTTTACAGATACGAGCTGCTGAAGTCTGCGGCTGTTGTAATCTGATGCCCTGCCCGATAAAGTTTTCCTTCCATGAACTTCTGCAAGTCGATGTCCTATTGAGATCTTTTTGTCTTTTCATAGCGTAATCAGCGGCAGCAGTGTACCACATGGGTCGATTTCTACGCATTTTTGCTAGATTTGGTCAACCGATTCCCCAATACTTCCGTTCAAATTTTTCTGTTGACACAATCCGAATATATCAATAATCAACTCTGATTGTCAAAATAGGAAATGTACTGCTGACTTATAGTTTCCAAGAATATTTCAATAACATCGTAAGAACAGCATGTATTGCAGAATAGATTAAAATTAATAAAAACAATATAAAAAATAGCATTTATGGACTGAATTTTAAGACATATCAATAGCGTTTGAATGAAGTTAAGGAATATTGAATTGTATAAAAACTAAACTTTGATATAAACATCAAAATAATAAATACTTTTTTAATATCTTTTTAGTAAATTTTACGTTAATGATTTTACGATGAATATTTAAGTGGACTAACACGTTTTAAAATGTACGAGCCTTGCACAAATAAGTAAGTATTCAACTTTATCTTACCCATTAAATATTATAGTGTTCAATTTTTTATTTAAAGTTCTATGTGCGGTACTTACAGTGATCCCTGTTGCTGTGAAAGGTAACTGAATTATCGTTAATTTGAAGCTAATAATTAATATGCAAAGTATTCTATTAGCGTTCCAATCAATTGTGGGACTCCCTCAGCGTGTCAACGTGAAGTTAAATTTTCAGATTTGATAGCTCCAAGCTTTTTAGCTGATCGCCTCAAAGAAACGACTGGAAAACCGAAACCTTTACAATCTAGTAAAAATGCAAAAGGTCCAAAGAATAATAAAATGAAAGACAAGTATGTTAATGATGAGAGAGATAAGCAAATTAATGGCAAAAGAGGGGAAGAACAAAACCCTGGAGCAAATCCAATAGTGCAAGTCGATTCCTTGACTGCTAGTGGAAATAATAATGAAAATCTTACTCAAAACCCAGTTGGAGCTGACCTACTACCAACTTTATTTCAAGCACAGGAAAACCAAATGCCTTGCATTGAATATTGTGGGGTGAATCCGTATCCACAACCCCCTGGTTGTATTAAAGCTGCTGGTCTACCAAGTAGGAAATGCCCTAAGTTTGATCCGTGTACGGGCAGAGAACTTGAAGCAGAAGCACAACCAACACGTCAAGGACGAGCTTGTCCGGCCACCCGTCAAGATCCTGGCAGGTATACCTGCTTTTGCCTTAATTATCAGTCATATCCTACACCTACAGAAGCTGTCGAAAGTACTGCTATGGCTCAATTTCAGCAGTCTCCAAGAGCGTCAGGCCAGTCTCCTGGTAGTTCTGCCTCTTCATTGCAAAAATCTCCAGGAGAAGCAAAAGAGGATAATTCTAAAATGCCCCTGACTAGGATTCAAGCAAAGACAAACAAGGCCAACGTAAAGACGCAGGCGAAAGCTAACAATGTTCCTGTGTCGAAGAGAACATTTAACCGACCCGACTCTAGTAAAGCGAAAAACGGCAAGGACCCTCAAATTGTGAATTGTTCAGATGCCAATCCGGAGCTTATTGATCGGTGAGTTATATGTCACAGTAAACAAAACATAAAAATACAAGTTTAAAAAAAAAAATAGCCCTGATTCAGGAATTCTTGCTCATGTAGACTTTTTTTCGGCAGCATTTGCAAATCGTTGCAAGTTCCCCGTCCACCGGAAAGTTGCTATCTTCTGTTGCCAATTACAATGTCGGACAAAGTCAGTAAGACGGACGAATATGTGGGATCCACTGGAAAGCCGCTAAAAAATGACACATGTAATGACACAGCTGAAGAGAACTCGAGTAAGCCAACTCGCAACTGTGGCTGCAATACAATGATCAGCGGAAAGTAAGTGTTCATTAAGCATTTTGTAACTATGATAATCTTTAACATTATTTACAGCCTTGAGGCCAATTCACCAAAAGATAATGAGGATAACGAAAAGACGCCTCAAAACAGCTATGGTCCTTGCTGTAGTTTCGGCTGCAAGCCTAGCGCCTGTTACTGGCCACGTTTCTTTTACTGTTATAATCCGTATACGGGATGTTATTATTGGTGTAAGAATCAGTGTTGTTGTAACGGCAATAGCTGCTACAATAACTCTTGCAACAACAGCTCTCCGCAAACAAATGCGAGTCCGGAAACTGCCGAAGCACAAAATAATCCAGGCACATCGCAAAAAAATGAAAATGATATGAATCCCCGGATTCTTGGTGGTGCCACAACATCATTCCAGCCAAATGACCAAGAGCTCAATAAGCATTGGATGCCATTTGACGCCAATAACAATGCCACTGGATTACAAACAATGCCATATGTCTATAACTCTATTCCGTTTAATGAATAATTATAAAATATGACGCAACAAAACAAATCTCCAAGCATTGATTGTGCTGCCTTAGAGATTTTTTATATGAGTCAAAATTTCAAATAAATTCCATATGATCAAAATTTGATTATATAATCAATTATATATTCTATTTGATGAGCTGAAACCGAATCTAAAGTCCGAAAATGCAAAGACGTCCGATTTTTACCTTTCTTCGATCTGTTAGTGACGTTCTCTATAACTTAAAGTACTCTTTCCCTCTTAATAAATCAAACATTGGTTGCTGCTGCCGGTTTCAGGTCTATAGTGATGATGTGGAGTATACCAACAAAGATTAATAAATAAACATAAAAATCTGAAAGTCGTCAGATCAATTTACTAATCCTTAGTTAGTACTACATTAGCGTTCGAGGTTTTAAAGACCTAAGTTACACAGAGCTGCTTAAATGGTCTTTATAGTTACGGAAGTGCAATCCAGCAAACTGCATTTCAAGTACAGTGTTTTTAGCATAAAAATTCTGGAATATATAAACCCATAGATTTGCCAAATTTCATTTCAATAGTTTGTTCTCCATATCAATAAATTGAAAATCATTTTAAATATTCAGTATATTCCATGGTATTTTTATTAGTTTGTAAATTAGTTCTTGTTGTTTGTTTTTTGTTTTTACACACTTTTGTTTGCGTTTGGCTACATATTATAAATATGTATACTCAGATCTAATTTAATTTGTGGGCTTTGTAAAAAGTATGCTTGGCGTAAAATTAATTATTTTGTTTGTTTTTGTGTGTTGATTGTTTAAGAGAAAACCTAACTAAAAACTAAGAACATAGCACATTATAAATTGTTTGTGTAGTGCAGCTATAAATACGCGTATTGTATGTTTTAATAACAAAATCTCGAAATGACATTTGTGAAATGGAAAATGTTAAATACACATATACTATATTAGCAATAGACATAATATGACCTATGCCAAAAAAACCTAGTAAAAAGTTGCCTGCACCTCTGCAATTTTATAACATAATTTAAACTGAGTTTGGCTTGCATTCTGCCCATAAACATTATTGATTATCGTCTTGTTTCGTGTATGTAATTAATAAATTGAAACTTTCGTATATATATATATTGTAATGCGTGTGTGTGTTTGTGTATATATATATATATATATATATATATATATATATGTATGTATTATTCATAACTTAAGGATTAAATGGGCGTCGAGCGTAGGCGTATTTATAAGCTTGAACAAAAATTATATTTTAAAATAAAAAAGAAACAAAAACTATGTTCGTACTCGAGTTTTAAACTATTTACATTGGACAATTGTCAGCTTGGTTTAAGTTTAAAAGTTGCTCAAGTCTCGACTAAGATCTTTCGCTAGACATTATGGTTTAGTTGTTAATATTACTTGTATAAGCTGTATATGTATGCATATAGAGAAATCGTAGTTTTTCTTTTAATCACATGTTGTACGCTCAACTTAAATGGGGTAAAATAACTTAAGGAATTGTCGACAATTGATGTGGTATGCATGTTAGGCATTCTCATCAGTTACATAGATGTAACCATGCTGTTGCAATATGCTTAAACGTTTCTCGACGGCATCGCGATCTGTAAGGACGGCAATCAAAGAGTGCAGTTAGTAATACGTTCGGCCAAAGGATTTTGAATAACACAAACTCACATTTATTCAACAGTAATTTATCCTGTGGATGATTGCACTTTTGCACCAAAGAGTGAAGCAAAATGTGTGCAGTATTGTAGCGTTCAAAGCAGTTCTTGGTATTCTTTAGGAGCTCATCCAAAGCAGCGGCCTGGCACTGCAAAAAAAAAAATTTGGTTAGGAAACATTTGGGTGGTATTTAACCTTTCACTTACCATATCCAGCGCATAGTCGTAGAGTATTTTATCGGCTGTTATGTTAAATGCATTCGCCTTTTGCAATAGGCCGCTGCCATTAAGACGCTTCGACTCGGACAGGATGCTGCGATATTTGGCATTCATAGTGAGGAGCGCTGCGGCAGATTAGATGTTGTAAAAAGTGTTAGCTATAAGTTGCAAAATCTTTATCGGAGTTCAATTACCGTTCTTTACATTTGACGATGGCTTCAGTTGCCCATTGCGCAGCTGCTGCGAAGCCAAATTCAAGCCAGACGATAGCAGTTGAAGGGCGCGAACAAGCAACACTAGACGCTCCGCTCGCTTGCAGTGCTCCGGGGCATGGGGTGGAATATGATGATTCTCCGCAGTATTTTGGCTACCGGCGACCATCAGTGTAGAGAGCGGAGCGCACCGCGAGTCGGCCACCTCCTGAATGCAATCGGTGAGCGCCAGAACAAAGTTCAGTTTGGAAAGTGTTTCGTTGTGTTCGCGATCCATCAACGTCTCCTCGGACAATTCGGGTGCCAGGAATGCATGTGGCTCCGAACCAGGTCCGCCGGAGCCAACAGCCGTATCTAGTAGACTCTGTAACCCACCGGTGGCACCCAATTCGGGCAGCGTGAAGGCACGCGGTCCAAGCATGTGATGCTGATTGTTGTTCTCCGAGCCGCTGCCCGCAGATCCAATTGAACCTAGCGATCCTGGTGCCACTAGCAACGTGGGACTGCCCAGCGTTGGCAGTTTGCTCAACGCAGCGGACGGAAGCACCGGCGAGCTATTGCCGCTTCTGCGCAACGGCGACTGTGAGTGACCGGGCGACACTTGCCATGTGCTTGGCGCATGGGCCGGTGGTGTTTCCGACAGCGAGCCACCAGATGCAGAGCGCACCCGGGTCGGCGGTGTGCCAATGGCGAACTGCACGGACGGCGGGGAAATCGAATTGATATCACTGCTGACGCTGCTTTTGCGCTGATCCGCACGCGGTTGCTTGACGCTAATTGGCTGCGATCGCGGAATTTGATGACCACCAGCTGCCAAGGTGGCCACAGTGAGCGGCATGCCACTTTGGCGACAGGGGGAGCCAACGGCTAAGCCGCCACCACCACTAGCATTTGGCAGCTGACGACGCGCCGGAGCAGGCACTGGCTTGGGCTCTGAAATGGGTAGGCTGCTGGGACGCGGTGGACTGGATTGGTTCTGTGTGGTTTGCTGTTGCTGCTGTCGAGCCTGTCCAGCCGCTATGTGGCCCTGACGCTGATCCTCGGGCAGATTCTTGGGCACTAGCACAAAGTCATCCGAATCCTCATGAGAGCTGCAGGATGCACTGTTATTCTCGCTATCACACAGCACACCCACATTGGTAATGGTGGCACAAATTGCCGGATTGGCCACCACAGATACTGCAATTGAAGAATAATAACAGTGGAATACACTTTCGGTTTTGTTTTGTGGCTCGGTATACTTACCAGTATTCTCCTCTTCTAGCACTGCCTCCTGCTCTTCTCGTTCTTTTTGCTGCTGCTCCGCTAGTTTGACCAGCTGCAATTCCTGCTCCAGCTGCTGTTGCAGCGGACTCTTGGCCTTGACAGGTGGCGTGCCGCTGGATAGCGGTGGTATATCAACTAAGTAAATTAAACAGAGAGTAAAGTTTTTGCTACAATTGGTAGAAGCTTTGCAGTCTTACCCGGCGACACGGCTGCCTTCTTGCCCTGTAGAAAGGGATGCACAAAGAAGCTTTCATAGGATATGCGATCCTTGGAATTACGACGCAGCAAACACAGCAACAAATCACGCAAATCTGGCGAAACGCCATGCGGTATCCTACAAAATTAGTTACACAATTTATAGTCCAAAAACGAATCTTTTACTAGGTAATTGCTTACTTGGGTGCCAGATTCGCATTCTGCTCATAGTAGAACTTAAGCTCGTTGGGCGTTTGTGCAAAAAATGGCGCCTTGCCCGTCAAACATTGATAGACAATTGTGCCCAGGGACCAGAGATCGGCTTTTGCATCATATTGAAGCGACATAATTACTTCGGGAGCCTGTGAAAATATACAAAATTGTTAAGAGAAGAAATACATTATAGAGTGGGGCAATTGCATTACCATGTACATGGGTGAGCCGCACAGAGTGGCTGCCATGACGCCCTCGTTGAGAAAACGCGCAAAACCAAAATCAGCTGTAATAAAATATTTTAAAGATTTAATTAGTATAACGTGAACATACATTTTTTTTAAAAAGTCTCTCTTTTGGTACTTGCAGAATTCGATACAGATTTTATTTTTAAGTATTTCTTTGATTTTAGTAACAAAGTACAAATCCAATGCCAAACATTTCGAAGAGAAAGGATTAACAACAATTAAAGGAACCTATTACTAGCAATTGAACGTACGTAAACCAATTAAATTTAAAATGCAATGCACATTATCCAGAATTAAACAATATACGTTTCTTTCCATAATTTCAATCAAATTGTTTACTTGTATAAAATTTTCTTGAAGAGGCTACATTTCCGCTTATCTCGAAACTGCATTTTGAAATTGGTGACCAAAGGTTACAGTTGGGAAATCCCAACTAGACTATACACTGAACCCATCAATCGTACTTACCAATTTTCAGCGTTATTTTCGATGGTGCTGGCAGAGTTTTGCCATAGTTGTGCGATAGCAGAATGTTTTGTGGTTTGAGATCACGATGCACAATTCCTTTGGTATAAAGTGCTTTCATGGCACCAGCTGAAAAACGAAAGAAATTGCAGCTAAACTAGATGGGAAAGACATATAGAATAATTGACTTACCTAGTTGTATGAGAAAAAGTCGGACAGTATCCTCGCTTAAAGTGCCTTTAACGCTTAGATAATCCGCCAAATCACCGCCATTGCAATACTGTAAAAAAGGCATAAACTTAGTAAGTAAATTGAGCAATAAATACGCAATTGTATTTTAAAAAAGTTGATAAATTTATATGAGAGTAATATTTTTGCACTGTTTCGTGCAGTTCGATTTGTTGTTTTGTTATTAGTTAAACTTTTCAAACCAAATTGTATGTTTTAAGCCATGTTGTTGGCAATTTTATTGAACTGCACAGTTGGCAAAATTTAAACCAAAAAGAGATTTGGCAGCACGCAAACCTTTTAACCAAATTAAATTAGTCTACTGGGGCAGGCAAAGGTATAAAACCCGTAGTAAATAAGTTAAACAGAGCATATTCGAAAAGTGTGAACAGTGCGGTTGGTTTATAGCAGAGCTAAGAAATGGTGGATCCCGTGGCGTCGCTGTGTAATGCCAGCGAGAGTCCTGTGCTGAGACCAGAGGCTCGGGTTTCGGGCAACAGTGATCTGCAGTTTCTGGGTTGGAATGTGCCACCGGATCAAATACAGTATATACCGGAGCATTGGTTAACTCAGTTGGAGCCGCCCGCCTCGATGCATTACATTCTTGGCGTGTTCTACATCTTTCTGTTCTGCGCCTCGACCGCTGGCAATGGAATGGTCATCTATATCTTTAGCACATCCAAGTCGTTGCGCACACCATCAAATATGTTTGTGCTAAATCTGGCCGTGTTTGACTTTATAATGTGCGCCAAGGCACCCATCTTCATCTACAACAGTTTCCATCGCGGGTTCGCTTTGGGCAATACTGCCTGCCAAATCTTTGCTGCGATCGGTTCGTATTCGGGAATCGGTGCTGGAATGACGAATGCTGCGATTGGCTACGATCGATACAATGTCATAACGAAACCCATGAATCGTAATATGACCTTCTCCAAGGCCATCGTGATGAACGTCATCATTTGGCTCTACTGTACTCCCTGGGTTGTATTGCCGCTTACACAATTCTGGGATCGCTTTGTGCCCGAAGGTTATCTGACATCCTGCTCCTTTGACTACCTGACAGATGACTTCGATACGCACCTCTTTGTCGGTACAATATTCTTCTTCAGTTTCGTGTGCCCCACCTTGATGATCATATACTACTACAGCCAGATTGTTCAACACGTTTTTAGCCACGAGAAGGCACTGCGTGAACAGGCCAAGAAGATGAATGTCGAGTCACTGCGATCAAATGTGGACAAGAGCAAGGAAACAGCCGAAATACGGATTGCCAAAGCAGCCATAACCATTTGCTTTCTGTTCTTTGTCTCCTGGACACCATATGGTGTAATGTCCCTCATTGGTGCATTCGGAGATAAGAGTCTGCTTACACCAGGAGCAACAATGATACCTGCATGCACCTGCAAGTTGGTTGCATGCATAGATCCCTTCGTGTATGCAATCAGTCATCCCAGGTACCGTCTAGAGTTACAGAAACGTTGTCCCTGGCTGGCCATCAATGAGAAGGCGCCCGAGTCCAGCTCGGCGGTATCCACAACGACATCAACACAGGAGCAAACAACGACAGCTTAAGACGACGCAAAAGACGACAACGAAACGAATTTGGAATTATGTTGAGCACGCTTACTAACCGGAAACTGATCTACGTCTGATATTTGACTTCTAAGCAATCTGAACACGTAATATAATCTATGCAATTCAAATATAATAACTTTATTTTTATACACTTATCATTTGTAGTGCACTATCTATCTAAGCTAAACTAAGATGCAACATTAAAAAATTAAAAAAAAAAAAGAAAGGAAATCAACAAGAATAAAATGCACTGCTGAAAGAAGCTTTGGCAAATAAATCGCGTACCATGCCAATGAATTAAGCTCAATTAAGATAGCCCGAGATGCCAGCCTTGTACATATGTGAATTATTCATGGATTGTGTCTCGACTTGTAGTTTTCTTCAGGTTCAAACGTGATCTTTTGTCTGACTAACAAACAATTATGGAACACACACACATATTAGTTGTTTTGTTTGTGTCCGCTGTCGCAAGGTCATGCAATGAAATGATTTATGTCAATTTCTAAATCAGAATACAAATCTGAGCACCACTTCACTTAACGAAGGGTTAGTGGAACAGTCGCTTACAAATTCCTTTTTTATATTTCCCGTTTAAAGCTTTTAAGAGCAGCTGCAGCTTAAAGCAGCCCTGATTCATATGAAAAAGTACTTCCCAATTTTGTAGGAACATGCTTTTCGGGAGGGTTGAAAAAGTGCTCGAAAAAGGATTCTAATAACCTTCGTAATTCAAAAAGTAAACAATGCAAAATTTGCAATAGATGGTAAAAAAAGAACTTTTGCGGGAAAATTGTTTGCATTATAAGCAAAAAAAATATACGTTGATAAATATGACAGAATATGCGTCCATTATGTACACTGTAATTAGTAAACAAAGCACTCAACACAACAAAAATATTAGGCAATTAAAATATGACAAAAGGTTTGACTTGCGCTCAAAAAATAACCAGAATAATACAAAAGTCAATGACATTAAAAGCGCACAGCAACAAATAAATGACAAATGCAGCTGGGATAGTGGAGAGTGCTTTTGAATGTGCACTTTGATCTATATTTTGATAACTTCTATGAAATCTACAACAACACATAAGCTTGTGTCAGCACATATGCGTAATATACACTTGCCAAATTATAATAAAAACAAAACCAAACTAGTGGCGTAAAGAGAATTGCCTGAGCCAGAGAGCGATTGTCACAAAAACAACTTCCCGCTCTCTGAGATTGTGGCGTTGCCATCAACGCTATAATCGCGCACTGCTCAGTTTGTAAGGGACGGTCGCACCATTCGAATGGCTCGCGCTTACTGTATTTAAGTTAAACGCACGTACATACAATTGAACGGTGAATAAAATGATTGAAGCTCGCGCAATTGGTTGATTTCAAACAGTGAGTGATGTGTGTTAAAAAATACTTTGCTGGGTAATACTAAAATACACACGAATCGTCAGCGACTAAAGGTCAAAAATGTTCTAGCGGCTGTGAGGCGATAAAACAAATAGAATGTCTACTTATAATCGGCTACTACATATTTATGTATGTGTTCATTTCAAGAAACTTACTTAAACCCAATGATAAAGCAGTTTTGCTGATTAATATAAATATTTAATTAATTCGTATATTCCATGTTTATATAAAGCAAAAGCAATGTCCAGTTGTAAACGTTTTATCCCCTTAAACATTGTAAAGTTTTCAAACAAATGCGAACCAAACCGTTGACAACAAAATAGAATCTTTTATATTTGAAATGGACACGAAATCCATAATCTGAGTACATAATAACACACAATTTTGATAAGATTAGCGATTAAACAAAGCAAACGTTTATAACAATAATTGGTCTAACATCCAAGTAAAAGTAAAACACGAACGAAAAAGAAATATTGACAGATAGACGAGAGCATGATGAACAAACTTTGGCACCGAGGCGCAGTCGTATGAGGCTAACTCTCTTTACCATATCGAACGCCCTCACAAAACACCTGCTGAGCATAAAAACAAATACATGTACACTGTTATGCAAAAGTTTGCTCACTGATGTCGCTGCTGCTGCATTTACCGTTTTCGCTCAGTTTTTATATCCATACTCAACTCAGTCACAAGTTGGCAGTGAACGCGTTCAGTCTGTCTCCGCATTGCTCCGAGTGTAGTTCACAGTGTGACGAATACTCAAAAAATGTGTGTTTGCTTTTAAGCAATTCCTTTTGTGCAAATTGAAATCTATATCTACGATATACGAATATACGTGTGCGTATATAATATTTTTGGCAGCCTTGGAAAAATACAGTAAAATAATTGTGTGAAGGAAGCAATCGGTCACAATTTCAATATTTGATTAGTATTGAAAGTGCGTTCGTTTCTCTATTTAATTCTTCGAAATCTTTTTGCTAATGCAGTTAATTTCCAACGAAATTATGTTTCTCTAGATATATTGGGTACTAGACTTAAAAATGTTCCATTTCTTCATAATAAGATTTGCGAATTAAGCAAAAATGTGTGGATTACATAATTAAATAAGGTATAGGGAAACGGTGTTTATAACTGAAACTATTAACTGGAGCTCAGTGATTATTTGGATTGTTATATAATACACTTTCTTCAACTTTACTCGACAGTAAAAAGAAAAGTGAAAAAAAACCAACCAATTGTTAAACAATGACATAAAATTGTAACCGTGCATAAAAACATTAACATTATAACGATAAAACATTTAACCACAACACAAACAACTTTAAGCCAAAAACAAAATGCACGTGTATTATAAATTTGGATTACTTTTAATATTTTTGCTGAGTGTAAGGTAAACAAAACAAACAACAAACCTACAAATGAATATTGTAAAAAGTTTTTTTAGCCAGTGTTTTAGCCATTATAAATAAATAAATTCAATTTCTTGTTAACATTTGGTCTTTCAATTTAACGCAAACGTGTTCTTCCAGGGGAAATTGAGATTGGCAAAGGGAAAATTCGACTCATTCTCCATGACACATTGAGAGATATCCCTTTCACAGCTTTATTGACAATTATATAGAACACACAAAAAAGGCAAAGTACAAAGTGCTATTTCGAGTAGTAGTAACAAATACCGAAAACGAGTCCAACGGGGGGAAACCAGTTGAGTAAAGCTTCGCAAAATAACTTAGCATAACTTAAACGAACCTTGAACCGACACAGTATCAGTATCAAACTGACTTTTTTTATTTATACCGTTTTAAAGCATTTTTATGGTCAGCCCGGTAACAATGTGACATAAGTTTGAGCACTCGCAATTAAATATTATTACTTTACCTATTACTTATATATGTGTACTCTAATCGACCTGTTGTTGTTGATAAGAAATACAGTTGCACCGAAAATTTTCAATTATCAATATGTTTTTTCAGTGTGCGGCAAGCACTCAAAGCGTTTTAGCACGAAAACTTATATTACCGTTATATGACTCACTTTCATGCTTTATTAAGAGACAACTAAAGCGCCACCTAGGAGCACCTTATTGATTTACTCCACACTCTCAATACTCTTAGCATGTGTATAAGAAAAAGTTTCAAGGGTCGTCAATGCTTGTGTTCCTCGTGTATGTTGTCATCATAACATTTCGTTATTACCGGTAGTTGAGCATTTTGGACTTTGTGTCAAGATATGTGAATAGAACAAACCTTAAAGTCAGATGTTTTTTTTGAGTATTTATACAACGTAAAACGTATGTTCTTTATCAGCTAAATTTATTAAGTTAATTTTGTAACTTCAAGTTGAGTTGATCATAGCACTTATCAACTAATAGTTCTAGCTATACTCTGTACTTAATACATTCTAAAAATATACAGTATCTAATTGAGTACGTAGAGCAGCTCAGACTTCGCTTTAAACACTTACGGGTGGTGTAGCCTTATATATGTATTCATGGGAATCAAGAGTCACGCAATTTGAAACAAGTTGCAAGTGACGATTATAAGAAGCACTTGAACTGTCCGTTCGTGTAGTCGCCTAGAGTAAATCACCTCGTAACATTTTTTTTTTTTTTTTGTATTTAACAAGACACTGCCATAAAAACTGAATTGACTGGAATGAGCGCTACCTAAATCCCGCCTAATGAAGGTTTTTCAGAATTTCGCTAAAGCAAACTTGGCCAAAATCACCAACAAGCCAAGCCAGAAACGAGAGTGAGAGTGGGCATGAGAATAAGGAAGAATGAAGGGGAAAAAAAACTTGGTCAAGTTGTCTTTGATAGCCATGACGTAAACAGGTTTGCCGCCTGTATTTTTTTCATTGATGCGGCTCCAAAAGCAACAAAACCCAACAATAACAAACAAAAGCGAATAATAATAAAGACCGAAACACACAGATTTAAAGCACAAAAAAAATATAAAAATAAAATTGCAGAAAATTGAATGAGTTATTAAAAACTCTGCACAACCATTTCGTTAAAAAAAAAACAAATGATGGCAACATATAATTTCAAAAAACATAGTTATACTGTTAACATAAGTACTAACTATACACCATACTACAGGGTATTTATGTGTGGCGTGTTTAAATGGGTCAAGAACGGTTTCAGGTCAAATTACTATAGGGTGTGTCCGTTATAAACAATTCATGATGTAAGCTTGCTTGACCAACATTTAAAATACATTTTAAGTTTTGGCTAAAAAACTTGGCTAAAAAGAAACACAGATGATAATCAATCCACTTAGCTCTTCTTATTTTCTAATAAGTATTATAACAAGGTTGCATTCTCTTATACTTCTCTTATACTATTACAGTGTAAGCTCAACAGCGCCAGCGGATATTACTCAAAACAACAACAGTTTTAATGACTATTACGACAATGACTATACTGATGAAGCGCAGCGTAACGAATCATCGGACAAAATATTACCGGAGATTGCTGCGAATCGTCAATTGCCATTAACATCATCAACAACCACGTATAGGCCAATTTTTAGTAAGTCAAAGAGCTAATAGTGTTAGTGTGATTAAAATTAAATTTAAATAATGTTCTTTCGGTGCAGGTATTCCACGTCGCAGCAGTCATGTGTTGGAACCGAGCTGTCCGCGCAATTGCCTGTGTCTGGAGGATTTCAAGTATGTGCAGTGTACTAATGCCCATTTGACACATGTACCGTTGGATTTGCCCAAAATGGTGGCAATAATTGATTTGAGCCACAATGCCATTGCTGAGCTGCGTGCCGAAGATTTTGCTAATTTATCCAAAGTGGTGGAAATAAATTTAAGTCACAATTTACTTAGACGTATTGACAAAGAGGTTAGCAATGAAACAAAGTTGTCCGAAATTTAAGTTAATATATTTTATATTTTGTTTAGGCATTCAATGGTTTGGAACGTTTGCGTCGTTTGCGCTTGGCCAACAATCAGCTGACTAAAATCGATCCCGATACATTTGCAGGCGCCACAGACTTGGCCTTGTTGGATTTAAGTAATAACAGCATCGCACAGCGCAAAGATGGCTCCTTTTTGAATCAACCTAGTTTGAATGAGTTTAGTTGTTCGAATTGCAGTTGGACAGAGTTGCCGGAGAAGATTTTCACGAATACGAGCTCTCTAAATGTACTTCGCTTGGATAACAATGAATTCAATCGAGTAAGTTGGGTCCCAAATAATTATCGATAGTTGCTGCCCGGCATCAGTCTGATAAAAGAGTTGGCAGCACTTTTGCTCTTGCTCCCATATAGTTATCTCGCTCTAGCTCTCGCATGCGCACTTATACTTATGATGCTTCCTCTTCCTTTTTTAACAGCAAATCAATACGCTAGCTTTCACACCTCTAAAAGAAATAATTAAACTAAAGCTGCCCGAACTGGATGAAGAAAACATTGAAGAGCTGTGCAACTTGCTAAAATCAATTGATAATATCAGCTTTAAACACTTTGATGTTAGCTGCTTTGAGCTTGTGCTGGGTACACCATTCAACAAGAGCCTCATCCAGGCCACCGATCCGCCCTTTAAGCTTGTGACTGGGCTGCCAACGACACCAAAGGCAGCGACGACAGCGCCGCCGCGTATAGGTAAAACAAAATGAAATGTAAACAAAACAGTTTATGACTTTTTATGTACATTATAAAAGATGTTTCAGCAGCAAATCGTAATCGCAACTCGAACAACAACAGAATGTCTAACGCCACGGATACCAAAATAGCAAAAGCGGGCATCATGACTGAAAGTGCCGGGAATAAAACTCCCGAAAATGAAGAACCATATCAGGTGCCAATCTCGCAGGAGACCATTAACACGCTGCTCATATGTAAGTAGGCGCGAATATATGTATAGAATTATTATTAGTTAATTTGATAACTTAATAATTGCAGGCATAATGGTCATTGCGATTGTTGGCATTGCTATTGGATTGATCTGCCGCAAGGATGTTGGAGGCATTAAAACAAAATGCTGCCGCACCAGCAAACCAGAGCCAAAGGATCAGGTGCATCCAACTGAGGAGATACCGTTAAATAAGCTAGCCTAAGACAAACGCACGCTGCATGCTGAACGCTGCCTTACAAAAATAATAATTCCAAACATTACCACAGCAAATTCCATTTGTGATGGAAAAAACTGCACACGACTCAAGTTGAGACTTTAAAACTCTGTTCGCATTGTAGTTATATGCATAAGCAGAAAACGAATTCCCAAAAATTTGTAGCGTGTAATCTTAGAATTAGTTAATGTATAATTTTTAAGTCCGCCTAGTCGCCGCATAGCCCTTTGTTGTTACACACAGACATTTGTAATTTTAGTTCGCCCACATTTTGTGTTGGTAGCAACAAAAATAATATATATATATTCTGTGGTTACATTCGGAGCACACACACACACCTTTCATCACCTTATCGATAATATTGTCTACAAATTTAAATTGTAAGTTCTAAGACCACTTCCTACTCTTAATAGACATTTTGCCAATTATACAATAAAAATGAATTATTGTAAATAGTTTACAAAATATTCGCGTATTTCTTTAAATCTTAACTTATTTACAGATATTTATAAGACATACTTGAATTTAGCTTTCTTTCGATTTTCAATTGGATTAAGATCAAAATTTACAAGTTTGAGTCACTTTATTATCGCACAAGTTTCCCTTTATTTCACAATGTGTTAAGTGAAACATTGAAAGTGGAATAAATCAATCAGTAATACAAACAAAAATAAAACTGATTACATTACAAATCAGAGCACATGGAAGGGCAATGGAGGAGTCAGGGTGGATAGATATACAAAATGGGGTCAAAGTCAAAACAAACTGAATTAATCGCATTTTTATGTGCATTTTGACCCAAAAACAAAACAGAATAGATAATAGATCTATAAATAAATATGTACTCAAAATCAGACATATTTATGTATTGGAAAACACCTGCACATTCATTATTTGACTACAACAACAAGGACAAAAGAATTAAAACGCAACGCCCATTCGTTATTCACTCTTTTGCAAGTGATCTTCATATCTTTGGAAAGTAAACAAAAGTACGCCATTTAATCTTATCAGGGCAACAACCAATGCTTTCAGACCCTGGAAAGCTGACCTATTTTCGAAATCATAATCATTGAAACAGTGCGCGCTAAAATTGTGAAAGCGCTTCAAGCGAGTGTGAAAATAGAGACGAACATTAAGGAGCTTACAATAAGGAAATGTGTATAAATATATTAACCACACCCAGAGAATAAATCACACGAAAACAAGTTGGAAGGCTCTAGTCGAGAAATCGCGACAACACTATACCCTGAACCCTTTACTTTACAGTCAGTGTATTATAACCGATATTAATACAAATTTCACACGCGTAAAGTATAGGGTATTAAGTTAAGCACATTCGTATTTAATATTACTAGTTAAAGTTTAAGAAATAGTTATTTATAATACCATTTTCTCTGGGTGCATGTCAACCATTTTTTAATCGAGAACTAAATTGGAAAAATGTGAAATAACACACAAAAATATTCGTATTTCGAATCCAAAACAAAGCAATAGCATTTAGGCTACAAAATAGTTAGCCGATTAGTTACAATTTTGAATAGTTGTTTAAGTTACAGAGTATGCCATAGTTTAGCAAGCATTCATCAGTATAATCTGGCACATTTCGATTCTACATATTTATTCCGTTTTGAATAGAATTGTGCAACTTCCGCAATTAATTGCGTAGCGTTTTCCCGAAAGAGAATGCACAAGTTACACGCAAGGTGTTTACGTGCATTATGGCGGGGTGCACTGAATAATCAGAACGACAACAGCCCAACTGAGTCATACGATATCTTTAATATTACTATATATATATATATATATATATATATACCTAGTATATATGCACTCGTTGTGGGTACAAAAGCAAACACGACGGTATAAATTATGACGTGACACATTTTGTCTCAGACTGCTGATTAGACAATAAAAAGTTGAAAACAAAAGAAATGGAAATGGTAAACTAACCTCCATGACAAGATTGACGCAATCCTGTGACTCCTTGCAATCCAATAGGGCGACAACGTTCTCATGATGCAGCTCCGTTAGTTCCTTTAGAATTTTAATCTCCTTCCCGAGTAAATTCTGTGTCTTGATTAGCCCCTTCTTGGTAATACACTTAATGGCCACTGGCATGAGTTTCTGAAATGACAACCAAAGCGTTTAAAATTAGTGTTGGTTAGCACACAAAAGTCATTAACCGACAACCAACGATGATTAATTGTTTTTAATCAATTAGAGATTAAAAGAATTCGAATATCGAAAAATTTTAACCTGCTGTTCACAAAGGTAAACAATCGTTGCATGATTTGAATGCGTGCATGACGTCAATTAACGTATATTATTCTGATTGGTAATACGAACTAGCATGGAATCTAAGTAGTGCAACAAGAATTTGAATATGACAAAGCATTAACTACCCTATATATTAACTATCTGTTTCAAGCCAAATAAACACTTTGCTAGTAGTTCAGATGTCGCATTATAGCGTTAAATAAAGTAAACTAAAAGAGAAAAATTTCAAACATTATTGTCCTGGCAAACTTTGTACTGTTTGAGTACGTAGTAAAAGTTCTTAGCCTTTTAGCTTATTTAAGATAGTTTTTATACCCTGAACCCATTGAAAATGGTTAAAAAGGGTATATTGGTTTTGTGCAAAAGTATGTAATAGGCAGAAGGAAGTATCTCTGACCCGAATATATATTATTGACCAGCATCAACAGCCGAGTCGATATAGCCATGTCCGTCCGTCCGTCCGTACGTATGAATGCGTCGATCTCAGAGACTATAAGAGCTAGAGACAAGTTTTTTGATAACTCGATAACTCTTTCCGTTTCCGAAATACACATGTGATCGATAACAACAAAATCTTGAATTTGTAAAACTTTGTGATGCAGTTTGAAACATTAGACGAGAATTTTATTGAAATCGGTTGAGAAACACCGGACATTTGGACCATTGAAGTTAAGAAAGTATGCACTATACGCGTACACACACACACTCACATATACTTGCAAGCACTGACTGTACGCGTAAAGTATAGGGTTCAGGGTATAGTCTAGTCGGGATTTCTCGACTAGAGCCTTCTTACTTGTTTTGGTGTATCTTAATACAAACACACATGATAGTTTCAACAGTGGTCATAAATTATGCATACAATATCCGCATGCAGCCGTACATTTATGTATTTATCCGCATGCATCCGTGCAGTTTATGTATTCTGCTACTTGCAGAATGCAGAAAGACGAATAATCTGTACCGGGTCTCTCTAACCCCAATGCGTGTTTATTATTAGATATGCAATGAAATTGCTGTTGGTTGTAAATTGAAGGCGCTTGCTGACTTGCTGGCCTGTCTGACATATAGGGCTCAAATCCGCACACTCTCATTAATGGTGTGTCCATATGTGTGTGTATTAGTTTACTTATTGTGATAAGCATCAAGTTCCGCCCCGTGGCTACGTCTCATCCAGTTTATTTATTTGCCCCAGCACTTAACAAGTGACAATGACTCTTTGTCTGTGTTTGTTTTAGCTGTTGGATTGCTTGGCCTTCCGACTGCTCTGCACTCCTCACCTCCCGTCCCCCCCGGAACAACAGTTAAAAGTGTTAATTTGTGTAACAACCTTTCATTTGTGAACTTGTATTAAGTATGGCATGACGTGATATTAAGTGAATAAACCCAACGGGACTTATAGGCAATTAGTTTTCTTGGATTTATATACATATATTATTATTACTTTAAGTTCTTACTTCGATCATTAGCTAAATCCCGCATTTCATAACTGTAACCAGTTAAATACTTATAAATAATAAATATACGAGAAAAACAATTGTAAATTTTTTTTTCTTTCCTAACAATCAAGAAATTGTCGCAACTTGACCGATAGCAAGAGCTCATTTTAATACTGTTATATAGTATAAAGAATCTGTTTGTTTGTTTCTGAAAAGTATAAATAGAGTAAATAATTGTTTTGTTTTTGTTGCCATACGGGGTTTTTAATTAAAAAATGTTTAATGCTTCATTGGAAGATATGGCATTAACTTGAACTGATTACAGAATCTGCCCTAGGTCAGAAGAGTCGCAACAGATTGACAACAAAATAAAAGCTTACAATAATAATAAGATGAAGATTGATTTATTATATTAAAAAAGTAGGTGATTTTAAATGGAATGAGAAACATTTTTGTTTGATAAAAGATGATAATAAAACTCCTCATGAAGTAAAAAGGCTAAAAGAAATTCACACATAGTTTTATTATACCCTTAACCCATTGAAAATGGGTAAAAAGGGTATAATGGATTTGTGCAAAAGTATGTAACAGGCAGAAGGAAGCATCTCCGACCCCATAAAGTATATATATTCTTGATCAGCATCAACAGCCGAGTGGATATATCCATGTCCGTCTGTCCGTCCGTCCGTCCGTCCGTATGTATGAACGCGTCGATCTCAGAGACTATACGAGCTAGAGACTCCAGATTTGGTACATAAGCTCGCCTAATCCCTAGGCAGTACAAGTTTGCTTTAAATTTACGATAACTCGTCCCGTTTCCGATATACACATGTGATCGATAACAACAAAATATTGAATTTGGAAAACTTGTTGGTGCAGTTTCAAAGATTAGACTAAATAATGACAATCTGTGAAAATTTTATTGAAATCAGTTGAGAAACACTAGAGATATGGAGTATTGAAGTTAAGAAGGTATGCACTATACGCGTATACATACACACACTCACACATACTTGCAAGCACTGACTGTATGCGTAAAGTATAGGGTTAAGGGTATAGTCTAGTCGGGATTTCTCGACTAGAGCCTTCTTACTTGTTTTAGATTCAGATCGTGTAAAGAAAAATTAATTTTTAGATATATATTATATTCTACAACAATAAAAGTAGAAAATCTCTATAATCAGCCTATCGAGTTTCAGACATGTCACAGACACATTATCAAGTTTCCAGACATATAAATATATGCGCATAAATAAATTATTTGCTATTGAATTCACAAACGAACTGGTTAAACAAGCATTTCAGTCGAGTTCTACTTCGCTAACGATCTACAGATTTATATGTATATATATATACATTATTTTCAAGTTGAAATACATAATAAGATGAAAGAAACAAAAGCCGGATGGGTGAGAGTTTTAATAATATCCTGTTTTAGAAAATGTAATTTGCCAAACTCAACTTAACTAATTAATTTAAAGATTGATTTAGAAAGCGTTTCGAAATGATGTCTATAAAATAAAGCTGAAAGTAATGCAATTTAACAGGGTATTTGATCTTCATGCCACATTTGATATACCGCATTCCGCGCATGTCTCTTTTCAATATTGATTCCATTACGCGTTGCGCGAAATTGAAAACCAGCGAGAAACGACTCAATATTGCCCAAAAAGAGTTTTTCCGACTGACGTTTCGAACTGCGCTTTTTTCCAGCTACACTTTTACCATATCAAAAACCAGTTGACGTGTGTATCTTTCAGATGCTTTCTGTTGTGTGCTGCACATTCGTTTGTTTTGTTTCTCACATCGCATTTTTAGCGCAATTATTTTTTGTGTTGTTCGTTGTTGTTGCTATTTGTGTCCAAAAATTTCGTTTTCCTTCTTTAGTTTGGGCTGGGGGCCATTGCACTTTGCTTCCAAATGTCTTTCGCTTTTTGCGCTTTAATTTTCTTTATTTTTTGGCTTGCCCCGTTAGCCTTATCACATTGAAAATAAGGCTGACGTGCGGTGCATTGAACCCCAAAACTTACTATTGCCATTACCATCATATGTGTAAACTTATTTCGCTCGTTTCACAATTGAAATGTGCTTTGTTGTTGTGATTACACGGGGAGTGTCTTTTATATTTATTTTTTTCGGAGAGGTCTTAAATGGTGTCAGCTTCCGTTTGGGAGAGTGATCCAACTTTCACATTTGTTGCGAAACCAATTTATTGACTCACTCGAGTTTCGAGCATATGGTTTTGTTTATTTTTATTTTTATTTTATTTTTTTGTATTTGATGTAGGTGATTAGGTCAATAACCATTTTATGTCAAGTTGTTGACTGGCACTCATGAAAGAGCTAAGTTATCCAATGATAAATCACTACAAATAACTTTTATGATATTCCCTAGCTAAATCACACATTCTCTCATTATCATATTTGTTAGTAAACATGAACTTGACGAAATCTGTAATCGACAATGTATATAATTACTCTTGTACAATTTTTAAATCGATTAGAAACTCAATTCGCAAAACGCAAAAGCGGCAACTGTTGGAACAACAACACAAAATAACAAAAGGCGACAAAAATTCAAATGCAAAATGCAATTGCACAACTGCAATATAAAAAGTAAATATGCAATAACAACAAAAACAGCACAGAGAATTAAAACGCGTGCAGTCAGTCAAAATGGCAGACAGATAGGACAGCAGTGGTTAGAGGGAGAGAGTATTATAACAGTTTCGCATAATGTATTTTATGAAACATGTAGAGCACGGCACGGCGAGGGTTGCCGAACAACATTTAATAATTACAAATTGTTTTTGAATTTATGCATGAAACTTTTCCGGATAGGCAATACAAGCTTTTTTATTTTTGCTGTGTGTTGTTGTTGCCGCATTACTTGTTCTGGGTTGAGGTAAGAATTAAAAAAAATACTTTTCATGCTACACAAATAGAATCAAATCAGCTGTTTTCGATTATTTGTCAAAAGCTGTTTTTGTTACATTTAATTTACTTTCTTTTAAAGCAGTTGTTAAGTGTAATCGCAGTTATGATAAGTTTAAGTTATTTTTGTATAACAAATTAGTTTAACCATTTTTTTCATTCTCATTTTATATGGGTAAATACTTCTGATAGCATCTGTGATTTTGCAAAAAAATATGAAGACAGCGCTTTGGTTTGTCATTTTTTATAGACTTTTAAATAGATTTATAAATGAACTATGCGCAGTTACTTTCCAAACTGATTATCTAAAAAAACAGGCCTCGCTCGCTCTATGCACATATTGTCACAAACACTACGAATATAGAATTGACACTTTTGCATGACTCCCGTTTCACATGGGGAGGGTTGTGAATTATGCAATGCCACGAGCGTAAACAAAAGCGGAAAAAGAATAAAGATATACCAAAAGAAGAACAGAATCAACATAGAAATAATATTGAAACACATGTCAACGATTAACGATTTTTTGCACATGTGTAGGTATCGTATTTATTGGATGTATGATTTCACTCAGAATTCTGTTTTAAAACGGTTTTGTGTTTATTTTTAATAACAACAAGTCTCGTATCGGCTTGATGTCTGTTTGCTTGTAGACTGCACTGCATTAACTTTTGTATCTGCTGCTGTTGTCTATGTATTTATGTATCTGCATCTTTTGTTGTCTGCTGTTTGACACAGCACATGTTTCATGCGGTTAACTATTTTTAGAAGTTGCTGCCAAACGAAGCACGTGCATCTGCCTGCCTGCCACAAATTAAAGAGAATTGCGTATGTCTTTTGGTTTTTTTCTTTCTAATATATTTCGAGCAAAGTTTAAACTTGTCCGCACAAAAACTTGATTGCTATAGAAATATCCCATTGAAGATTATAACTGGCTTACTTACTTTATACTAAATATTTCCCACATTTGTGATTAAATGTTTATTTTATATATACTCTTGTATAAACGTCTTGTCTTTTAACCAAACCAAATTGCCATCAAAGTAAAGTGAGCAAAGTAAAAATGTATTAAAAGCAATAATCAAAAAACAAAAGCAATACACACGCTAAGATGTGGAAACTTTTGCGGCAACAGCTGCCAGTTATTGCATCAGCTGTTTTTCTATATGCGCACAAGATACGCATCTCGTTTATACAGAGAAA
The DNA here is from genome assembly GCA_035044485.1 of Scaptomyza reducta. Lineage (NCBI taxonomy): Eukaryota > Metazoa > Arthropoda > Insecta > Diptera > Drosophilidae > Scaptomyza > Scaptomyza reducta. Next base: position 734,416 of record JAWNNV010000627.1, read on the forward strand.
CATACATCTATACCCATATAAATAAGAGTGCATTTATGTTAGCATATGCAAAACTTTGACACATTTAATGGCCAAGCGCAGCATTTAATTTGTTTATAATTGATACAAAGAGTAAAAGCAAAAAGAAACTGTAACTACATAAAAAAAATCATATTTGTATATAGCTTATCAGCTGTGAAAATAAAGCTGACACATTCAGTTTTTGAATTTAATGAGTATTAATGACATTGCAATAATAACAATAAAGTGATCCTCATTTCATTCACACGTATTTTTGTCATTTGTATCTTTCCTACGTTTTCTTGCCATCTCTTTGCTTTTGAAATTCTTACCCATCGATTGGTAAATGTTTTTTCCTGATGGTTTTCTTTGTACACGCTTTTGTAAACAATTTTGGAAACCTGTTATAGTTACCAGTTTTTCTTCATCTTTTTTTATTTTATACAGTCGTTTAAAACGTTGTCCTTGATCTTTAGATAGCTTGATTATTGCTTAAAATATATCGTCAAAAATGATTAGTTAATACACTTATAAATATTTTTAAAAATACAATTATTTTATTTGTAGTAACAGTTATTTGTTATGGAACAGCTAAATCAATGCAGCTCACAATGCTCATTATTATTCACCTTAAAGTAAACAATATGTGACAATATTTTTTATTTACTATTTTTTTTATTTTCGTATCATATCGAATGGATATGCTAATACCCAAAGCTCCCACTACGAACATAAATTAAATGAATCGCACATGTACATACTTTTTTGTGGTGTGACCCTGAAATAGTTTAAAACACTCTTGAATCCATACACTGAAGCAGAAGCATACACATACAAATACACAAAATCGTGTTGTATGTATGCAGGCCTGAAACCGCGTCGCAAAATAAAAACAGAAAAGACGTAACTAACCAGCGCCCACGTGTCTTCTAATAGAATTAATTCTCTTGAAATAATTAAAAATAAAACTAATGAGATAAGTGAACATAGAAAAACATAAACAAAAGCGCTCAGCAAAAAATTAGATGAGGAAGAGAGAAAGAAAGAGTAACGGCTAAGGAGTTCGCAAAACAACAACAAAGGGCGACGCCGCGTCAGCTGACGTCTCTTCTGTTGCTGCGCTGTCACTCTTTGTGACATTTGGCAAAAGTAAAAGAGAAGTAGTAGGTAGTACTTTTTGATGGGATACATGTGGACACACTTTTAAATTGCGTTTTATGCGAAATTCGCTCATGTTGCTTGCTTCAACAATGGCGCATTGTTGTTGATAATATTGTTTTTGGTGTTGTTGTTATTTTAACAAATGCGAGCAAAGCCCACACTCTAAAGTCAACAACAACGAAGTGCAAAAACATTCACGCACGCAGACATACATACACATACATGAAGACGAAAAACTGGTAAACAAGTCATTAGACTCCTTACGTGACGTTAACTTACCTTGCGATGACGTCCTTTGTAGACCACAGCGAAGGCGCCATGGCCAAGCATATCCTTGGAGCTATATTCATATTCCCCGACAATATTCATTGCATGCGCCGGCAGCGACGCGCTTTTATTTTCCTACTTTGTGCCTTATATCACTTGCTGCTGCTGCTAATTCAGTAAGCCACGGGCTGCCCTCAAACACGCGCACACACACAGTTACAAGTGAACAGTCACACACACACACGCCGTAGATTGGTGGTGTTGGGCGAGGGTGTTACTTTTTCAGCTGCCTTCTGCAACTGCAAGTGTTGTGGAAAATCAATTTTTTCGCATAACTTACAGTCAAAGAAACCGTGTTTATGAACTTTTTAACCGATTTGGTTGTTTTTGTCAGCTGTTTTTCAGCTTGCGCTTGCTATAAACAATTATGGAACAAACACGCGCACACACCTGCCTTTGATTTTTGGCTTGTAATTTAATTAAACTCCCGTGTACTCCCGTGTGCTAGTACTGCTGTGTGTGTAATTTATTATGTTTTCACACACACACTCACACTGACACAGGCACACAAGAAAAATATTTAGCTCACTCGCGGTACAATAGTATTACTGGTTTCTTATAAATTTTATTTTCCTCCAATTACTCTCAGCTGTGTATGTCTTTTTCTACTTCGCGATTGGCAATGTTGTGCTGAACAGATTCTTCTTCTTTTTAAAATGCCCAACATTTTGCTTCTTCTTTTACATCATATATAATTGTAACACAATGTTATACTCAAACTACACTGATATTTTATATCGGCCAGGGCTGTTAAAATATATTTGTGTGTTAAAACAGCTGTTATCATAAAAACACAATTTATCAAAAATCAGGTTGTGTTATATGAAATATTAATGAGTTTGGAGTTTGTTTAATAAAGATTAACAATAATCAAAAAATTCCCCAACGAAATCAACTAATAAAAACGAAATTAAAAAGTGCGCGTTAATAACATTTTAGCAAATGTTAATATTTTTTGTATCATGTACTGTTAACTTAGTGGTGGTGTTGTCCACTTTTTGTTAACAAGCAATAAGGTAAAAATAATTGCGGAGTCAAAAATTACATAAATTGTACATCATAAAAGGGGCAAGGCAAGTAAATTTATAAAAATGTAATGGATTTTATATCTTTGCGTACACTTTGTGTGTACGTGTGCATAAAACCCTCGATAAATACATATATGTACATAAGACGTGTGCATATGTATGCATTTGTTAGTTTGTGTGTATACACCGTGCATTGATAAGAAAAACAACAGCATTAATAATTTTCTTATTTTCTTTTATTTTAGTATTTTTATCAGTAGTATACTGCGTTCTTGGACAGCATGAGCGCGTCGAGTGAGGGTGGAACAGGCGGTGCGGTGGGTGGCGTCGCTGGAGGTACAGCTACGACAACGACGCCTGGTATGTATTTTTAATGAATATCAGCTATGTATAAATGTAAATGTGTACGAATGCATGTGTTATGTATTTTGCATACATAGTAGATAGAAACAAATGTTTGTGTTTATGTGTTATGTTTAGCCTAAGTATGTATATATAACAATATGCTCTTTGCAATACTATGTGTTTGTATTAGTGTGACTGTGTTTTATTGTTAGTTTTCTTTTGTGGCCGCATACGCGCGCAGTGTTTGTTACGCTTTTCTTTTCTGTCTTCCATTCGCAGCATATGGCTGTTTAAATGTGTGCGTGCTCGTGTGTGTTTGTATGTACGTTTTGTTGTCACTGTAAATTCGAATTCGTGTTGCCAGTAAATAGTAAAATTCATGGCGTTGCCAATAAGCATAAATACAAAATGTGTTGCTCCATCCCCATGTTTTGTTTTTTTTTTGCTTTTTCATTTCAAAATACAGCGACATTAAAAGCCGTTAAAATACGCACTCATCCACATCTTAACGCAAAGCACTTGATAGCAAACACAACACCAAAGCCAAATGCAATGATATCACCCACACCTACGCACATTCATATGCGTGGCCCGATAAATCGATACTCATTACCCCATTTGCCACCCGCAGCACATTCCACAGTTGCCGCCAAAATAACGCACGTGAAATCGGATGGCGGTATTTCTATAACTGGCACGCCTATCATTAGTGGCGGCACCATTAAAGTGGCCACCGCCGCCGGCAACACTGTGCAGACGACATCGCTTAGCGGAACACCAATTTCACTGAACACCGGACAAGCCACGACAGCCGCCTCAATACGCGCCATAGGCTCCGGCGGGCAGTCAACGCAGGTGCGTGTCGTCATGCCAATGATCAAACAGCTGGAGAATGTGACTGCCACAGGTCGCACACAAATCACAGCCATACCAGCAACGCAAACACGCAACGTCTCGAATGCATCGATCACGGTTACCAGGCCAGTTACACAGACCACCTATTTGCCGCGTGCCAGCGTCACAGCCACACAGATGAGCGGCGTTAATGTGACTGGCGCCCAACGTCTTGTCACACCATTGCGTGCCACAACCACGGCTAGTGTCAATCCAGCGCCCTCGGGACTCACAAGTACCGGTAATTTTGTACGTGCGTCGCAGCCATCAACGGTTATCTCGTCAGCAAACAGCGCTCCGGCAGCGGCCTGGATGCAAAGCCCCACAGGGCAGGTGCAGCTTATACGTGCCATTCATCAGCCCAGACAGCGAATTATCACTACCTCTGCAGGTGTTAGTAGTGCTAGCGTTTCCACCCCAGCAACTCCTGTTCAGGCATCATCAGGTTAGAGATCATAATACGATAATTCATAAGCACCTAATGATGCTTATTTTTTTGTAGCACTCACTGTTTCGGCTGCACATCCAATGCCACCGCATACTTCGGGTCCAACAGGTGTGCCTCAAGCTTATGTGGCAACAGTTCTGCCACCGCGACAGCATCAGGCGACGCTTGTCTACTCCTCAAATGTTTCCGCCAGCGGTGGGCCCAATACAAATCCAAGTGCAGGACATCAATTCAATCCACGTTTTGCCGTAGCTACACCTCTGGGCAGCACGACTGGAGTAGGCATTGGGGGCGGCGGTGCCACAACACCACTTGGCACCACAGTCACACCGCGGCAAGTTCGTCCCATACCGCTGAGCAAAAGTTTTCCGGCAACAAAGCTTAACACCACGAGCATTAGCATACGTGCACCCAGCATACCGCAGCTTAGCTCAAATGTTCCACCCACACCGGTGAGCGTTTCTGGCGGTGTCACGCTGGCTGGACGCGGACAGGTTGGTAGCGGTGTTTCACCCGTTGCATTAACAGCTGCAAATCTGCCCACCACTCGGATCATTCAGCTGCAGCAGCAGTCAACAGGCGGTGCCCAACAAATCATTGGTTCGACCGCTCGTCTGGGTGGTAATGTTATGTTGCAACCATTCCTGATGAGCACCAGTGCTGCTGCCAAAATTGGTAAGTGAAACCCACACAGACTTAATTTAGAATCTCTTTAACTTATTCGATCATTATATCACTTGTAAGCGATTACATCTTTGCAAATCTTTGAAAATAATAAGTTTTTTTTTTGAGCAAATATAAAAACTTAGTTTTACTCTTTTAAAGCTAGTCTACAAAAATATTAAAGTTTCATTTAATCAAATTTATGCAGTAATTTCTGTCAGCTTTTTATCGATACATTTATAAACACGATTGTATTTTGTCATCGAATAAATTGTTAGCAAATTGCATTGACAGATTATTTAAAAAAAAAAATAATACAAAATTTGTATATGTAAGGTGTGAATAATAATTGAAAATTAAGTATGTTGCTCATTTCTATTAACTTAATATAAAATAAAATCTGATTGTAATGTACTTTTTTTTTGCAGGTATCCGACCACCCGTAACTAAGGTGCAACCATCGCTGACCATTACACAGCTTAATCCCATTAGCAAACTATCGACGGCGGGCGGAGCAAGTGGACCAACAATGACACCACAAGGTGTGGCAAGCATACAGGCGGTGCCAAGTGTTTCGGCCAGCGTTACAGCTAGCTCGGTGACAGCAGGCAGTTCAGTTGCAGCATCCGCTGCCGGTGGCGCCACAATGCTCCCGCTAACAATTGGCAGCCGTGGTGGACCCACTAGCAATATATTGACGGGCACACTGACACCCATTAAGAATGCCAGCGGCATAACTGTGGGTAAAATGATGATGACACAGTCAGCAGGAATTGATGCAAGTGGAACCTGTGGAGTACAGTCAAGCGGTACGGCAACCAACGTATTCATACAACAGCGAAGTGGCGTAGGAACTGGGGTAACGGTTTCAACAGCAACATCTGTGGCAACATCGTCGGCAGGTGCATCATTTCTGCCAGCAGGCAGTTCAGCCATTTACTACGAATCGATGCCAGCCTCCACAGGCGTCCTCTCACTGACAACGACAACGGTGACGCAGAGCACACATACGCATGGCCAGACGCAGGCACAGGCGCAATCCCAAGCACAATTGGTGACTAGCAGCAGTGGTGGCAGTAGCCTCTCCGTTTCCTCGCTGCCCTTCGCCAGTCATGCACAGCAGGTTGCAGGAGGAGCAGGCAGTGGTTCAACGGCCACATTCACAGTGCTGCCATCATCGTCAGCCGGTGGCGTTAATCGTACAATTGGTCATCAGCAGCTCATCATACCGGCGAGTGCTGCACATGCAGGTGGGGGACCGCCTCAGCACATGGTAATACCGCTGCATACGTCCGTCAAGGTGACAACAGGCGCTGTGCCAACAACGACTGGTGGTGGAGCCACAGTCAGTGCATTACCAATGCAAGTGCCACTTGCAGCAAATACGCTCGTCTCCAGTTTTATGCGTAAGCGCGATGCCGAAGGCTCACCCATACGTGGCGTCAAGAATTTGGCACCCACTCTGCTCTCCATGAGCAGCAATACCAATGCCTCTACTGCAATTGGCAATATCACAGCGGTTAATCTAGCTGCTGCTGCCTCTGCCTTTAATTTACAGCCGGTGTCCGTGGCACCTGTCGTGCAACCACAACCACAACCACAAACCATAACAACATCGGTAAGCACCTCGGCCTTAACTGTCGAGGCACTCGCGAAGAAGGAACGTGAACGAGCCAGTTCCGTAGCAGTTGCAACTGGCGTTGGGGCATCTTCTGTGTCCACAGCATCAGCGTCAACAACCGGTGGCAGCATTGTGAGCACACGCAATGTACGTGCCGAGTCGCCAGCTTCATCCGATGGCTCCACCACAGTCTCGGCCAACTCATCACCTGGCGTCGATCAGCAGTTGCAGGACAGCAATCTGACTATCAATCGAATTGGCGATGAGGCTGCTGGGACAGCTGTGCGCGACAGTGCCACACACTTTAATCCAATTAACGAGGTGAGTTGAAGAGTCGGACAAATGTTTGTTCATTTTGATACAAATTTTACTTTAATATTCAGCTGTACTCACCACATGCGTCTGGACTGACGCAGAATGTGGCGCATACAACATTAGGATCACGTGGCAGCGGTGTTGTTAGCGCTTTTGTGGATGTGCCACAGCAACAGGGATCGCATCTGGTCTCCTTGCAAGCAACCACACTCTCCGCAAGCCAGTTGCAACAGACGCGGATGAATGGAACAGGAGGAGCTGGCAATTGTTCTAGCTACGATGGCTTAGCGCGTAAAAAGCCGCGACGATCAACGTGAGTTTTGGTTTTGAATTTGGAAACAACTTTATATTTAATTTGTGTTTTTAAACCGACAGTAATGACAGCCAACAATCGAATCAAAGTCAGGCATCATTATCGCTGTCACTGCCACCGCCAATGGGCAGCATGAGCAGCCATAGCAGCACCACCACACAAGAAACACCATCCACATTCATGCAGCAGCAACAACATCAACAGCAGCCCCAACATCAGCCTCTCAACAATGGCGGTCTATTGCTGGCGGCCGCTGTCAGTACTGGCGCCACGCCCAATGCAACCGCTGGTGATATCAACAATCACCGATTGGGTGGCAACGGTGCGCCCGCTGTTGCTGGCAACAAGGAAAACGCAAATCCAGTTGACTTTGTGCTGCGACGACCGCGTAATTGTGTGCTTCTAAATGTGTGTTCTAAAGCGATTTTAAATTTTTATTATATTTGAATATAATTTATGATTCTTGTAAACTATTGTAGACATACAAGCAGACGCACAAGCTGGCAAACAATCATTTCCATCGTTACACAGATGTGAAACCTCGCGATGAGCGACGTGCGACAGTCATTGATTTGGCTAATCAGCCAAATGTTCAGGGCAAAATAAGCGGTTGGAAGCTTTATCATTTGCGCTCACAAATGGAGGATTTGGTAGGCAAAAAAATAAGCCACATTGAATTTAATCTTATGCCAAATTATTCAACTTTAATTTTTAACGTTTTAGAACGAATCTGAAATCGTCAGTCTGGGTCAATTGGAAACTATGCTTAAGGAACTAGAAAAGGACAAAGACAACAATAGCGAAATAGAGCGTGTCAGTGAGCTTTTGAAGGTAAATTCTAATGATTAATACTAAAAACAAATCATGTAACTAATGAGTTGTGTTTTTTACAGGGCAATATACAACGGAGCAAAATTATTACCGATGGCATAAATGATGCTCAAAATCAATTGATGAAAATCTTTGACCATAAACCACACGTCTCGGACATAATCAACCGTTTGCAATCAAAGCGCAATTTTAAGAAACGCGAAAAGTTATAAGAAAAAAGTGTATTGTAAAGTGTAAAGCAAACCAGAGCATACAGCATGTTGCGCCTTAATTTATAACTTGAATTGTAAATTTTCATAAAATTAACTATATAATTAATTATAAGCATAACATACATATTTTAATATGTAAGATAACACATTACAACAAGAAAAACACAATCACAAATTAACAACCACACAATAATTTGATGCAATATTTTTTCAATTGATTAAGAAAGAAATCCAATACATATTATTAGTTATCTTTTATATAAAAATTCGATTTAATTTTATAAGGGGAATTAATTGATTAACAATTAAATTCATATTGGAGGAGTATTTGCCTAATCAAGCTGGGTATGACTGGCGGTAAGGACCTGCGATTTAGCCTACCACAAAATAGCAAAAATAACAAGAATGTATAACGTATGAAAGTATATTTATTTTGATTCTGTGTAGTAAAGGGAGATACGTGTTTACATTGGTGGGGGCGGTGGCACACCGTTGAACATGTGATGCATGGACGGACGCGGTGGTCCCGACATTGGAAATCCGGCTGGTGGCCCCAAAGCGCGATGCAAACTCGGTGGAGGGGGTGGCAATATTTTTGGTTCGAATTTAAATGCAAATTGCAAAAAGAACTGTTTGGTGTCGCGATTCCAGTGGGTCCAGAACTTGCCCTCCGTCTTTTCCACCTCGCGCGAGGGCACCTTGAAGCCAATTGTCTCGTATGGTTCGGCTGCGAAAAGCAGATACTGCCATTTACGATCTGGTGGCTCAATCTTCTGCTCGTAGGCGGACATAAAGCGGTGACGCGGCACAATACCGTCGCTTATTTCTGGATAGTCGATTTGGAAGAGAAGCGACTGCTGGCTATTGCTGGGTTCGCGCTGTTTCGTCACTCGGTAGCCGGGACGACCAATTTTCACAAACTTTTTGGGCTCGACTCGCGGCTTTTCAGGTGCAAGCAGGGATGAGGGTGATTCCTTAGCTTCTTTGGCCGCACGACGGGCCAAGTTCTCTTGATGCTTTTTACCCTGCGTATGTGCTAAGTAGCTACCTTCGTTGTTGTGCAGAGTGAGGCACAATTTGCATTCGTAGGAGCCAAGATGGTTTTTCATGAAATACGGATCCTTGTTCAGATCAATGGTCTCGAGTGCCAGCTGCCGAAGACGTTCTTTTCGCTCGCGATTTGTCTCTGACCAAGAGGCAACGCCACCGCTACCGGTTTTGCCACCGGCACGATTTTGGAAATCCATGTTTTTAGTTAGCTTTACTTTAGAAACGTTTTACAATAAAAATAGCTAAGCGTTGTTTTTCTGCTACATTAACCAGGGCTGTAAGGTTCCGAATGCCGCGTTAGCAATCGATAAGATATCATACATTCTTTATGCGATAATTAAAGAGATAAACATTAAAAAAATATACAGAAATAATATAAATAAAATTGTATATTAATGATAGCTAATGTAAAATAGTATATTTTACAAATTGTAGAGCATTTATAAATATCGAGTTATCACGTCAAATAGTTACCGATACATCGATAAGTCATAGGTCACCTGGAAAATACAAGATTTTTATTACAATTCACTTTCGGTCACTCTTAATCAGACTAAATGTTGCACATGGTACGAGTTTTTTGCATTTGGGAATTTTAATAATTACAAAGTTCGACCAATTAACAACATGAAATAAGTTAGAGTTAATAGTTAGTGTAAAGAAATATAAAATAATAGATTTAGATAAAATTCCGAACGTGTTCAAAGCAAAAAATACGCTGCGAAATTCTATTCTAAGTGTATTATTTTTTGTTTGTAGTTTACAACTATTCGCTGCGTAATTTGGGAAACCAGATAATACACTGATTGCAATGGAGCAAGCAGTAGCACCGCCCAAGCGCATTATTAATAAAATTCCACTGGATTTCAACAAATTAAAACAGTCTGGCTTGCATAGGACACTGGCACAAGCAATATTAAGCAAGCAAGATAGGAGTTCTCGCAAACATATTGCATCAGCCACAACAATTTCCAGACAAACTTCAGATCCCTCTGCTGAAGCGCTATCAACTGAGACGTCAACTGCAACAACTGTACAACATCAACTGCAGCAGCAGCAATGGGAGGAAAGTGAACATCAATCTGGTAAATAAATTAATCTTGAATGTTTACTAAATAAATAACGTGAGATTTTCTTAGTTGACTTATACTAAAATATGTCTATGTAGATATATTTGCTACATAATTCAATTATTGTTTTACGGCGCTGCTCGTTGAGTTCTCGTCGACTAATTTTATGTAGCTCACTCATGACTCGGGTTCGTACCCGATTAGACTCTAGACCTAGACGAACGATTTTTGAAGAACATATTTTCTAATTAAAGCAATGCAAATATTTAAGAAATATTTAACAAAAATATTTAACAACTTCTGTATCTATAAAAAAAGTTAATTCTTTATTTGAACAATTTTTTTTCCTTGGTTTTTAATTCCAAATTATTTTGAAAAAAATTAATGTGATTTAAAAATTCTATTAATAGAAAAAGGCTAAATAATAAATAAAAGTAACAGAAATTAAAATAAAAATATAACGTAACAAGTAAAAACGTTTAAAAAAAAACAAATCAACCATATTTGGCAATTAAATACAACCTCTTCATTCTAATATTGTGTATTACCACTAATCATGCTAGTGGTATACCCACTTGTTGCGTGCAAGTGGTACATTTTTTTTTTGAACACCAAAGTTTTAAAACTCGTTGAAGTACTACCCTTGACACTTTAATTTGACAGCTCTCGATGGTGTATCATGATAAATGTTGATGGTAGGATGTTTTATTTTCAAGAATTGGCCGTTGGCCAGAGTTCAACTCACAGCGCAGGATTATTTTTCTATAAATGAAGCCAACTGTTGTTGAAATTTTTATAAATGCTTTTATAAAAATATATCGGAGTATCACGGAATTTAATAAAATTAAAAAGCTTATAAACGGTTTATCCCCCAAGCAGCAGCAAACAAGAATGTGCTGGAATTCACAATATTTTTTATGCTTTTGAAGCTCATAACTTGGTGTATTAATATTTAAAATTAAAACTCGAATATCCAACTTTCAGCTCCAATGTCTGTCGGCAGTAATCAACCAAGAAATTTTGGTTCCCCCGAGCAGCAATCATTAAACATAAAAGCGCTCATCAAGCATAGACTATTGAACAAACTTCACACCTCTCCAGTACGTCGGATGCCAACAACCACATTAACAACGTCAGCATCAATAGGAGAAAGCATTAAAAGCGAAAAATCAGGTGGTTTTGCAATGCCAATAGCTAAAGCAGATTTGCCAAATCGGTCGAAACCGCCACTGTTGCTCAACCTGGTCAATCAATTGCCCAAGCATCGTGCAACGTGCGGAGGCAGCAAAGAGCAGCCACGGCGTCAGCACGAGTCACCATCAACACGAGCAGCACCAGCATCATCCAAACTAAGCACATCATCCCAAACAGCATCATCCACACCGCCCACAGAAGGATCCTCCACACCATCTACGCGCTCTGCATTGTTAACATCGCCACCACCACTGATTGTGCTGGAGCACAAAGTTTTGGCACCTAATGAAAAGATAGATCTAAGTGCCTTGCGTCTACCTAATGGACAGTCGTCGTCAGCTGTCTCTCCCACAAAGGATATCAGACAAGCGGATAAGCTGAAAATGCCTTCTAGGAAACCCACAGAAATGGCCAAGACAATACTCAACAAATTGCAAGCGACGAGCGGAACAAATTCAACGGCGAAAAAGAAAATAATACTGAATGCCAGTAAGCTGAAGATGCCGCGTGAGCAGCTTGCTCAATTGGCCAAGGAGGTGCGGAAACAGGCAATGCATCAACAACAGCAAAAGAACAGTTCTACTATAGTTGTCGCAAGAGCAGTGCCAGCTTTAACTCCAATTCCCGTGACACGAAAGATACGCCTTCCAATTCTGAAGACAACAGATATTCACACATCTTTGATTACTCCAAGTGTAGAATCTTCCGACAGTACCAAGGCGGCAATAACAGCCACTATAAACAACTCCACAAGTTCGAAGGATAAAGTCGAAGCAACCCCTATCACCAGCGATAAGTCATGTTCATTACCGATTGTAAAAACTGAACCGTCAGTCAATGAACTTTCTGCTGTAGACTTCATAGCCCAATTGACTGCAAACAATTCAATTGATCTATCGAGCTATGCAGAACTTTCAGCCGAGGAGCTGAGTATGAGTAAGAAATTTTCACCTTTGTCTGTTAAAATGGACCACGTCTTGCCCATTGGCAAGATACTACAAATGGAGGACATGAATATATTACATGCCACATTGAATGTGAATGGCAATGAGCCGAATGTCTTGTCGATTAGCCCAAATGCTATCACACTTCAGAGCAGTGTGCTTCCCAATGACGTTAAATGTAACAGTGTTGATGATACGGACAGTGGTAATACTACATCATTGTCGGATGAACTGGTGGAGGTTACGGAGTCCAAACACGTATATACCAATACAGAATGGAAAAGTATGTTGGGAAACGCACCAACTGTGGTTGTTACAGTTCCCTCTGAAATGGTCAATAAGGATGACACGGCCGAAAAGCAAACAGTGGAAGTGCCTGAGCCCAAACCAAATAATGTTGAAAATCAACTCACCAAACCTCTACAACTTAGGCCCAAAAAAGCTAAAATTAATTTAGTGCAACGTAACAAAAGAAATATATCCAAAACGAATGATACAATATCGGAAAAGAAAACAGAAGAACCTGTTCGAGTATCAGAGGTAATGACTGAAGAGACAAATAGAGAACCTAATCAGAACACAGATACAAAATCAGTAACAAGGGAAACTACTGTTGCTGATGCTGGTACAGATTGCCCGAAATTCGTTAGTATAATTCCTGAACAGATTACAGAAAAACCGGAAATTATCAAAGTTTGCCAAAAATTAGCTACAACTATAGATAGCGGGAAAACAAATTATGCTGGTGCTAGTGAAGATTCCACGGAAAAGGAAACAGACAAGTTAGTAAAAATAACCCCTAAATCCAGAAATACAGAAATAGATATCAGGACAACCATTGAAAGTGTTATTAAGCCCACAGCAAATGAAAATAACACAGGGCCTGTGATAACTGAAGAATCGACGAAAATAGAAAGGGACCTAACACAATTGTATCATCCACCCAAACTACCGAAGCATAAACAAAGAATACGAAATGAGAAGGAAAACAATAACGAGGTGATCAGTAAGGAACAGTCTTCTGATGCAGCAGCACCATTCGTATCGCTTTTGGATGTCATGACACAGGAACCCCCTCCACCACAGGGTGAAGCTCAATTACCATTTCGCAACGAGAGAACAGATGCCGAGAAACTCAATTCCTTCCAACAGCAGTCAGTGGAAGCAAAGGGAATACAAAATCTGTTAACACACTTGGCGGCCGAAAATGTTGGGTCGCAAAGCAATCAACATAAATCAGTGGAGACGCCTAAAGCATCTCGAAAGAAATTTGTAAAAACCCGACCAGTGCTAAACGCCAAGAGGTCAACAAAAGTCCTTGAACTCAAAAAAACAGCAGCAACACCCGAGCCAATGGCAGCATTGCATCCGAGGAAAAGAGCACTGCTAGCCGAGAGCAAAGTAAATGGTTCACATCGGGTTTTGACATCCAGTACAAGTGATGATGATGGCGACGTGTTTTACGGGTTTCAAGACGAACCGAAAAGCAAATGCGACAAGCATTTAAAAATTAACGAAACTGATATAAGTGATGATGCCACTCCCGATTATGATGAGACAGAAGACGAGCCTCAGTCAAATATTGTAAAGCCGAAAAAACTTAAGACAGACTCTACGGTTGAAAACCCGCAGAAGGAAAATCCCTCAAAGCAGGGTAAGACTGGTGAGGTTGATCAAGAATGCGTGAAAATAATTAAGGAACTTCCTGATCCTGCAGAAAGTGTGTCAAAAGAGAACACGTCTAACATAAACATTGAAATACAGGAATCTGACATAGAAAAGAAGCAAGAGTCTGGCGTCTGCGAAGAAGAACTCGAAAAGAACGCTTCGGACACTAAAAGTAAAAAAACTAACAGCTTCGAGCAAACAAATACAAAAGAATGTTCAAAAAGTGCTGCGATACCGGAAAATGTTGTATCGGTAAACTTGCGTAAGAAGAGGGTATCCAAGAAAACAACTCAAATGCAGGAATCTGAATTGCAAAACAAGCGAAAGCGTGCCTGTCTCACTAATGTAAAAGCAAAAGACGTGCGAAAGGATACGGAATCAACAGTAATAGAATCAAATAATAATACTCCTACAGCAAATACGAAAACCGCGAAAGATTCGAATACAGAGATAACAAAAGATACTCTCATGGAGGAAGAATCGGAATCACAAAACAAGCGAAAACGTCCTCGTCGCAGTAGTGTGAAAGGAAAAGTAAACAAGAATGAGTCAGAATCGATAGTAGCAGTGAAAACGGAAACACCAAAAAACGCAAGGCGGCGAGGTCGAAACCAAAAATCAGACGTAGTAGTTGCTCCGATAGATACAACCACACCAGATACATCCAGTCTGATCATTTCTTTGGATTCAGCAACTCCGAAAGTCGCAAAGAAATCTGGTCGAAGAAGTAGCAAAACACAACCAACTACCACATTTACACCGGTTCCAGGTATTCAAGCAACGCCCAAGCGTCGCGGCGTCCAGGCAAAACCGATGCAATTCTTGACGCCAGATGCCATCACCAGTGATCAAAAAAGTGACTTCGACTCACGTCTGCTACTCATTCGCAAACGAGATCAATTGGAGAGCGAAGAGGAGCTACGCGAAGATGGACGTGGAAAAGGGTCCCTACAATGTGGACTATGCCTCGCGCGTTGTAATAACTGGCAGACGCACCTAGGCGAGCATTATGGAGTGGGATGGCTGTTGGGAGACCCGCAACCGGTAAGTATTGAGCTTGGAAATTAAGGCAGCAAAACAATTAAATACTATGTCTTTTGTAGTTGTTAACGCGCAGCGCCGTCATGAAATTTATGAAAATCTATATCGATGCGGGCAATAAGCGTTTAAGCTGTCGTCTATGCAATCGGAGTCTAACTACTAGTTTGGGCATGTTGCAACATCTAGAAAATTGTGGCGTCAAGGAGCGCATTTTGTGTCCGGACTGCAAGGGTAGTTACTCTAAACTAACCTACGTAAATCATTCTCGCACTTGCTCACAGCAACCACCACAGGCAAACGAACAAAATGTTGTAGCAGAGAAAACAATTGATAACATTGACTTGCGTCTGTTACTTATACGCAAGCGAGAGCAATTGAACAGTGAAGAGGAGTTGCGCGAAGATGGCCGTGGGAATGGTGCACTACAATGTGGTCTATGCCTCGTGCGCTGTGATAACTGGCAGATGCATCTCGGCGAACATTATGGCGTGGGATGGCTAGCGGGTGTGCCGCAGCCGGTAAGCAACAGTCTTAAAATTAGGAAGCATGGAATTAACAACATATCTTTCTTTTGCAGTTGCTAACGCGCAGCAATGTCATGAAAATGATGAAAACGTATATCGATGCGGGCAATAAGCGGTTAAGCTGTCGTCTATGCAATCGGAGTCTGACCAGCAGTCTGGGCATGTTGCTACATCTAGAAAACTGTGGTGCCAATGAGCGCATTGTATGCCCAGACTGTAAGGCCAGCTACACTAAACTATCCTACTTAAATCATCCTCGCACCTGCCCTATGCGACCTCGTCAACCAAGCATAGAAGAGGTAGTTACTGAAACAACAACTGAGATTGACGACAACACACAAGTGTACAGCAATGCAGGTCGCTTTAAGCGCAAGTCCACATTAAAGTAAGTAGCTTATACATAATTTGAAAGGTTGTTAACTTTACTAAGAACGCTCTTTCTGTAGAGCCGAATCAAAGCTCGTTAAAATTGCAGCACAGATGAAAAAACAGTGCGATGATGAACCAGTTACTAGTAAAGATAATGATGGCAATATATCTGATTTCGATATTAGCACCGATAATGAAACATCTGAGGAATCCGGATCGGAATGTGTGGACTCCAACGAGGATGAAGGGAACGCTTCAAATATGAATTCATCTCTAGTCAAGAAATCGAACATAACGAACAAATCAAGAATAAGCCAAAAGACTTGTGAGTATAAGATGCAAATTGATTTAAACAAATAAAATTATTAATTCAATATTCTTTTGTAGTATATGGACGGATTAACGTGAAAACTGTGGCAAAGGATCGATGGAATTATTTGTAAGTTTTGTATCGCAGTCTTTCATTTATATATATATATATATATATATATATATATATATATACTTATGTTTATTTTATTTAGTACGCGAGCAAATTATGCAAAAGGGGTTTTATATCAGCATCTATTGCCACGCTACGAGCAGCTTTTGCCTGATGATGCCAGTAAGTTTTTACCCTCTAAGAATTCCACCTCCATGCGCTATGCCTACAATAATGTTGATAGCCAAGCTTGGATGCAGTTGGCGCCATTGGAAGGATTCGGTGAAAAGGGTATGTTAATTTTACTTAATTACATTTAATAACCTTAACATTTTATGTTCACCGCAGATGAATATATTTGTTATATGGGTAGCCCTATAAAGGAGCTGGCATGGATTCCTCTGCCCCCGACGGTAGAGACGCAATATTTATTGTGTTCCCAGCGCAACAAAATGAACAGCTTTGCGCGACCTTCGAAAGACAAAAAAGAGGATGCCATGTTGTTGCTGCTAGAGTGCAAATTTTCAACCGCTGGTGACAACAGCAACAAGCCACTAATGGCGCGGCTGCATTACTGCATATGTATTCGTCAGGAAGCAGTGCATAGCTTTGCATTTATGCCCAGCGGTGGCTATGATGAGTCTATCAACCGCTTGGGCCTTCTGGCTGTGGGCAGCTCATCGAGAACGGTTATTTATGCGCTTCCAATACATCCAACAAAAAAAAACTCACAAAAAAAAGTTGATGAAGTTATTGTATTGGAACCAGTGATAACACTCAGTTTGGATATAGAAAATCCTGTTAGGGATCCGACCACTATAATAAGATGGTCTGAAGTGAGTACCTTAAAAGATAAATAAAATACTTATATTTATAAAACATTATTGTATTTATTTGTTTATTCTAATCATTTTAGAGCGCTGGACACAATTTACTAGTGAGTGGATATTCCAACGGGAACGTTGCCTTTTGGGACATTTCCGATGAGCAGGGACTTAACTTTATTAAACGTGATAATCAACGTCATTTTCTACCCGCAAATGTATTTTACTTTGGCGAGCGTAATATAAGCTGTAAGTATATGCTTTAAGGCCATTTCGTTGAAGTGTACAGTAATTACTCGAGTTTTAGATTTGGAGCTTCATTATGACACAAACGGTGCACGTTGGCTGGCCATTGGAGCAATAGTCCGTAAATTATGGGTCTATGACATATTGAATTGGTCGCAGCCATTGCCAATTGTGGGTGATACCATACACAATTTGTTTTTGGGTGGCCTTAGCTGGCCTCCATTGTGGGATTCGATGGTTGTTGGTGTCACCGAAATGTACAAGTATAGTAAGTTATTTATTAAATAAATCTAAAGGTGTTATTTGTCTAATGAAGTTTCAATATATATTTCAGAATATCCACGCTTATTGACTCACAATCCGTCAGGAATTAACTTTGACCACAATCCGCTGGATTCGCTGCTCAGCAGTCCGCGTTCATTACATTTTAATTCGGAGCAAGTGACGCTTGCCACAGTAACTGACAACGGTGATATCACATTTATACAAACCAATCAGCTTAATAGGGAATCTCAGCTTAAAAAACGCACAACAAAATGTCGCACTGTATGCGCAACCGTTGCATGTTATTTAAATGGCACTTCAGAGCCGGATTCCATTAGCCCTGAAAACTTTCAGCGAGATTATGGTCTACTACTCAAGCCACTCATGAATGCGCCCCATGCAAACATCCCAACTTATCGGAACTCCAGACAGCAACACAACTTTGACATTCTTAGTCTAATGCGCCTTAATTGTGTACGCTGGAACTGGAATAATTGTGGCCGCAACTGGGTCGCTGTGGGTGCTGAGCATGGCCTATTACGTTTTGTTCATTTTGATCGTACCAAACACTTTTCAATGCATTATTAATTAAGAAAATAACTGTGTTGCTTGTTTTTTAAGATCTTACTGCATGGCACAAGTGGTTAAATAACTTGTAATAATTTATTAATATAGCTGTTATAATAATATACATAAAACTGAAAAAAAATATATATACAAATATTGTATAACCTCAAGTATGAAATATATTAAAAAAAATTATATTTATTACATTTGTAATTAAAACTAAAAATAAAAACCTATACATTTGAAATGAATCTACCCTGCTGGTTTTTTATACCCTTAACCCATTGAAAATGGGTAAAAAGGGTATAATGGTTTTGTGCAAAAGTATGTAACAGGCAGAAGGAAGCATCTCCGACCCCATAAAGTATATATATTAATCAGCATCAACAGCCGAGTCGATACAGCCATGTCCGTCTGTCCGTCCGTATGTATGAACGCGTCGATCTCAGAGACTATAAGAGCTATAGACTCCAGATTTGGTACATAAGCTGGCCTAATCCCCGCGCAGTACAAGTTTGTTTTAAATTTTCGATAACTCTTCCCGTTTCCGATATACACATGTGATCGATAACAACAAAATATTGAATTTGGAAAACTGAACACTGGAGATATGGACACTGGAGATATGGAGTGTTGAAGCTAAAACGTATGCACTATACGCGTATACATACACACACTCACACATACTTGCAAGCACTGACTGTATGCGTAAAGTATAGGGTTAAGGGTATAGTCTAGTCGGGATTTCTCGACTAGAGCCTTCTTACTTGTTTATTTTTATTTATTTGTGCAATTGATCGATGCTGCTCTATTAATTTAAATGGCTTTTAACGCAAAGGAAGTTGCATTTTTTCAATTACCACGAAACTTTAAATTCTATAAATCGTATCTGCTTTGCATATTGAAAATTTTTTATCGTTCTAAAAAAGAAAGCTATCAAAAAACCCCCTGAATAGCAGAACAAATATCAAAAGGCTTTAAACATGGATAGAAGTAAGCAAATAGCGTCCGGAGTCGGTCTATACACTTTGGAGGATTATAGACTTAGAGTAGAGTATTTGGTAAAGCAAATAACCCTTATGGAACAAAATTTGAACTCGCTTCCACTAATCAAAAGCTTATATGGTAAGAATGCTGGTGAGACGGATGCGCAAAAGAAGAATATGATAGAAACCCCAAATTCAAAAAATAGATAGGGAAGATGTAAAGTCCTACGAAATACTAGATGAAAGGAAATGTGACGAATAAATGAAATTATGCTGCGACCGGCCATCTAATATTCTTGTATTAAAAACACAATTTTAAATTTATTTACAACATACATATATTTGAAAATATTTCTTTCTACCACCTGCACATAGTATGCGGTTGAAGTATATGTATAGTATATAATTTGTATATTTATTTTCCATCAATATTTTCATACATGCAGATTTTTAACAATGATATAACGCTTTAACTTTTGAGCTATAGTAAGCAGCGATCGCGACACATAATATTTGTTTTTTATTTTCTTAATGCGATTAGAAACAAAATAACTTAAATGATATTGACATATATAAAAAAGTTTAAAAAAATCGTTTAGAAAATAAATAGGTTGACAAAATTCGTGGCTTACAAACTAAGCAGGCTAAAAATGCATACATAAATTAAAACTGAATGTTGTGAATTACGCACACAAACAGATAACGTTCTAAATATATATACATATGTATAAAGGTACACACAATATTTTGATTCCGATTAAGAATATCTAGATTGCTTGAAAAATTTTGTATGAGTAATATATGTTATGTGTATTCTTGATATAGATTATATTAATATATATGTGTGTATAAAAATACATATGTATGTAATATTTTTACTGTTGAATCCTATTGTCTTTTCTATGGCCGCTTGAAGGTACATAGCACAAAGCACAATTTTCCAAAATCGTATGGAGTGTGGCTGAGTGCGTTAAGAGTAACTTACCAGAGCCCTAACATATTTGCTTATTATGCACTTGACCTTCAGTCTTCATTCTTAGTACTTTACTTTCCTGTTGCAAACTTTTTTTTTCGTCATTCACATTCCAATTTTTTTCCTTAACTTGCTGTGCAAATAAAAACTGTACTCAAACAATAAATTATATTAAAAAATTCATCAATTAAAATTGTAACTCGACCTGCAACTAACACACATATTAACGTATAGTAAAAATTAAAAATTAAAAGTCATACAACTTAAGAGTTTAGATGAGTTTTTACTTCTCGGTTCTGACACCGTCTGATGGATCTATGCTGGCAGCTTTACGATTGCCTGCCAGCTCCTGCTGAATCTCGTTCAGACTCTTGCCCTTTGTCTCGGGCACAGCCAAGAAGACAAATATGACACCAATAGCCGTAAGGCCAGCAAATAACCAGAAGGTGCCACCAGTACCCAATGCATCATTTAGATTCTTGAACGTCTTTGTCACTACAAAGGCCAGCACCCAGTTTGTTGTGCCCGCAATGGAACCGGCGAATCCCTTGATATCGGTGGCAAATAGTTCGCCCATCATCAGCCATGGCACCGGTCCGTAGCCAATAGAGAACATGATAATGAATATGCACAAGCTGGCCACGGGTAGCCATCCTAGGTTAGCAACACTTTTCTCATCCTGATCCTTCATGTAGAAGTACACTCCAATAGCGGTGGTCGATAGTGCCATAACAATTCCGGAAGCGAGCAACAGAGCTCGGCGTCCCAACTTATCCACGACCATGACGGAAACGAACGTTGCCACAACTTGCATCACACCAATCACAATCGTTGAAGTGTTGGCATCGATTCCAGTTTTTGCATCCTATAAGAAAGTAGTTATAATATTAACCAAAATTAATCAAAATTGAATTGCTTATTAACTTACCTCAAATATGGCTTTGGAGTAAAAGATGACTGCATTAATTCCACTCATCTGCTGGAAGAACATCAGACCTAAACTTATGCTCAATGCCTTGATTGTAACCGTACGTGTCAAAGCTGTCATGATATTAACTTTGTTCTCCCGAATCTCGCGATCGGTATGCTGCAGCTCCTCCAATTCGGGTGCATAATCGTATTCCTTGCCACGCAACCATTGAATCGAATTTACAGCGGCTTGTTCGCGATTCTTTGAAACCTGTTTAAATATGATTAAAATATGATAAGTTAGCTATTTTCTTAAATAAGTCGCGATATGTGTCGAAACTTATTTTCATTTAGGCACATTTTGTCAATGGCACTCTTAGTTGACTGCTATCATTGAGCAAGGAATTACTGGTCGATTTGACATCTCGAGGTAAATTCAATGCTTTCATCAATGTCGTTATGAAACTTACCAAATATGTAGGAGATTCCGGCATGAAGAAGAATATGACGCCAAAGATAATGGGTAAAAGGCCGCACACGATGCTCATCCAAAAGACATTCAGACCTGCACCGATGCCATAGACGAAGAGAATACCAATTGTGATCATGAGCTGGAAAAAGCTGCCAAGTGTGCCTCGAATATTCTTTTGAGCAATCTCGCCCGTGTACATCGGAGCTGTCACACAGAAGGCACCGCCAGCGATACCCAGAATAAAACGAGCAATATACATCATGACGACGTTCTGTGCCCAGATGAGCAATGCCCAACCAATAACGAAGGGGCAGACGAGAAATAGCATTGTCCATTTGCGTCCAATCAGGTTGATAAGGAATCCAATCGGTATGCACACACAGGCAGCACCCAAGGTCATAAACGAACTGATCCAGGAGAATTTCTCTTCGTTCACGTCAAAGTCGTAGGAACTGCCATCGATGACTGAACTCTCTGCCGGCGATGTCCAGCCAAGCAGTGTACCGGCGGCTAAAGCACCACCAGCTGCTGCCAAAGCTGCAACATATTGCGGCAAGATCCTTGACGGGTTCTCGGTTGACGTGTGCACCATTTGGCCGAGAAGATTCTGCTGATCCTGCAAAACCAAACGAATCGATAGACTTGTTACTAACTTAACGCGTTAACTGTTTTGTGAGTGAATCGCTTGACCAACTAACTAGAACTGCCACATAACCGTATTATCAAATAATTCGAATCGCCTCGACTATAAGTAAGCCATTATAGTACTCCCCCGTCCCC
Organism: Scaptomyza reducta; assembly: GCA_035044485.1. NCBI lineage: Eukaryota > Metazoa > Arthropoda > Insecta > Diptera > Drosophilidae > Scaptomyza > Scaptomyza reducta. The sequence goes on from JAWNNV010000627.1 coordinate 756,876, forward strand.
GCGCAACAGATAACGAACTTGATTGCGTTGTGATAGTGCCCCTATACATAAATACACATAAACCTTAGTTTAAGACAGATTCTTTGGACTTTTGGCTACAGCCGTCAAGTTGGTGTCGATGGGGTGATTAACGAACCCTCGAGCCACAGATCTAAGGTCACAAAAGACCTTAAAAAGACATCCTCCTGGGCGGAATTTAATAATTTGAGACCACTATTTAGTATATGGATAAGACTTAAGACTTTTTGATGGGAGTAATTTATTTGTGATAGCCAGATTAACTGGTATTCTGATAACCATAAGTGTTAAAATCGTGCTTTATGGGTGCAACACATTAACCGTATTAAAATTGTTTGCAAAATTAATTTAAGCAAATTTTTAATGACCATTCTAAAATTACAATAAAAATAGAATGGGGGACACTGGAATGTTGACGATTGGATATATTTCTTAGGTCTTAATATACAAAAGAAGGTGCATAGAAATATCCAATATTTATTATATAAATTCTAGTAAGCTTCTATACTTTAATGTTTATTTTCCAGGTCTAACAAGCCATTGAAGCGGCACCAATTAAAATAATTGCTGCCTTGACCACAGCTTGCTTATTGGCAATCAATTATTCAATGATAAGTATGTATAAAAAACATGTGTAGAAATTCTTATCGGATGTATAATCAACATACCAAATACCTAAAGCCTACAATGAAAAGCAACGGAAATATATATTTAATCTCAGTTAGACCGAATATGATCATAATTCTGGCAATAATTTAACGATAATTTGGCCAAATATTCATTATTCTATAATTATAAAAATATATAAGGGGAAATGTATGTATGTTTATACGCGAATTGTAGCAAAATGTTTATCATTGACTAATTAAAGGTACGTACAAAAATCGGTATGTGGTATCGAGTTTGAGATATAGATCTACTAAGGTGTAATTATGTGTACGTAAACATTCAAGTAGTTGAAGCGTATTTTAATTATATATTCGGGATTAAATAAATTAAAATATATGCCAAAAAAACAGGTATACAACCAACATTTTATTGTATTAAAAAAAAACGTTTTAAATATAAAAACAAGTAACTTGGTTTAAACAATGAAAGTATAGACAGAGATTGCATTCAAAGCGGTAGATACTCTCTTGCTGACTTTCCTGTTTGTGATTTGCTTCATATCATTTTACACCCACTCACGGAATGTGTCTTGCATCCCATGCTCTGTCAGATACATAAATATCCAATCAAAGCCCACACCAAAGCTGCACAATATTCACTTCCGCACATGGCAAACGCTGGTCGAGAGTTGCATTATCCGGTTACCGGCAACCGAGAAGAGGCGGTCTCACGCCCACATTTTACTGCCTGTTGTTGCTTGCTTATGTTGTGGTCGGGACACACCTCCAGACTTGAGGCAGTAAGTCTGCGCTGAAATCGATATTTGCTGTGTTGTTTTTGTGGTCACTGCGACTGCTGCCAGTGTGCCTCAACTATATTTAGAATTCGATTTGCGTTGGCAGTTAACCAAGCCAATAACTTGTTGGGCGCCCACGCGTTAACGCGCCTCCTTTAAGACATGGCATGCTTTGAGACGGGTGCGGATGATACCCATAGAATGTCAGTGAATGTCCAAGTTCGTTTCAATGTCAATTTCTGTCCGTCTACACAAGATATATTTATGCAGCTGCATATTTTACTCGATGATTTGCATAAAAAATGCCGGAAACTGGTTCCCTTTCCAATGTGTCGAAGGAAAACCATTAGAAAATTCTATATAAATTCCACCAGCTTTTTTCTTTCTTATACATATCTAAATAACGTCGAAATAAACATTAAATTTTATATAACAAGACTTGATGCACCGTTTATACATATTTTAAGTTGAATAACAAGTAAGAAGGCTCTAGTCGAGAAATCCCGACTAGACTATACCCTTAACCCTATCATTTACGCATACAGTCAGTGCTTGCAAGTATGTGTGTATGTATGTATACGCGTATAGGGCATACCTTCTTAATTTCAATACTCCATATCTCCAGTGTTTCTCAACCGATTTCAATAAAATTGTCTTTTGTCATAGATTGTCTTTATTTAGTCTAATCTTTCAAACTGCATCAAAAAGTTTTATAAATTGAAGATTTTGTTGTTATCGATTACATGTGTATATCGGAAACGGGAAGAGTTATCGAAAATCTAAAACAAACTTGTACTGCCTAGGGATTAGGCGAGAATATATACCAAATCTGGAGTCTCTAGCTCTTATAGTCTCTGAGATCGACGCGTTCATACATACGGACGGACAGACGGACAGACGGACGGACGGACGGACGGACGGACGGACGGACAGACGGACGGACAGACGGACATGGCTATATCGACTCGGCTGTTGATGCTGATCAAGAATATATATACTTTATGGGGTCGGAGATGCTTCCTTCTGCCTGTTACATACTTTTGCACAAATCCATTATACCCTTTTTACCCATTTTCAATGGGTTAAGGGTATAAAAATGCCTTCGTTATTTTCCGGATATGTTTTAAATGAACAGGGATGAAAATACAATGGTTATACATGGAGTTTTTGTGACATTGAATAAAAACGCCTATTATCTATTTAAGCAAAAGCATTAACAATTTGGCTAGTCATTTAAAGTATGACGTGAAAAAGTGATGAAAGTATATTTTAAAACCTTTTATCAATATTATTTTTTTTATTCAATGGAAGCATAAGCAATAAAATTAAAAAACATACCCTTTTTACCCATTTTCAATGGGTTAAGGGTATAAAAACGAAAGAGTATTCTCCATATTCTATTTTGGCTTGTCAAAAAATATAATTTAAAAAAAGCTTTCTCTAATGTAATCGCTTTTATGCAGTTGAAATTGTAGTTGTAGAATTTCTAACAAAATGTTAATATTTTTTTGTAATCTATCAGTTTGAGTTCTTTGCCACCACTGTCCTCAGTTACTTTACTCAGTAAATATTAATAAGTAAGAAGGCTCCAGTCGACAAATCCCGACTAGACGATAGTCTGAACTCCAAACTTTACGCGTACAGTCAGTGCTTGCATGTGTGTGTGTGTGTACGCATATACTGCATTCTTCCCTCCGGTGAATTTCAACCGATTTCAAAAATTTCACAGATTGTCATTATTTCGTCTAATGTTTCAAACGTCATATTAAAGTTTTCCAAATTCAAGAGTTTGTTGTTATCGATTACATGTGTATATCGGAAACGGGGATAGTTATCGAAAATTTGAATCAAACTTGTAGTGTCTAGGTATTAGGCGAGCTTATGTTCCAAATCTGGAGTCAAACATACAGACGGACGGACAGACGGCCAGACGGCCAGACAGACAGACATGGCTATATCGACTCCACTGTTGATGCTGATCAATAATATATATACTTTATGGAGCCGGAGATGCTTCCTTCTGCTTGTTACATACTTTTGCACAAAGCCATTATTTTTTACCCATTTTCAATGGGTTCAGGGTATAAAAATTGTAGTCTCTGTGAACACAACTAGAGAGAGTTTTGCTTAACACAACGCTTAAAGGTTGCGCCGGGGTTCTTTTTGTTTGTTCTTTCTCAAGGTCATAGATACATTTAAATAGCTAGTGATTGTGTTAGGTGTATTTTGTGTATTAGTTTAGTCCCAGCACCAGTTAGATAATTTATGTATTATTTTTTTTGGCCTACTTGGAGACTGGCATTGACATTGGAACTGTCATTGACATTGGCTTTGATGATTTTTACCGCTTGTCGCGAGCCATATTTGGCACCATTCTCATTGGCCTCCAGCAGGTGAGAGCTCTCCTCGTTGCTGGCATCAGGCTTTTTATTGGGCTCATCGCCACTGGAGTTACTCGACGATGCCGTTGACATGTTACTTCAATTTGATTTACTTATTTTTTAAACAAATGCACAGTTCGTTTTCGGTTTTTGATGTGTATTATGTCACTTGTAGATATGTTTTGTATTCAATGCGTTGTTTTTTTCGATTAACTTGTGAGACACATTAGATTTATTATGGTTTTTTCCTGTAATGTTGGATAATACGCGCGAGCGTTTGAATGTCCTTTTTGGTTGTGCGACCGACCGTTTGTCCTTTAAAACATCGGCTTCCACCCACATAAATACATTGATTGTAGAGTACTTTTAGGCGCATGCGCTTTATGTTGCAAACATGTTGCTGTCCAAAACTTGCATTTGGTTAGCCAAGATAAGCACCCAATACTCAAAATCCAACACAAAATATATATTCAGACGGCGTGTATCTCAAGCATTCAATCGTTCAAGTAGTTTTTATGTATCTCTGTATCTCTTAACCGCACGCATCGACTGTTGGTTCGCAAATGACGCGCCAAATTATAAAACATGCAGCAACGCCGGGCTCTCGCTCTCCCATTGCTCAGTCTCTCCCTCTCTCTCTCTCAACTGGTCTGGCGAAGACGCTCTCCCGGCGACAATGTCGTCCGCCATGGGGTGGCCACTGACGCTGTCGAGGCTATTGACTTGCAACAACGAGCAACAGAAACTGGAAATTTCAAGCGTCAAGTGATTTGTTTCTCATTCTCCATCGTCGTTTTGTGTTCTGTTTACGATTACTTTCTGCATCAGCGAAAGCAAGAACTACAATTGAGTGCAGTCTCTAAATGCATTCCAGTTTACATTCGTTTTCAGGCCCTGCTTTGGAGTAAGGCAAACGATCCTCAGCGCTGTCTGAATTCCAGTTGATTGAGTTTTATTTTGTCCTTTCCTCTTAATGCACAATTAATTCTCAATCATTTACAACAATTTTTGAAGTTTTTTTAATTCATCGTAAAAAAATATTTGCATCACTAAATATATTTCTTAATTGAAAATGAAATCAACCATTTTTAAAGTAGCATTTTATTTATTTATAATATTTTTATATATTATAATACTTTAAACTAGTCGTATATACTTTGCCAATAGTATTTGTACATGGAGTAAAATGCACGAGCAGAATTGTGAGGTAATCAAACTAATTTACTTAATAAATACACAAAATCTTTAGTACAATTGCAGTTATTAAATAGTACAAGTATATTAAGACAACAATTTTCTTTATTTATTTCAATTTCATTTATTCAAGCAATTAACAAATTCAGTACGATTTGTTTGCATATTTTCGGTAAATACGCAATTGTCCCACAAACAAAGGCGATAATTTTAATTTCCTTAATTTCACATGACTGCTAGTACCGTAAAGTGTAATGTAGGTAGTATAGAGCAAGAGTAAATATATGCACATATGCACACATGCGCCCGAACACACATATGTACATACATCTCCAGCTATATAGATATGTATGTAGTACATTGTTTACAAACGATATATGCACATATGCAAATTTTCTTTATACTCTATGAGTGTGTACTCTTCGATAAAGACAACCTCAGTCTTGTCCGTGCTCGAGTTAAAGGCAATTAAAGCTCTCTTCCGATTTATGAGAAAAGCAGCGATGAATATGCGGTAATTAATCAATGAGTGCACGTTCACATTTTGTGTGAGAGTCCATAGGTCTATTTCGTTTTCATAAATCCAAACAAGGAGAACAATTTAATCAAATAAACTTAATATTTGTTCACTATTTATCGTTGAAAAGTACTCTTATAATCAGTAAAAATTCAGTTTGTTATTTTAATACATTTAGTTCACGCAATTTATAAACCAATTATAATAAATTATATAGGGTATAAGATTAGTGAATTAACATGACAATACTGGACATATATCTACCTCAAGTATGTTAGTTTTAAGAAATGACCACATTGTCTACACATGCCACATAAATAGAATAAATCAACAACTAGACAAGTAAGAAGGTGCTTACACGACTAGAAGATACCCCGTACCCGGGACCTTACACGATCGGCCTGCACTACTGCACCAATGCTTGATTGGCTTAGAACAGCGTCCGGGGAACTTTTTTAATCATTACCCCTAAATATTTTAGTGGAACTGACATTACCGACCTATTGGTGAAGGAACCCCCAAAAAAAAAGGTTATCTCCTCCAAATATGGTGACAAAGAACAAAAAAAGAAAAAAAAATGTCATCTCTTCCATTTATGGGAGTTGCTTTTACCCCCCGAAATTTCACTTTTACCCAAAAAGGGGTAATTTACCCCTGTTCCTCGACCGCTGGCTTAGAAGAATACTCTCTAAGATCCATATATTGACTCGGCTGTTGATGCTGATCAAATAATAAATATACTTTTTTGCTCATGGTTTAGGGTATAAAAATAACATAGAATAGGGAAATAATTTAATAATTTATCTTCGTAACTAGTAAATCACTTTATGTTCTTGGCCTATCCTCCTACCTTAACTAAACAGCTCTACTATGTACATTTTTGAAGTGACTACCCCTAGTGTCTGTTAACCAGCGTATTTGATTAACCGAGGCAAGTTGCGTGGCAAGCTAAAACTGAAAGCAACTAAACATTTGGCAGGCTTCATGATGGGAACAGGCGCTCAGAGCGCCTAAAAGCATGCCTTTTTCTCTAGATGCAGGGTGTGTGTATCTGTTAGTGTTGCTGTTGGTATTGTACCTAAGGCCCATGACCAGAGCACGCAATGCCAACGAAATGTGTATGTATACTAATTACGCAGCACAGTCAAGCCAAATCAGAGCAAAATGCGAGAAAACCAACTGGCCTCCAACACGCTCGTGTTTTGTAAAGAACCTCATTAGGGCTACAAATGCTCACGTTGACGCTGTATTTGGTCTGCGATTTATATGTGGGAGACGAACATACGTCAGAGTACCAGCGACGTCATGCAACTATCTCTCACCGATACATGTTTACATTTGTATACGTACATGTCTGAGTAGGGTGGGCGCGTGACGTCACAAGAGCCAAGCCCCAATAAACTTGGCCAATCGGAAAACGGCGAACGTGCCCCCATCACAAAAAACAACAACAACACACACAACACTGTACATAACACAATATATGTGTATATTTATATGCATTTGTATTTCAGCTTTTGAGCTACAAATTTCAGTGCAGCTTTTATAGTTGCTGCTGGCCCACGCAAATCACGCGATTTCTACTAGTTCAAGTGCAGCGGCGGAATATTCGCTAAACTAGCACAATTTCTTTTCACTATGACCTACATTTAAACTTGTGACGAAACACGCGTCATTTTCGTATTTTTTTTCGTAAGTTAAAAATCAATATGTCGCCCTCGCCTTGTTGAAGGTTAATAAGGTCCTACGTACTTTTGTGCACTTAGAATTGGCTGATGCGTCTAATTTTGAAATAAGTTTGGAATAAAGAAACACAAGAACAAGACATTTTTAGTAGTTTGCCAACATTTTTCAAATCATGTTAAAGAACTTAGTTTTATGCATATGTACGAACAAATTTTTTCCAGTTTGGTATTCATACTATTTTTACATGTTTCAAATTAATCTTGTACATTTTCGCCCATTAATTTAAAATATATGTTTTGTTTAGTATAAATGTATTTACCTAGGATTTAAATTGCAAAGTAGTTTTCCAAGTAAAAATAAAAATAAAAACATTAAAATAATACAAATAGTAGTTTTCTTTTAATATAACTTTAAAAATGAAATGTATTTGTTCAATTTGTAACGGACGAAACATAAAGCACACTTAGTAAAAAAGCTCAGATCGAAAGCTTTTTTACAATGTGAACGCAGTATTTATCGCAGTGCTTTTAAAACTGTGGTTTAATCGTTATTTCCAAACTGTTCATTGCTATTGTTGACATGATGCTTGAAGATAAGCAAATATGTTTAAAAAGCTGCAGAACAGATGTCTTCATAATTTTTTGAAGAATAAAGCAACCAATTTCACATATATATTATAATTATAATTATGATTATAAAGATATCATTGCGTAAAGTAAGAGTACCTATAAAAATCAAGAATCAAAATCATTGCATGTAAATCAACCTTAAGAAATCAAAATCAAGAAATGGTACGAACTCTAATCTTTTCTGACTTATCAGCGTAAATGAAACATGTCACAATGCAACCAAAACATACTTATCAATAATATAGTATTGGCTTTTCAGTACAATAAAGATAATAAGTCACACAGATTGTTGCACTAGTCTATTTTCAATTATCGCTTGTTTACTCGTCTTATCGCCTTATATGTGTGCCGCTAAATCGCTTTATGGCCCTATCGATATTAGTTATTCAGATATAGCCCGCATATTTTCGGTTATTTATGTGTTTGCGTATACATTCCATACGAAAAATGTATATTGTGCTCATAGAAATATTTCCAAGTACCCAGATACTTACAAACAAAAATTCCTTCACATGTGATTATCAGCTCGTATAACAGTAAAAAAAAATGTATCCATTGAACGAAACGCTACAATAGTAATATACGAGCACACGCCCAAATTATATATGATGCAAGTCCCACGCGAACGTTAACAAGTAATTTCCTGATTGAATTTATAAAAACCATACACAAACAAATATTTTGTTGAACGTACCACAATCAACCTAACTAAATAGAAGAGAATTAACCTAGCTGAGAATTTATTAGTGCCAATTGAGACCACTTTTGTCTTATACACAGTAATCTTTATGAACGTTGCTCTTAATACAAATATAAAACATTCGCAAGAGGCATTGTAACATTTGAGATATCATATAGATCATATAATATGAATAACTGTAGAATCGCATTGCAAAAAAGTAGAATTTATAGCAAAGAAAAAGTGGTTTTTATATACCAAATGATTTTAGAAGCTAGAAAATGTACTTATCTAAATTCTTCTACTATTTCTACCGTAATTATTTTCTGACTCAGAATTATTCATTGGCTGTATAATTGATTTTTGATAAATAAATAAATTAGTTTGTGGTTTCCCAGTACTAAGGGCCTTGACCCTTGCACCTTTGATCAAGGCTTCGTTCTTGAACCGTTGCGTTACTTTATTATTAACTCATAAGTACTTAGTAAGACTCAGGTTTAAAGGTTTTGTATATTGAGCAAGAGATTTGCGTAAGTCGTTTGTGATTATGTATTATTATTTATTATTATTATGTATTATGAAACATATAGACGAATGGCGTTTTGAACACTCTAATCTTTTTGTCAAGTACTGATCCTATTTACGTAAGCTGACATACATACATTAACACTTATTTTGCAACTGTCGCAAGCAATTAAATTTAATTATTTGGATGCCAATGATCCGAGCGTAAGATTTATAGAATCAGTGATTAGGCTCAATCTGAGAAGCATATGCATTGCGTTTGAATTCTCATCTTGGGTGGTAAAAGCGGGGTTGGGCGACCTGCAACGCTATCACATGACATTGGATTGACAACACAATGATTGAAAGGTCTTCCGTTCAAGTTGCGTTCAAAGTACAGTCAAGTGCATTATGATAAGCCTTCTCCCTAATAGTTGCTGAATCTACATTAAAGCCGTCTGCTTCTGATAAGCGCAGAGGATTTTCCAAGAAAATGTAATAGCCTTATAGTAAATAATATTTAATTGGATTATTAAAACGTGTCAGTAAAAAGTAAAGGGTGTACTTTCCCTAGAAAATCAACACTAGAAGTTAAGATTCGCTTGATATTATTATTACTTGATTATTACTATTAATTAGTTTTGTAATGTGAACTTGGACTTGCTGTTTTTAGTAAATTGTTTTTATTAAATAAGCGAAAACATTATTAATCTTTATAATTAAACAGTATTTTAGTTGCGTCTCCATTTAAAGGTGCCAAAAATCTATAAATATTGGAGCTTTATTTTAACTGTCAATCACCTTACAACGTTATAATTTTGTCGTTCATAATGCTACTTCATCTAAAATCCAATAACAAGTAAATGAGTTAAAAATAATTTCCAAAAGAAATACGTGAAATAAGTAAAAGTTTTTTTGGTGAAAAATTAAAAAGTAAGAAACATTTTGTGCATTTAAATCTATTAAGCACTTAAAAATAGATATGATATAATTTGATTTGTTAGCTTTTATTATATATACAAGTGTAGGTATTCCTTGTGGGAACACCATTAATAACCGGATGGAGTTGTTTTTTGTAGTATTTGTATTTTTGCGCGCCTTGTTTTGTTTTGATCGTCAGTTAGTTATTGTTGACTATACTATACTATAATAGATAATAATTATTTTTAACACCCAACTGTCAGTACAATATAAATTGCTGGATTGGGACTTGTTGTTGTTAGTCATAAGCCTAAATATAATGCACATTGTTTTGTTATATTGGTACATATGATTTTGTATTTATTCCAATCCTAACTAGTGCCATCAAAATACGAATTTAGATGAAGCTGGTCAGCTGTGACTTTGCTAATTAATGAAAACATGACAAATTATGAATTTGATTTCAAAATTTACTTCCTCTCTGTTATTTATGTTCTCAAAAAATTCATTCAAAATATCATATACGCAATAAACAAGTGAAATTAAAACAAATGTAATGGAAAGAAATTTAAGGAAATGAGAAAAATAAATACAAAACAAAAGAAAACAAGTAAGAAGGCTCTAGTCAAGAAATCCCGACAAGACTATACCCTGAACCATATACTTTACGCATACAGTCAGTGCTTGCAAGTAAGTGCGTATACGCGTATAGCGCATACTTTCTTAACTTCAATACTCCATATCTCCAGTGTTTCTCAACCGATTTCAATAAAAAATTTCACATTATTTAGTCTAATCTTTCAAACTGCATCAAAAAGTTTTCCAAATTCAAGATTTTGTTGTTATTGATCACATGTGTATATCGGAAACGAGTAGAGTTATCGAAAATTTAAAACAAACTTGTACTGCGCGGGGATTAGGCGAGCTTATGTACCAAATCTGGAGTCTCTAGCTTTTAAAGTCTCTGAGATCGACACCTTCATACATACGGACGGACAGACAGACAGACGGACGGACGGACAGACGGACATGGCTCTATCGACTCGGCTGTTGATGCTGATTCAGAATATATATACTTTATGGGGTCGGAGATGCTTCCTTCTGCATGTTACATACTTTTGCACAAAACCATTATACTCATTACCCATTGTCAATGGGTTCAGGGTATAAAAACCATTTCACCGAAAAGGTAATTAAGCGAGGCGTTATAAATTTTCAACCTTAAAGTGCAAATCTCGGCAACTCTGAAACAGCTGTAAAAATAAACTTTTAACAATTGGTTGTTGCTGTATGGGCATGTATTTTTACCGCTTTGTTCTGAGGATTGAACTTCAAAAATAAACATGGTGGTTTATATTATTGTGAAATATTACACAATTATACGCTACAACAAGTAAAAAGGCTCTTGTCGAGAAATCCCGACTAGACTATACCCTTAACCCTATACTTACTGCTTGTATGTACGTGTGTGTGTGTACGCGTATAGTGCATACTTTCTTAACTTCAATGCTCCATATCTCCGGTGTTTTTCAACCGATTTCAATAAAAATTTCACACATTATCATTATATGGTCTAATGTTTAATGTAATTGAAGATTTTTTGTCATCTATCACATGCATACGTTTATACATATGGACGGACATGGCTATATCGACTCGACTGTTGATGCTGATCAAGAATATATATACTTAATGGGGTCGGATATGTTTCCTTCTGCATTTTACATACTTTTGCACAAAACCATTATACCCCTTTTACCCATTTTGAATGATTTAATTTTAATAATTACCTAATTGTTTTGCCTTTTTGAAATTTCCAATATGCTTAAATGTCACATAAATATGCAAGTTAACACTTATGAATATGTGATTTCTTTTCTTATATTATACTCTCAAAACAGACATTTCTAAATGAAATTTGCTCGTTTTGTTCAGGTTGTGACAGACAAGTTTAGGTAGTTAAAAAAATTAAGTAAAACAAAAGCTATTCGATATTTGAAGCTGTAAACAAAATGATTCATACTCGTTGTTTTTATTTACTGTGTGCACCCAAAAAAAAAGCTAACAAGTATTAAAATCGTATTCAAAAGGTGAACAAATCGTTGTATAACCTGTATCATTACGCTTTTAATTCTAAAATAAGAATAAATAAAAATAAAGTACATCATAATTTATTTACAATTAACATGCTGGCTCGTGAGATTCTTGCAGTTTAACTTTAATGCAATATCATCCGATTTAGATGCTGTTTAAAACTTAAACCCAGCAAAAATATCGTACAATCTTAAATAGTCATTCATTCAGTTGTTGGTATATTTTGTCTGTCTACATACAAATATATATAACATAGAATTTATTTTAATTCAAAATAGTATTAATTTCTTTCCGTTCAGACTAAGGTTTGTTACCTAATATTCAATCAATTGACAACTAGGAATTGCCATGTAAAATAACTTCTCATTGCCAAACTGTAAATGTATCAGAGCTTGGTGTAAGTGCAAGTTGTTTACAAATTGCCTGTGAATAGAGCCAATTTGCTGACGTCACTTAAGTTACGATTGAACTGTAGCTCTTTCACACCCAGATTTTAATTTTCATTCACATACAGATTTTAATAATGCGCACGTGAATTTTAATAATCGTTGAATTCTTTGATATAATATTTAGTCCCGCTGATATTCCCGTAATTTATTATATTTCACAATTGCTAATTATCTGTATATGAAAATAGAAAATTCCCTCCCTTCCTACATGAGTGTGTGTATTATAAATTAAAGTTATTTGTATATTTTTGCGCACTGTGGTAATTAATGATTTTTTTTTTTTCATTTATTTTGTTGTGCATTTGAATAGTTTGGTTTTTAAATTAACTGCAATCTGATCTAACTGAAAAGCAATTGAACCCAATCGTATCAATAACGTTCATTGGCAAGCCTTAACTCATCTAACCCATTTATTCAGTAGTACAAGTTTAAACATTCAACGTCTCTCAAGTTCCATTCACTGGCAAGAATTGGTTATCAGACAATTTAACAACTTTAATAAACGGAAAAAAAATTTAATAAACGTAATCTAGCGACAACGGCACAAAATCCAAAAATCACAAAATTGTATGGCATGCACACGAAAACATAAAGTACGTGATTGTTTTTCGATGTATGAAAGTAGAATATTTACAATTTAAATACAATAAAAAAGGTAACTAAGTTTTAAGTTTAACGTGTCGGGCACACGCAAATAATATAATATATATAGGCTTGTATATCTCTAGTTTGTGTGATTTAAACTTTATAGCCGACATTAGTCTATCGCTTGAATTGCTGACGGGAATTTCAATGTGGAGATTTCTTACGAATTAGTAACTGTTCAAAGCCTGCTATTTGCGTATATTTGATAAAGTGGGAAATATACATATGTATTATGCGCAGTTATTTTCTTTCGAAAGCCTCTGGGCAATTTTACAATAATGTGACTAATTAAAATTGTATTACAATACTTCCGAGCATACATGTAAACAAATATGTAGGTATATATGTAAATTATGTACCTATGAATCAATTAGTTCTGCATAATGTTGACAACTGGCACGTTCCAGTGTCTCGCAATCTAAACGCTTAGTTCCGAAATTTTTTTCTTAATCTTTTGTCTTGATGTAAGACGCCACATTTCTAGACACATTTTTATGTATATGGTTCAGCGCTATCTAGCTGGGAATCTACAACACTCATAAGAACACGAACATTTTTATAATGAGTGTTGAGCAAATATTGTGATAGCAGATATTTAAAAGTATATTACATGAAATACCTTGTCAAAAGTCACTGCACTGTAATGTATTTTAAACGCGTCATTTCGCTCATAAATTTATATCGATTGCTTTATCGGCAGCAAAATATATTATTTTATTTGTTTGTAGGAATTTTCCAGTTGCATTATATTAAAAAATATATTTAAATTATTAGTACTACTACTACTATTATTAGATATGATTTTGAAATCTATTTTTCTATTCTATTTATTATTTATATAATCTTCTAACGTTAATTCACTTCCAATTTTGCTATTTTTATCCACTGTATTTAGTTTCCATCAAAGCTATTATTTATCTCATTCGTTGTAACGGAAAATTGTCGAAACTATTGAACTTGAACAATTCCTGTCAAACTGTTAGGGGACCGGCGAAAACTTACAGAAAAAAAACAGCAACAATAGCAATCACGTGTTTGCTTGCGATGGCGTTGTGTTTAGGCAGCTTCCAGCAGATGCTTTGAACTTGAATTGTCCTTTGTACGTGCAAAGTAAGCGGGCGTAATTATATTAAAGTTTATACGAAATTACAAAAGCACAGAACACAGCACAGGGCATACAAAATTACATTTAATTACAATTAAATTGGTGTTTTTTTTGTTTAAAGGAAACTTTTTATTAGCGGTTGCATTACGAGAGCACAAGCAGATTCAGACCCATAAAACGGACATGGACATGGATAACGAAATCTGTTTTTGCTTTTGTTCTCTGCTCGTCGTTTTAGTGACCGGTCGCGACGAATTCGCTAAAACAACTGATATCGTTGATATGACGGGCCTCTGTTGTTGGGTAAGTAGCTCAACAGAATTTCACGTTGACATCGACAGCGGCAGCGCACAGTGTAACAGCAGTTGGTAATGAAAATTATACAATTTTATTGAAACGATTAGCTTGTTTCATTTTACTGATAACCACTAAGGGTTTCAGACAAAAATTTGTACATTTGTAAATAATAGAAGGCATCCTCATATGCATAATGAATTAATTAACTTATCAAAACGAAGTTTCAATTTAATTTTGGATGTAACTCTATGCTTTAATAAGGCAAACTAAAATAAAGCGAATGTTAAGTTTTATTAATTTTTTTTTTTTTTCGTAGCGAACCACTGTGCTTTATAGCGATACACACAGATACAGAAGCACAGTTAGACTGACTGTGCCCTGCGTCAAAGTGGGAAATTTACGTTAATTTGGTTTAACGTTTTTGTTATTTAATCTCAATGCTTGGTTTTAACTAATCGAATAAACAATTAAGGTTTACAAAAAAATTACTTGTGACGCCAACTGTGGATAAAATTTCAGCAGCGTGAATTTGGGCACAGGATGTCTATACATACATATAAGGATATATTTTATTCATCGTACCAATGAATGTTGATGTGTGTGTGTGTGTGCAGGGATGCTGTTGTCGACGTTTCGCTTCAGCATTGAGCTTGGCATTCTGCTTGGCAAGGGAGAATGGGAATTTTTATATTTCGTTAGAGCTTACGCAAGAAACGTAAGGCTTGCATCCAATTATATGCCAATGCAGATAAATAAATAAATAGATATCGCTTCCAAGGGAAAGAGATTTTGATTTTTTTATATTATGCATATTAAATTAACGCATTTTGATATATTTAAAATAAATCAAGTAAGAAGGCTCTAGTCGAAAAATCCCGACTAGACTATACCCTGAACCCTATGCCTTACGCGTACAGTCAGTGCTTGTAAGTATGTGTGTGTGTACGCGAATAGTGCATACTTTCTTAACTTCAATGCTCCATATCTCCGGTGTTTTTCAACCGATTTCAATAAATGTTGTCATTATTTCGTCTAATGTTTCAAACTGCATCACAAATTCAAGATTTAGTTGTTATCGATCACATGTGTATATCGGAAACGGGAAGAGTTATCGAAATTTTGAAACAAACTTGTACTGCCTAGGGGATTAGACGAGCTTATGATATATATATATGATATATGCCAAATCTGGAGTCTCAGACGGACAGACAGACATGGGTATATCGACTCGGCTGTTGATGCTCATCAAGAATATATATACTTTATGGGGTCGGAGATGCTTCCTTCTGCCTGTTACATACTTTTGCACAAAACGATTATACCGTTTTTACCCATTTTTAAAGGTTTCAGGGTATAATAAATTGATTTGAATTCAATATTAAAACATTGATTAATTTAGCATAAAATTTATTGGTTCGTTTTATTTCTTTGAAAGCATTTTAAGCTACATTAGTTTTGGTGTCTTTTTATATAATGCAATAGTTTTGTATTCAATATATAATTGTGTATATATTTATTTTGCTTACACATAGATTTTTCTTTTTAAAATAATTGAAACGGTAGCTCATTGTTGTTGTCATAATTGTTGTTTCTCTTTATTAGCTTAAGTTAAGTGCAAGTTCATACTGTTAGAAAACTGGTCTTCTTTATGTGATTGCATCAAACATATATTTTTTGGTTAAAATGTCACTTTGCGCTCCTGCTTGCTTTATCACTAGTACAATAGTTGTAATTTTATTAAAGCATCACATTGTTCTGTTTGCTGTTGACACTTTGGTCGCATTTGGCTCCAAGGGCTCGTCGGTAAAACCACAGAAACTCCACTTGGACTGTTCAGACTTGAAGAGATTTGTGTATTTGGTGAGTACATTTGCGAGCTCATCGTTGCTCTTTAGCTCCAGCGAGTTGAGGAGCATGCCACGCAAATAGGCGGCAATGTTCGAAATGTCCACGCCATGGGGATGCAATACTAGAAAAGCGGATGTCAACGCTATGATCTGAGCATCAACAAGTGCCAGCGACACCACGTTTCTCTGTTAGCATGGATGGAACAGTTAATAGAATGTAAAAAGAGCTTTTATGCAACGTAACTCTTACCGTTTGTGTTGGAGGTGGTGCATTTGTTTGTACAACTGTTTCTACAATATCAGACTTAGGGCTATACTCTGATGGCATGCTTTCTTCAGTAACAACATTTTTTGGTGTTGCCTCCAGTTTCTCATCGTCTTCGATCTCATGAATTTCGACAACACCGCTTTGGTGCTCAATAATGCGCACATCGTCATCAACTTTATCAATATCAATGATTTCCAGTTCCGGTACAACGGCGGGAAAGTCCTTCTTTCCTGTCGGCCTGATATCATCTGCATTTCTGCTGCTAGAGTCACCGCTGCTGTAGTCTGCATTTGAAACGCTGGAACTGTAAGTTTCTTTGTCTTTAAGCCTATCGGCAGTCTCCTTGATTTTGGTTTTGAGAAGTAGTTGCTTAACACCGGCCTCCTTAAGATTCCGCTCCAGCAGTTCAATGGTCTTACTATCCTTTTGTTCGCGCAGTTTCGTTTGCAACAGCTGGGTCTGCATGTTGCGTATGGTCTCTTGCAACACTTTGATTTGTTTCTCGCGTTGTTGGCAATCGCTACGCTCCACAGACATCTCGTTGCGTATGGCCTCCAATTGACAGCGCAACGAGTCGTTTTCATCCTAAAAAACGCGAAAGGGTATTTGGTAAAATAAATCTATAATATATAATGCCTGCTCACCTTAAGTCCATCGCTGTCGTAACGTGTGCGTTTACTGCGATTCTCGTAATCGCGCTCATCGTCGGAGATTTCCATTTCATCATCGTCGATTTGGACAGTTCGCAGTTCCTGCATGGCAATTCGGAAATTGGTTATGGTCGTTAAAAAAATTATTTTCATTGACTGTAAACTGTTTTTGATGCATAACCATTTCTTATGATGGTAATTTCTATAGCATAGACATAATAATTTGTTTGTATATATTCAAAATTAATTCTTAATTGGCTCTTTGTACTCTGTTTCGGTCCGCTTACTTACCTCGCCACTTTTAAACAAGTTCTTTAAATTTTTATGTAATGCCACACAAGGAGTTTTTTTTTATCACTTTATTCTGTTTACCAACGCAATTCGCTCAGCCAATCGAATGCGGTGAGTGCCTTAAAACTTTTGCAAATGATTTTGCTATTTTGTATGTTTAATTTTTGGTTTTTATTTTTATTATTTTTCCAGTTAAATGTATAGTACAAGTTATTTGGCATTCGTTTAAAAGTTACGTAGTTATAAATTAAAATTTAAAGCTTATAGGAAAATTTATGCAAATGCTTAGTTATTTTTCTTTTTAAACCACATAGCGAAAGCAAATTTTACTACCAATTATGGCTTAATGCATTATGATGATTTATAGAGATGAAAAGCTCATGAGGATACTTTTAAAACCAGAAATGAATTGGAGAAACTGTTCCAAAAATCGAAAACTTAGTGCAGTGAAAAAATAAAGAATTTTATTTTAAAACAAATATGTTTAACTTGTTTAATGTACAACAAGACAACTAACGAAAGTACAATGAAATTCATTCGGAACAGATTCTCTTGATACATGATGTGATTCCTTATACTTAATTCAAAATACAAAGATATAAGATATTTAAAACATGATAATAATGACGTCAAAAATATCATAACATTGATGTGTTAAAAACTCAGCAAATATACATTTGAATATTAGTAACTAATTAAATAAAAAAGCTTTGTGATTATAAAACTAAACTACTAACAAATATATATACTTAATTAAATGGGCTACACAAACAATAACAAATGAATGAGTTAAAAGTTGTATAGAAAAGTTGACATGCAGACAGATAGATAGACCAGGTGATCATCAACAAACAAAGATACTAATTGCAATTCTAGACTAACAGTACAGAGACAGACAGACAGAACACAACAGAATAGAAAAATAGGAGGCACGATAACAACAATTGAATAGTATTAGTATGTGTTAAATACGATTTCATCATCAGCTTGAACGTGTGTCATAATTCGTTTTTGAACATTTTTGTACGTACCGTGGCTAATTTCTTCCATTGGTCGATGTTTTTTCTTTGGGCTTTGGTGAAATGGTCCCAAACCTTCTTGTGACTAGCGGCATTGAACACTTTTTCAATCTGAGTGACTGAACAATAATGCAATAATATATAATAATATTAAGGGAGGACAGAGGGTAGATATTTTGTTTTTAAGGGTCGTGACTGTTTATTTAGCTAGTCTGCATTGTTGTTGTTGTAAATAAAATCAGTTGGAAAATAATAAGTAGAATAAAACTACTTGAGAGACCCTCGCAAAACATAATATTCTATTTATGTATATGTAGTCTAAATATATTATGAAACAGCTTTTTACCTACATATACAAACATTTATATGTACATATTCAAAGACTTCAATCGCAGTTAGTTGTTAGCTGTTTTTCTACAGACAGCCTAAAAGGCGGTTGGTGTCTGGTCCGAGAGGCTACGTTGACTTTATTGTAAGTATATCTCTTGCTTGGTTTACAAACCTTTGGCCTGGACTTACACTTGGTACAATGTCATGAGACATTGCGTTGTCAGACACAGTAAAACGAGTCACTGCACAGTTAATTTATTCAATGAAAGATTGGATAATAAAAAATTGAAAGAATTTTGTTTACCTTTACCATCCATTTGCCTTTCGTTGATATTTAAACTTTTGTTGAATATCAATTAGATAAAATAAGCAAAGCTTATAATTACAAAAGGCTTTGGTCGAAGCCTTAAAATATATTTTGAGAATATTTTTCATAAACAATTTATTTTCCTGTTAGTCTGATAAATGTTCCATTAATAAAATTTCATCGCTTTTAAATTGAATTTTTGGCCACTATGCAGCACTGGTGTTGTGGCTGGACTGTTACCTGGGACAGCTGCTTGTTTTGCTCCTTCCACCAGTGTTTTGTCTTGTACTTTAAGAGCAAATTTTAGACAGTGATATTCTGTATGTGGAGTTTATTTATTTTTGGTTTTTGGCTTTTAATAGCACAATGACTCAACATGTAAGCATGTGTGTGTGTGTGTTTGTTTAGATTTATCATGGTACCAGACGCTAACCGGAGCGCAACAATAAACAAAAATTAATAAAAAGGAGCGCACCTACAACCCATCTAAGACTATAAAAAAAATGGATGATAGAAATGTTGCCCACTTACATTGTGTGGACATGGTGCCCATTTGTTTGCGATAGCTTTCACGCGCCTTGCGCAAGTCCTCCTCCAACTGCTGCTTGTCAGTATGCAGACGCCGCACATGCGCATGGGTGCTCTGTATCATGGAGTAAAAGACGTTGGCATTGCGCTTGGTGCAATCTCCACGTTCCAGCCATGTGGTAATTGTTTGTATGGCCTTCACAAACGTCTCGTTATTACGCAAATGCTCCGCAACAGCAGTGGCCTCATGATCCGTATAATGGGCGATTGGTGGCGGCGATTGTGAACGCATCTGGTCCAGGGACATCCGTTCACGATGACGCTGCTCCCGCTGAAGTTGACGCTGCTTGCATTCGTAGTCATATTGATCGTCTCGCGCTTGAGCATAGTCTACGTGCAGCCGCCCAAAGTTCGGTGCTTCATTTAGGCTTGAGATGCGCAGCCGGTAGCCGGACAAATAAATGGCCCGATCGATTGCCGACTCATGGCGATAGCGTATGTGGCAAAAGTTTTTTTTCGACATGCGTAGTGTCGTAATCTCACCGCACGACTCGAATATCTCGCGTATTACTTCTTCCGTAATGTTCTCTGGCAATCCGCCAACAAACACCGTACGACAGCCAGGCGGACGTTCGCGTATGGTAGGCGGCGGTGCATTCGGATTCGGGGGAAACAATATGCAGTTTTTTGTCTTAATCACTTCCTTCAGCCCGGCAGTGGAGCCATCTAAAAGCAAATCATTATCGTTAGCTTGAATTTAATTGGTTTTTTTTGTTAATGTCACATTAATACTTACCCGCTGCTAGAGTAGCATCCATTCCTGTTCCCGTCGCATCGGTTGGCATGCCCGCAGCTGTTGCAGCGGCCACATAGCCAACTGCAGCATAGTTGTGCTGCATTTGCTGCATTGCCGCCGCCATCATTGCCGATGGATCCATCAGCATTTGCGCATTGGCATTGCTCGCAGTACCTGTCGAAGATGTATTCCCCGTGGTTGTGGCTGCAGCAGCAGCTGCGGCCGCAGCAGCGGCATTCTGTGTTGTAGGAAAGTATATGTAGCCGGGTGGCGTGTGCATAAGACCATTTAAATACAGGTGCTGAGCATCGGGCAATGTTAAAGTTGTGCCGGTTAGTTTTTCCCCCGGTTTGACAGGCGCTATGACATCCGTATCATCTAGTTCGCTCTCATTTTCTAAATCCATTGGAGCGCTGCCCTGCGCATTATGCGGCTTCATTTTGATGGGTGTTGTTTTATTTGGTGCTGGAGCGTTTGCTTGTGCTGATGCGCTGCTACTATTTGTCGGTGTGGTTGTGGCAACGCCCACTGTGGCGGTAGAAATGGCAGCCGCCAATTGATTAATAAAATTCGGATTGGGCAGGTTGACGCCGTTTGGCATGCTTCCAAAAACTGGCACTGTACAAATATAGGGGAAAAGCAACAAAAAATAAGAGAAAAGAAAAAACAAATACAAATCAGCTGTTTATCAACGCGAACTGAACCTCAAAGCGCATGTTGCATTATTTGAGCGCACAAAATGTAATGTGATTTGGTATTTTTCATTTTTTGTTATTTCTTTTATTGTTTTATGGGGTGGTGTTTTTCACCAGCCAATAATCATAAACTTGACAATATATAAATTTTAAGTGCTATTGTTTTGTTTATTTTGTGTTTGGGGTATCGCTTACACATATTATCGGCCAAATTTGCATAATTGAACGCCATTTGGAAACAATTTCACAGAAACTACGCGAAAACTAACATAGTGTAAGATATACAATTATTTATGATGCGTTAAAACTGAACATATTTTCCACTTGCTTTATGTTAAAAGTATACGCATCGCTTTAACAATCATTTTATATTATTTTAAAGCAACACTCCAGATCATAGTGCTATTTAAAGTTTTTTAACAAATTTAAGCTCCGTGCCGTGCGTAGTTAGCAGCAGTTCATTTTTTTTTTTTTTTTTTCAGGGCTGCTGTAAATAATGCAATTACTTAAATGTGGTATTTTTTAGGAATTCCGAAGCGGTACCGCAGCACATGTGTACACACTGATTATGATTCATCAGCTGCCGTCAATTCGAGAAAGTTTAGAATAAAAACAATACGAAAACACAACGTAGTTTACATTAAATCGAAGAAATCCTTGTATACCTTATTGAAAAAACTACTCGGCATGTCGGTCAATACGGCGCACGCCAATAATGGTGTGCTTATACATGCGGGCGAATAGTAAGTATTTCACATATTGTTTTAACGGCAAACCATTTGTCGTGGCTGCCTGCAAAAACTGACGATGAAATAAAGTTTCAAAAGCGTTGGCTATTTCCTATTTTTCCTTTTAAACTCAATCTTAATTTCATGATGTGTATATAGATATCTTTCTTCACCTTCTGAGCTAACTGCGAATATCCGAAACATACTTGGATAAGCAGCTCGATCTATTTTTTTTTTTTTCAATTGTGAAATCCAACAGCTGCCAGTCACAACAAAAAAAATGAGTTGTTGCGATAAAAAATAAACTTATACACAATGCATATGTCTTTTTATAGCATACTGTTGCACAGCGATAGCGTGTCTATGGAATTTTCTGGTCAGGATAGTCATCTGTTTAAAGGCTCTAAGATCGGACGCGTTTATTTGACTTCACATCGCATGATTTTCAACAGCAAGAAATCCAGTGATGTGATGCAATCCTTCAGTGCACCATTCGTCGCACTATCGGATGTAAGTATATCAACTATAAAATACAAATAATGAGTCATTGATAAAACTGTGTTTTCTAGGTGGAAATCGAGCAGCCCGTATTTGGAGCCAATTACATTAAGGGCAAAGTGCGCGCCCAGCCCAATGGAAACTACGTGGGCGAAGTGAAGTTCAAGTTGTATTTTAAAGCCGGCGGCGCCATAGAATACGGTCAGGCGCTATTACGCGCTGCGAAGACCGCTCAAGGCAATTTCCATCGCGGCGGACTCGCTGGCGACGATCCACCAGCATATGCACCAGCTGGTGCCTGGCATGAGGCACCACCACCGGCTTATCAGCCACCGCCAGGCTATTATGGCTGGTTACCGCAACATGATGCGTTCAGTGGACCGGCACCGAACACAGTCTTTATCAGTGACAATCCGCCGCCTTATCCCGGCATCAGTAAGTTGGCGGCCACTTTTGACTGCTTTGTTTCCAAAACCCATAGTCGGCTTTTGTTGTTGTACAATTGGCGAAAGGAAATCTGCTTGCTAATTTGCTCACCGCTTTTCTAACTCTTACGCACCATTCCACAAACCATTTCTTTTTGTCTTTATAATAGCACCACCAAACAATCAACCGGCAGCACAGCCTCAGCCCCAATTGCAGCCTACTGAACCCACTTGGTATGGTTTTTCAGCACCGCCAGATCAGCAGCCGCAACAGCAGCCTGGCTGTGGTGGCCAAGGATGGGCTGCTGGTGGCTATGCGCAGCCTCCGCCGTACGCATCTTGTGCGCCTGGTGGACCGCCTTATGGCGGACAGCCCGCTCAAGGCTATGGCGGTCAACCGGCTCAAGGCTATGGCGGTCAGCCGGCTCAGGGCTATGGCACACCCGCAGTGCCTTATGGTGGTTATAATCCAAATATACCTGGAGGATTCATGCAACCCGGTTTAATGCCGCCACAGCAACCGAATGGGTATCCAGGAGGCGGACAACCACAGCAGCCGAATGGTTATCCAGGCGGTGCTCCACCCCAACAACCTGGTGGTTATCCGGGCTCTGCTCCACCACAACAACCTTCAGCAGGTGGTGCAGCTGCCAGTGCTGTTGGTGGTGCGGCTGCAGCCAATTTTATGGGATTCAGCTTGCCACCAGGAAGTGAGTATAAATCATACAAATATTTAATTGTTTAACCCATCATTCTGTTTACATGTTGTTTAGACTAATTTTTATCCCAACATTAATGGATAATTAATCAAAATACCCAAATTCTGATGATCATTTCCTCAATGAAAACAATACCAATCATAGCAAGATCTATTTCATTAGAACATATAATGGTTTGTTATACTTTTTTTATTTACTGCTTTTAATTTATTTATATAAAGTTTAGCTAAAGTTTTTGATACTTACTTCAAACAGTTTTTAAATTTAGTTAAACCCGTTGTAGCCCTCTGTTTAATTATGAATCATCTGATTGCTGTGCCTAACTTACATGTCGAAATCAATATAATATATAATAACAAGTTACTAAACAAAAAACATTAATCAATACCAATTCTGGCATCTGAAACGCAATTTCTTTTGTTCTTCTTACCTTTTTCACAGTGTGAACTGAAGATTAAAATCAAAACTACTATACCGCAATACAAGTAAGATTAAGCCATGCTCGTTACCATGAATGTTATATATATATATATTGATTAAAATTTCCAACAAAAGCCGATCCCACAAATATACGCTTTAATTAGTAACTTGTATAACGATTCCCTTATTTCTTCTATTTTCCAATGCAAACTTTGCAGGAACCACCAGCACGCAATATTATTATTACCCCAATTGTTATCCAGTTGCAAGAACTTTGTGCTTTATACCGATACCTGTTATATATCCATAAAAAGTACTGTAAGGCATTATCGTTATTGTAGTCAAAACTCGTTTTCATGTCATACCACTTTAATACACTACCAATATAATCCATTAACCCGAATTTCAGATAATTCTAAAGAAGCTGAGGCTGCCGCCAGCGCTTATAATACACCATATAATCAAGGCGGACCAAGTGCACCAGGATCCAGCGTTATGCCTCCGTCATATAATGTGAGTGGGCATAGCATAAAATTTATAACTTTATTTGAATTTATAATATTCTCTTTTTTTTAGAACTTGCCACCCAGCTATGATGATGCATCAAAAAGGCAACCATAAATAAAAGCTTCTCAAAATTTAACAACACGTTTTATATAGTTGACCAAATTAACGGCACATTCCGATAAGTGTAATACACAAAAGTATTGTTGCTTTCTACGGATATGAATAATTAGAAACTTTCAATCGGTTACAAATGACTTATTCTTTCAAAGCTTAAATTATTTGTATGTAAACTAATAAAGATTTGTTAATTATTGTTATACTTATAGGAATATCGATCGAAGCCTTTAATTATAATTATTTTATCAAATTGTGTGATGCCTCAAAATACTAACATTGAAAATTCGATTGTTTTTGCTGCATATTTATACACTTAAGTTTGGTCAATGTTGAGTCACAATATTATGTTAAACAATTTTACTATTATTTGTGTTTTCTTTTAATTGTTATCAAATATAAACATACAGTATGCAAATATAGTATTTAAATAAACAAATAATATTTTTCAAGCCTAACTTGCGCATTCAAAATAAACTATATGTTATGATATATGTGTTTGCTTGAGGACATCATAATGAGAATCCCGCGTTGAGTCATCCTTCTAGCTTGTCTTCTTACAGTTCGGAAAAATAATTCTTCAGAACTACAGTCAAGGCAAGTCGATCTTCAAAATTCCATTCTAAAAGCAAACTACCAACTAAAACTATAGGTTGTTATTGCTTCGGGTCACAGAATTCCGCAGCATAACGATCACTTGCACGGTTGCAAAATTCTGTACCATGCCTTAACATATTTTTGGCAAAGATGTTACTTTGTTTACAGAATATTACTCCGCAGTTTTTGTTTTGAGCAGCGAAAAGAGCACGAGCTGGACTCAGAAGATATTTCTTTACTCTTTTCAAAGCAATGAAAACTACGGCGGGATCTTCTATGTATTTTGTTTATTAAATGTAGAAAAGTCTCTAAGTACGTATTTATGGAAATAGATTCTTAAAACAACGTTTTGGGCATGTTGTTGCTGCGGTTCACAGAATCCCGCAACATAAACGATGACTATCACAATAGCCAGCACAAGTGCGGGATATCGTACAAGCTGCAAAATTCTGCTCCATTTTTTCTTTCCCAACCTTTGGTCTTTAATATATTGCTACAGCACTGAAAAGCATTTAAAAAAATCAAAATTTGTTCATCTTAGATTTGTTCTAGCACTATTTATACTTAGAAGCAAGTTGCTTGAGGCAACAGAATCACGCAACATTAACGATGACCTAAATGATAGCCAGTGAAAAGTCCAGGATATCGTTTGAGTTGCAAAGCTGTATGCCTTCGTTTCTAAGTTGTTAGCTTTAACGCTAAATTAGACTAGAATATATCCTGAGCCCTATACTACGTACAGTCAGTGCTTGCATGTCTGTGTGCGTATGCACATTTGCGTACTTGACTTAACTTCAATGTTCCATATCTCCGGTGTTTCTCAATCGATTTTAATACAAATTTTACAGATTGTCGTTATTTTGTTTAATATTTCAAACGCCGTCTAAAAGTTTTCCAAATTCAAGATTTTGTTGTTATCGATCACGAGTGTATATCGGAAACGGGAAGAGTTATCCAAAACTTGTACTGCCTAGGGATTGGGCGAGCTTATGTTCCAAATCTGAAGTCTCTATAGTCTCTGAGATCGACGCGTTCATACATATGTACGGACGGACGGACGGACGGACGGACGGACGGACGGACAGACGGACATGGCTTTATGACTCGGCTGTTGATGCTGATCAAGAATATATATACTTTATGGGGTCAGAGATGCTTCCTCCTGCCTGTTACAGACTTTTGCACAAAACCATGATACATTTTTTTTGGAAATTCGAATGAATTCGAAAGGAAGCACTCGTTCTAAGACATTCAATTCATGGCTTTTCGTTAAAAATTTGAACAAGTTCTAACGAGAGCGCAAACATAGTCTCAAATTTGTCATCGTCGCACCCTTATTCACTCAAAACTATTCGTGCAGACCTCTTTGCATAAACTTGTGTGTTTCGTTTTCGAATTTCAGGTGTGGAGGATCTTTCTCAATATGTAAATTTTCAGAAAGCTGGATGACTGAAAATTCAGAGTGAAAATTTTTGTGACAATTTGTCATTGAAATTTTCACTGTTTAACTTTGCTTTTTATGCACTTTTAGCATATTCAAGCCAATTACCAACAAATGCATTCAATGCAGAGCTCTCCCCATTAAGACTCTGAAAAGAAATGTAAAAAAGAGGTAATATAATAATAATTCAAATTTATTTAAGTGCATAATTTTATAATTATTAATAAATATCTTGAAGTATGCACACCCAATGCTGCAGTTAATTTTTGACCTTAAGTATTGAGGAATAATTCGACCGACCAGCTCCGGATGCAATGGATAAATGATTAACTGTGTGCGTCCGACGGTGCAGGAAAAATCCATTTTACGCCACATGCGCAGTGGCTGTTTTGAATTTCAAAGCAGAGGGTTGTGCGAAACATGGACTACAAGGACACTTGTGCTAGGATGGCAGCTTAGTTGTGTACCTGCCTTGTTTGGTATTTAAACAAATGCTTTGCAAGCAAACTGCAAAACAATTGCAATCAAATTAAGTGAAAAGTTTTGCATATACGTTGAAAAACGAAGAGGTTGCAAATGACAATAAAGTGTTTTGTTTGATTGGTTTATTTCAATTTGCATTCGATTACGATTGAGTGAAATTTATTGGAGCAACAACTTGCGTCTCTTGTTTATCGATTTGTGTGCCACAAATAGTTTTGTGATGCAGCCAACAAGAGAGCACCCTGTATAAGTGCGTATGACGAGGCATTTAACGTTAGATTATATTCCTTTCGCTGCAGGCGTGTCGATTTGAACGCATAAATTATGCAAAAGTCAATTGCATTGCGCGTCGATCTCAACTAAAAACTACAATAAACCAATAAAAGCAAAAGCATTAAAAAGAATAATACAAATAAAAACAACAGCATATAAAGAAAGATGGATGTGGGCGCACAGGAAACCACATATGAACCGTTGGAGGGGCGCAGCGGTCGGGGTTCGGGCAGCGGCATGAGGCATCCGACATCCATAGATAGTCCCGAATTTGATACACGCGCCCCAAAGGACCAAAGACACTCCGTCTATTTGGCTCTCCTTGCTGCGGGCATCGGATTCGTTTTACCCTACAATAGGTGAGTACGAATGTACGAATTTGCGAACGTGAATGTGAATGTGAACTTGAATGGAAATGGAAATGAAAATGGCAACTGGAATGGGGATATGAATATATGCACCTATTGTGAATTGAATTGATTGTGACGCGTTGTTTGCGTGAATAACAAGGGTTAATGCGGGCAAACATATTCAAATTATGTGCATGAATTGTAATTTTTTGCCCGCAACTAGTACTACTAAGAGCTCTTGTGTTTAATCCGATTAAATAAATAACATTAATTGTATGAATATATGCAACCATACAAAAAACTTTTATATTTTTATTAATTAAAATCGTTTTTATTTTATTTGCTGCCTTTCTTATATAAATAAATTTTGTATATCGATATAGTTTATTTCAAGAACAGTTCATAAAGTTTAAGTTTAGGTCCCCTTAACTCCTTAAAATATATTTTTATCTCAATCAAGCAAATAAAGCTATGCTCCATTATTTTATATCGGTTTTCTGGGATTTATACAGCTCATTTAATTTTTTTTATTATTATAATATTGGCGAAAAACTCCTTTTAATTTCCGTACAAAAATATATTTTTGAATTGATAATTAAATTGTATCTTTTATAATAATACACATTTTTTGTGGGATCTGAATTTATTGAGCAAACACATATTAAAAATATATTTCTTTCTGTATTTGTATCCAGTTTCATTATCGCAGCAGACTATTGGCAGGGACGTTTCCCGGGTCGTCCGGTAGCCCTGGACATGTCCATGACGTACATCTTTGTGGCCTTCTGCACAGTACTGTTTAACAACATTGTGCTCTCACTGGCTCCCTTCCAGACGCGTGTGCTCTTCGGCTACATGGTGTCCTTCACCACACTGATCTTTGTTGCTGTCTGCGAGGTGGCCTGGCATATGTTTGCCACCAATACAGCTTATGTGGTGAATATGTCCGCTGTCGCCCTGACAGCTATCGGATGCACGGTGCAGCAGTCCAGCTTCTATGGATTCGCCTCGATGCTGCCCAAGCAATATACGCAGGCGGTGATGGCCGGCGAGAGCATTGCCGGATTTCTAGTGTCTTCCAATCGCGTTGTAACCAAGTTGCTTATTAACAATGATCGTGTCTCTACGGTCATATTCTTCCTGACATCCACGCTGTACATACTCTTCAGCTATCTGCTTCATTTGGCCACGATCAACTCACCGTTTGTACGCTTTCATGTGGAGGCGTGCTCTAAGATTGTTTTGAGGCCAGATGAGGTAAGTGAAAAACAAAACAAAACAAATACCAATGTTTTTATATAAGTTTAATGCATTCATTCAAATTATTTTAACACATTAGTGAAAAGTTTAAACATGTTTGGTTTACTTTAAATCCTTTCGTTTATTATAATGGTAGCAAAACACTTAACTTACGCAAATATATATATATATGTTTAATCTCTAAATCTATTAAAATCCAGAAAACATACACGAAACGAGTTGAAGTGTTTATGTGGCTTTAAATTAGAAACTTAGAAAGAAATTTTCTTATTCAATTATTGATAATTTTTAACTTTTGCGTTCACAGCAAGAAATTGATGGTGCCACCAGTAGCACAAAGTATGACGTTCTCTCCATGGATGGCACAACAACAACTACAACACTAACAAAAGCTGGACCGAATAATTCCAGCGCTAGTGCAACAAATACGCTGAGCTTCAGCAATCCCGTGTATGAGTTATCCAATCCGACGGCTGGTGAGAGCATCATTGAGGGACTTGGTCCGTTACCCGAACTTCCAGCGACGCCACATGAACTGGCTACGCCCACAACGGTTGCCTTTAAGGTGGAGCACGTGATTACGCCACGTCGCTGTCGGCCGAGCAAACTAGGCGACATACGGGAAGGATTCGTGACACGCTGGCGTGTCGCCCAGGTAATCTACCCCTATATGGTGTGCATTGCTCTGGCCTACTGTGTGACTCTGTCCCTCTATCCCGGCATTGAGGTGGAGGTCAATTCGTGTGCCCTGCGCAGCTGGATGCCCGTTCTGCTGATGTTCTGCTTCAACACATCGGATGTGGTGGGCAAAATACTGGCAGCCAGTCCATACCCCTGGTCACGCCGTCAACTGATACTGTTGTCGGGACTGCGAATTGTCCTTGTTCCTATGTTTCTGCTATGCTGTGCGCCACGCCATCGTCCCGTAATATCGGGTGAGACGGCACCTTTCCTCTTCACCATTGCGCTGGGCGTGAGCAATGGATTGGCAGGAAGTCTGCCCATGATGTTGGCACCGGCTAAAGTGCCCGGTACCCTCAAGGAGGTCACCGGCAACATAATGACACTCTCCTACAACATTGGACTATCTGCCGGATCACTGATTGGATATGTGTTTGAAAGCATGCTGGGACCGCAGCTAGAGAACCCCTGTCCCACTTATCCCTATGTGCCCGCCTCAATGCTGGATCACTATCACGGTCATCTACCACCACTGCTACCCACCACCACCACCACCAGCTCCACGTTCAGTGCAAACACAACACTAGCACCACTGCTGTTTAACACCACAATCGCCAGCATGACCAGCACCAGCACCACAGAGAGCAGCTCCACAAGTCCTGTGCCGGCACTGGCCACCGTTATCACCACCACAGTCCTGGCACTCTACAGCACCGTCGCAGGAAGTAGTGCGGAACTGATGAATGCCACTGTGACCACAATGCTATCGGCTGTATCATCTTCGGTGGGAGACATAAGTGGTGAACTTGGTGGCACCACAACAGATCCCCAAACGCCCGAGGCACTGTTGCAGGAGATCTAAGTTTACAAAAGGAAGCAAAACCTTCGGAGAGAAAGGGAGAGAAACAGAGGACAACTTCGAATACGGATAAGATCATACAAATATTTGTGTAAACATTGCTGTTATATTTATAGGATGAGAGAGTGCTAAATGTTTGCAATACTCACTTCGATAAATGCTCTCTCACTGTAGCTCTCCGTCTGTCTTACTGAAAAGTGCATATATTCCAATAAGAGTGGAAAGAAGCTATCTATCAAACTATCTAATGTCCTTCAGCGACAAATATTTATAAAATCTTAAAACTTATAATGCTATGTACTCCAATTAAGTGCTATAATATTCAAGTTTCAATATTTTTATTTCAAGTTATATATAAAAGCGAAGTTAGGTAGGCCAATTTTCAGTGTGTATGTGAATCTATTTGCATATTTCTATGTATTAAGGCTATGAATGTTTATTAATTAATGTTAGTGGGCAACAAAATAAATGTTTGCCACTTATTGAAACAGATGACAAATATTTTTATAAAAAAGCGCATAACCTAATTGTTTATGTGGTATATGAAATGATCTAAATTTTTTTCCCAAAGGCACATCATAAAAAGTTTTTTATTGAGTTTGAATTGAAAATAGCAAAATTTCTCTAAATGTGAATATCGTAAAGCTATAAAAACCATTGAAATACACTTTTTCTTTAAAACTATACTAGTAATAGAAAGCTCCGTTCCAAAATAGTTACAAATCGCTTAATGACTTGTATATAAGTGTATCGGAAATCTGTTGTTTTATCGTTTAACTGATGTTTAGTTACTATTTGTATACTTTCTGAATTTGTTTGATTGGAATATGAAATGATTGAAACGTAAGTTAAATGCAAATACCTCTAAGAATTGTAATAAATATGTATGCCAACATACAATTGTAAAACAATGTTGTTAGAATAGAAGTATAATATTTACATCTAAATTAGCTTAATATATTATTGTGTTACTCAATAGTCATAGCAGAAATATACCAACTATGAAATAACTAGAAAGTTTTGCCAGGCGCAAATGTTTTTTCTTTTAATTTTCCGCCATTTTTATACCCTCAACCCATTGAAAATGGGTAAAAAGGGTATAATGGTTTTGTGCCAAAGTATGTAACAGGCAGAAGGAAGCATCTCCAAACCCATAAAGTATAAATATTCTTGATCAGCATCAACATCCGAGTTGATATACCCATGTCTGTCTGTCCGTCCGTATGTAAGAACGTGTCGATGTAAGAGACTTTAAGAGCTAGAGACTCCAGATTTGTCATATTTCAAAAGCTCGCCTAATCCCTAGGCAGTTTGAAAGTTTGTTTCCAAATTTCGATACCTCTTCCCCTTTCCGATATACACATGAGATCGATAACAACAAAATCTTAAAGTTGGAAAATTGCAGACGGCGTTTGAAACATTAGACGAAATAATGACAATCTGTGAAATTGAAATCGATTGACAAACACCGGAGATATGGAACATTGAAATTAAGAAAGTATGCACTATACGCTTATACACACACACATACTTGCAAGCACTGAAAAGTACGCGAAAAGTATGGGGTTCAGTGTATAGTCTAGTTGGGATTTCTCGACTAGAGCCTTCTTACTTGTTAAAGCTTATCTAATAACCCAATATGACCGTATTGTACGGAAATTTATTGTTGTATGGGAGCTTTCTATAGTTACTTAGTAAGGACTCAATTCATTATTTACAGGGATATTTATTAATGGGCAATATTTACAATAATAATAATGGGACCAAATATACTTAATTTCCCCTTATTTAAATAGAACCCCCAACAGAGTAGTTCAGCTGACCATAATACAGTGCAAGACACCATCTTTTGACAGCTCTATTTGGTTTGACACAAAATAATAATAACAGTCAAATAAGCCCCAAACTTACCAACAGCACCAACAACAGTTTTCTGTCAGTTATCATTCAATTCAGGCAAGACACCATCCTTTGAGAGCTTTATATGGTTTCATACAAGATGAAGCTTTACATGTGCAAATAAATACAAGCCTAGTGCTGAATGGGTACTTTGGGATCAAAAGTGTTGTTAGTTTTATTCACTTGATTTATTTGATTGATTCATTGAAATGGATAAGCCAATCTGCTAACACTTAGGAAATAAAACAACACATAATTGCATAGATGTTTAGTGAAAGAGGTACTGGAGTGTCCATTCCCGGCGCCGCCAGAGTGCGACGCATATGGAAAAAAGTAACTTCTTTATTTACAAGGATATTTCGACTAGGTCTAAGATGTGTCGCCATTTTGTAAGCTTTAATTGTGTTCGAAAAAGTTTTGTTTTGCCATAAATCCTTTTTAAAATATTTCCCTTATTCGAATATAATAATGGGGAATATTTGCAATAATAATAATGGGGCCAAATATACTTAATTTCCCCTTATTTAAATAGAACCCTCAACAGAGCAGTTCAGCTGACCATAATACAGTGCAAGACACCATCTTTTGACAGCTCTATTTGGTTTGACACAAAATAATAATAACAGTCAAATAAGCCCCAAACTTACCAACAGCACCAACAACAGCCTTCTGTCAGTTATCATTAAGTTCAGGCAATGCTTTGTATGGCTAAACTAACGGCTTTGCGAACTAAAGGGTTAAATCACAAATTAAATAGGAATGCAATGTAATAAGCTCAGAAAGAAATTGGAAGTAAGCACGGTTAAAAACATCATGCTATTAAAGATTGATTAAAAGTTAGAAAATTAGAAGTTCTGCGTAGTTTTTTCGTTATTAATCGAATATTTTTGTGTTGAAGATATTTTCATCTCTTATTTTGTCTTAAAGTGCCATCTTTTAAAGTCCCAAAAAGTTGTAGAATAAAATAAATAAAAAATGCCAAATTGGCTTCGATTGTTGTCGAGAAACCTTTAAGCAACTTGTGCTCACCACATTACAACATACAACAACAACATACATTACTGCAGCACCGCTAGAAATATTAAACTGTGTAGGTGAAAAGGCACATTATTCATTGTTTTCTTATATCTCAAATAACAAAATTCAGCTTTTGTGCACAATTTTTAAATAATTTCGTTTTTTTATGTATTTATTGGGAGCCCAAAACAGCTTTTCTTAGTTTGCTAAGCTTACTTCGGCTGCGTCTGTTGATTGGCACTTAATATTAAATATTTCTAAGATTGGTATATTTTACTTCTGCAGTGAGTGAAATATCTGAGTACCATCAATAACTAAAATGAAGGAAATAGTAACTTTTTTTTTTTTTTTTATAACGGCTGACGAAAAAATCCCAGTTTAACATTATACTTTTGCGAGGGTTCTGAACTTTGCTTTCTTGGACATTTTTGCAAAAATCAAACTAAATGGGAATTTACAAATGAATAAAACTTCCCTTCTTTTGGGGATGTACCCAGGAACTTTGTTTTACCATAAAAAATACATTTTCTATGCGCATGTACAAACTTAGAGAAGGTACAAAATTTACTAATATTTTTTTTATTTTATTTTTTTATAACGTCTGACGAAAAAATCCCAGTTTAACAATATACTTTTGCGAGGGTTCTGAACTTTGCTTTCTTGGACATTTTTGCAAAAATCAAACTAAATGGGAATTTACAAATGAATAAAACTTCCCTTCTTTTGGGGATGTACCCAGGAACTTTGTTTTACCACAAAAAAGACATTTTCTATGCGCATGTACAAACTTAGAGAAGGGACAAAATTTACTAATATTTTATGGCATCGAAAATTGAATAGACTTCTACTGAAAGGTATTAAAATAATGGAAAATTTTATAAATTCTGGATAGGAATTTAAACTTTGTTTTAATTAGAGATTGCTATAATATTAACAGTGATAAAACTTTGTTTTTCCCTGTTACATTTTAAATAAATTATAATATTACGAAGACCAAATGTATATTTTCTTTAACATCGAAAAAAATAAATAAATATTGTAAATATAGAAGTAGACATATTTTCAGTTTATTATAATGTGTGCAATTAAGAAGACAAAATTATTGTATAGAACATATTATATAGAATATAATACAAATAATTGTAGCTTTATATATAATATTGCTACATGATAAATTTGTTAAAGTATGTTTTTTAGCGCTTTCAGAAATATTGCTCTTTTATTGCTGTTGTCATTTAAATCATGGCATTATTAATAAGCAATTGGAGATTTGTTTGTTTGGAATCTTTACACAAGCGAAGTGTAATAATCCAAATAAATACAAATGAAATAATTTCAAACTAAGTCGAAGCGGATGCGAAAAAATGCCGTTTATTTCGAGTTTATATTATAGCCAGTTTATACCCTGTGTTCAATAAATTATGCATATTTTATTTAGTTTAATTTAATAAATTTTTTATCAGCTGAATTTTGAACTTTTCAACGTTAAGCTTTGACATCAATATTGTTTTGTGGTAAAAAAGAATAGTATTTTACTTCTGGCATCACAGCTAGCCAAATGTCTTAACTTTTATTTTGCAGTGTGAAAAAGCTGAATCGATGAATTTCCATTTTCATTACGAATTCCTAAATTTTCTTTTTTGCTTTTGGTGTTGTTCGGAATTTTTAATCGTGGTCGTTGCAACAGATGCAAAAGCGGCATAAAAGCTGGTCAGAAACCTGGTTAAGTCGGCAGATATTCTGCAACACCGAATATGCAATTAAAATTATTTGGCGAAGCGGGGCAAAACAGTATTTTGGCAACATTTGCATTTGCATTACATATACCGGAACCACAACGGCAAGACGAGGGGCAGCTGCCACCCACAATCGCTTAACTTTATCTACTCACGAGCGAGCAGGCTAACTAGGCGGCAACTTCAACCTCGAGGCGCTGCGAATTCTGTGTTGGCTGCAAGTTGCATATGGAGTAACGTTTATCGATTGGCCAACTTTGTTCACTGAACACTGCCTACATTTCGGCGCCCTCCTCTGATCCTCCACCTCCTGCCGAACGAACATAGACAACCCTTCAAAGGTGTTCTATTTACCGGCTGCCGGTGTCATTGGCCCCAAAGGCAAGAGTTAACAAAATTCTGCTTCTTTATTCGTCATCGGCTTGTTATGCACGGTAACTTGACACCACAATGGAAGCTAAAATAGAAGCAAAATAATTTATTGAGATGCTGAATACTGTGATTGTGTACATATCGCACCCATTTATCACAAGAGTCAAAACCCTAAGTGTGTTAATTTTTAGAAAACTCTTTGCTGCTTGTTCTAAATCTTTCTAAAATGATATGTTAAAGTGTTATTTTATAATAAAGTAATCAATCAACTAAATATGTATTATGTATGTAGATTTAAATACGATAAACAGCCAAGTCTGACAAGCACGAAATGCTTAAGCTTTCCTTAGAAGGTTGCGAATAAAAATAAATAAAAATAAATATATATGTTAGCGCAAATAAATACAAAATATAAAATATGTTGCAGCTACTATGTTAATTTTAAAATTGATTAAGATACATTTTTTATTTGATAAAATTACAAATGATTGGTAAAATGTTATAAGCAATCGACAATTAAGTTTAACAATCAGAGCGTTGCATGCAACTCCACAGCGCTGGCCAATGACACCGCCAAAGCCAAGCAGATACAAATGTCTGTGGCTGCAGCTGTAATTGATTTATGCAGTCCAACAAAGAATGGCTTCAATGCCTCCGATGCTGAGGGCGATTGCACCGTTGTCACTTCAACAACAGACTGCGAGGTAGCTCCACCCCCCTCCACACCTGCTGCTGCTGCTCCACCTGCGGCACCAACACCAATGGACTTATCCCATTCGGATTCCCTGTTGCAACGTCCAAAGCTAACGGATAAGGGCATTTTACTTTATGATCCCTCATCTGATCAATCTCAGAGCCTGCAAAGCAACAGCTCCATTTCGAGTGCGGGCAACTTTACACTGACCGAGGAGACACTTACTCCCATCATTGGATCGCGCCGTGCGCTTAAATTCCTTAAATATAGTATGGTTAGTCGCAGTTTCGATAGTCGCTATCCAGTTTATTATCGTCCGCCGGAAAAGTTGGCTGTTCTTTTGCGCTCAAATACGAAATCTTTGGACTCGGAGTCATCCAGTTCTAGTGACGAAGATATTTTCGACGGTCTCAACCGTTATGGAGAGGTTTATACAGTGCGCAAAAACAATGACGATAGCGATTAACTAACTCTAAGAAAAATCTCGTAATCATTTAAGTATTTTTCCTTGTCT
Organism: Scaptomyza reducta; assembly: GCA_035044485.1. Taxonomy (NCBI): domain Eukaryota; kingdom Metazoa; phylum Arthropoda; class Insecta; order Diptera; family Drosophilidae; genus Scaptomyza; species Scaptomyza reducta. The sequence goes on from JAWNNV010000627.1 coordinate 793,718, forward strand.
TTTTCTTTATAAATCGACTTATTCTAGTAGGATATTATAATAATATTTCGTTGCCTTTACTTTCTATATATGGAGAACAGAAACATTTTTCAACCACTCGCATTCCACTTACAAAACTTTTCATATTACAACTTAATCTAAAATTTTGATAATAAATTTAAGTTAATTTCAGCTTTATTATACTACATTCGCGTTAAAAGTTAATTGATGAAATCATTTAATTTTATGTTCTCGTAGGTTAGAAAATATGAAAAAAATTAAATTTTGTACTTTTAAATGTTTAAAATAAGCAAAAATGTTTCTCAACCGACAACTTACATAATCTGATATTCTTTAAGACCTTGTCTTCCATGAGTGCATTATTAACTTTATTCGTTAGTTGATCCTTTTTCCCTTCATTTTCTTCTTTAAGTTTTTATTAAATACAAACATATAACATGTGAAACAGACTCAGCATACCCAATGGTATCTAAACAGAACTCCTTGACACAGAAACCAGAAAGTTCTGAAAGATAAAATTGTAATTTACGGATAAAATCTCGACAAATGAGCATCATGAAAAATCAAAAGATTTTCGCCACATTTGGAAGCAACGCCAGGAAGCGAATTGCAAAAAAAATCAAAACATGAAATTCGCTTCAGTAAATTGGCTTAAACAAACTTTTGAGTTGAATCTAATGCCCATAACGACTAAAACATTGACAATAATCAAATCGCTTGACTCTCGTTGTATAATTACATGACTGCAGCGATAGCAATAACGACAACAACAAGAACAAGTAAGAAGAAATTCGAGAAATTCCGACTAGACTATACCCTGAACCCTATACTTTACGCATACAGTCAGTGCTTGCAAGTATGTGTGAATGTGTGTATGTATACGTGCATACTTTCTTCAATACTCAATATCTCCAGTGTTTCTCAACCGATTTCAATAAAATTTTCACAGATTGTCATTATTTAGTCTAATATTTTAAACTGCATCAAAAAAATTTCCAAATTCAAGATTTTGTTGTTATCGATCACATGTGTTTATCGGAAACGGGAAGAGTTATCGAAAATTTATAACAAACTTGTACTGCCTAGGGATTAGGCGAGCTTATGTACCAAATCTGGAGTCTCTAGCTCTTATAGTCTCTGAGATCATACGGACGGACAGACGGACATGGCTTTATCGACTCGGCTGTTGATGCTGATCAAGAATATATATACTTTATGGGGTCGGAGATGCTTCCTTCTGCCTGTTACATACTTTTGCACAAAACCATTATACCCTTTTTACCCATTTTCAATGGGTTCAGGGTATAAAAACAACAGAAACAACGGCAAGAGAGCAAGAGCATTACAAATTACGATAATAATTTCCATTTCTAATTTCCTCAAAACGCTAAAGGACTCTGGCTGCTGTTGCTGCTGCTTGTCCTGCAGCCTGCGCCGCCTCCTCTGCCATGCATCCGGTAACAAGAGCAATAAGCAATAAACCCAGTAGCAGCAGCAACAACTACAAAGATCACAACAAACTGCAGCAACAGACTAAGGACGCGTCAGACGTTGGCATAATTCCAGAATTGCACAAATCTAACAAAATGCAATCATTGATTTTTCAGCTTATAACGGAATCATAGACAGCGTCGTGTCGTTTATTGCACTGTTGTTCTTGTTGTCGTTGTGTGAGTGAGTTTCTCCCTGTGTGTTTGTGTGTGTGTGTGTGCCCCAATTGTCTGTCTTTCATAGTCAAACTTAAAATCAACCTATGACAACTCCGGCACGATTATTCAAGTGCTCTTGATAACTTAAAACAACTGTCGTGTCAGAAATTGATCTGTTGCATTTGAGCATTTGAATCTTTGCATTGTTATTGATGACTAAGAAAGTGCTTTTTCACATTAACGTTGCATAAAATAATAAATCTGTTAGTTATACAAAAGCAGAAAGTGAACGATTTCAAAAATGTTTGTTTATGATATAGTTTACGCTTTTGTATGTGTTTCTAATATTTGTTTTTGAACTCATAACGTAATAAAGAGACGTCAAAAATAATGCGAAAACAATTTTTCGAAATCACCATCGAGCCGTAATCAGACCCTAAAAAACAAAAGGTTTTAGGTTCAATCACTTTTATTACTGCATTCTGTTAGCAATTGCAGTTGTTTAACCAAACTTCCTATTGTCACCTAATAAGTTTTCAAAAATATCTGTGCAGTTTTCGTAATATCAGTCATCCGCAAAGGCGACTCTAAGCAATATTGTTACCTCGATATTTTATTTATTATGAATTTCGTGTGTAGGAGGGAAAAATCCATAAAATATGCTAACTAGAATGCATGAGACAATATTTTTGATTTTGTTGTCGTGTTTGTTATTAACAGTTTTATTATAAATATATGTTGGAGGGAGTTTATATTATTTATATGATTTTATATCCTTTTCAAATCCATTTTTCAGTGGAAACAGTTTAGAGCAAGCATAAGGACAAGTGCATCCTGTTGCTGCTTATATGCATATTTAGGTTTCGTTTCATGCTTTTTGGCGTTGTTTGACCTTGGTTCTCGGTTGACGATTTTTGGCGCTTTGATTCCGGAGTTACAGAAGTGTGGGAAAAAGTCTGCTAAACTTAGTGTGTGCGCCAAATGAGGTGTGTGTGTGTGTGTGTGTGTGTTGTGCTGTTCAAATCCAATTGAAGTTGGCTTGACTAAACCATAGGAAGAAGTTCTTTTTATGCTCGCCTCTTGTGGCACTACCTATTTCCACCATTTCGGCTCCTACTGTTGTTGGCTCTTGTGTCTGTAATTTGATAATGCGTTTGATTAAGGAAATGAAATTTTTATTAAGGCGGTTTGCTTATGCGCTCTTCGCTCACCTCGCCCGCGTCGCTTTTATGTTTACCCTTGCAAAGGGTATGAGATTCAAATGTGTTGGTGTGTGCGTGCGTATTGCCATTTTGTTGCCTGTTCCGTATTGTTTGTTATATACCACACACTTTTCTCTGTCTCTTTCTTTCCTCGTGTTTTTTTTTTTTGTTTTCGCATAATTTCTTTGAGTGCGGTTGGATCTCGGCGACTTTACGATGCTAAAAGGTGGGGCAAACCTCAATATTCCCTTTTGAATGGTGGCGCGCGCCGGTTAAAGCATCAGCAACAACAGCAACAGCCGCAGCAGAAGCATCCGACTATTGTGTATACAGGTAACAGTTTCTTGATTTCGCTCCGTTTTACCGTTTCATTGTGCTCTATTTTCACCTTTATTTTTATTTTTATTCTACATGCTTCTAGCGTTCGATGTTTTCAGCTGATGTTTTCACAAGCGAAGCGCAGGTTCTTTGTTTATTTATTTGTTTACTTTTTTTTCCTCTTTGTTGAGATCAAATTTGCATTTGCAATAAGTAAATAAATAATTTAATTTTTTCCTCACAGCTTTAAAATGCAAAATGAGATTTCACTACTCGGAAAAATGAAGAAGAACATGAAAAAAGCGTACATATTAACTTTGTTAGCAATTTATTTTTAAATTGCATTAATATCTACATTGTGGATGCAATTTTTGTACACTCAGAAAAAAAACGTTCAATACCTTTTATAGTTGGATAAGTACGCTACTTCTTAATTCATAAAATCAAAATTTCTTTCATAAATAAAGAACATTTCGCACTTCATTTATAAATGGTTAAATTTTGAACACTTAATGCAGTTTTTTAAAGGTGGTTTGGAATAACAGCTCCAAATCAGTAAGTAACATTGGGTACAGTATAACTATAATAATATAGGATATTGTTAATAACGTTATGCTCTGCGACGGCAGTGGGGTGTAATAGCGCTGTTTATAATGGATAAACATTCTCTTACTAATGCGTATTTGATTGAAATATTAGAAATATTATTTTAATTCATTAGTTTATTCTTTCCGAATATATGTAAATGGTTCTTGACGGGTATCGAACCATGTTGCGCTGTTGCCGATCATGTTTCGGACGCAGCTAAGTCTAATGTTAACCCAACATACTTCGACTCAGCTTCGAGTGGTAAATCCGTTCTTAGTTTATGTACATTGGACAAGTTGAACAAATTGGTTCCATATGTACAAGATCATGAGCCTATATATCATAACCTGATGATTCAATGTGTTTTTTTTGAGTGTATAAATCGCCTGTCTTATGGCTGTCATAATAAATAAATTAATCGAAATCACATATATGCATCATGCGTCACAAATTGAATTTACATACTTAATTTAAACATAGCTTATTTGCATTCATCTCGTTTCACGTTTCAGGTTGCCCATTTCCCTTTCATTTTTCCTGTTTCCCCATTGTTTTCTAACTTGTCAACGCGCCTACGTAATATATATAACGGTATAACGACATAACGCAGTTTGTTCCTCAACACCATGCAAAAACAAAACAAGAAAAAAAACGTAACCCTTCATGGACTAACTAAGTGCGCTTATTCAACTCCGAAAAACAAACTTTTCGTATTGTTATTACATTTTGTTTTTCTCCCATCATTCTCAAGCGTTGCCGGTCATTGACTTTCTCTCAACTTTCTGCTTGACATCTAACGAGCAGAACACGAGCAGCAACGACGAAAAAATGGAGTACAACAAAAAAGTGTAATAACAGCAGCCAGCGAATGTAATTTTAACATGTTAAGTGTTAGAATGAAGCCTACTTCGAGCACAACACTAGAACAACTTTTCCCACTCCACTCCGCACAAGCCAGTGCTCAACTTCTTCTCATAGCCGAGCCGAGCCACAGCTCTTGCTGTTCCCCTCCATTGTTGCTCTTGCTGTTCATGTTGTTAGGAACCGCATTGTTTTTGTTGCGTTTGCGTTGCCGTTGTGCCTGTGTTCAGCCTTAGACATTGTCCACGGACAACAAAAGCCGTGTTGATGTTGATGTTGATGTTATGCTTGCCAAGACCCAAGAATCAACGTACTTTTCCCCACTCCCCATATTCCGCTGCAGTTTTTTTCGCGTAGTATTCTTGTTGCTTGCAACAGACATCTGTTCTTAGCTTAAACATTGCCAAGGTGACCACTTCAGCCAATCAACAGATGTGTTGGTGCTTAAAATGGATATTGAAACATCTAAGAATAAACTTAGTTGGCTATCTTATTTGAATCAGTTTTAAGACAAGAATTTAAAGTCTAAAGCTTTATTTATCAAAACCTTGTGACGCAAACGCAACAGTGCAAAGCGAAAGTGCTATTAATTTTTATTTCATGAATAAAACAGTTTCACTTTAAAGCATCGAACTTGTTGGATTACGCTTAAAGCACGTGCACGTCACAACTGACACAGAATGCGGAAAGTAGTAGTAGGTCTTATACAGGATAACAAGCATTTAAAACCCAATATTTCTATAGCGTATATGCAAGGAAATACTGTTCTTATACATCGAGCAAGTAGCTTAGAGCGACGAGCATGTAGTAGGTCTTATACAGGATAACAAGCATTAAAAACCCAATATTTCTATAGCGTATATGCAAGGAAATATTGTTCTTATACATCGAGCAAGTAGCTTAGAACGACGAGCATGTAGTAGGTCTTATACAGGATAACAAGCATATAAAACCCAATATTTTTATAGCGTATATGCAAGGAAATACTAATCTTATACTTCGAGCATTTTAAGTTGCTTAGAACAACGAGCATGTTGTGTGTTGGTCCTGCAACAGAACGCTCTCTCAAACATGTTATCCACACTCTCTCAAACATGCTAGCCACACTCTCTCTCCAACATGAGCTATCGGCACTCTCTCAAACATGTGCTGTCCATGGTCGCTCTCTCTCAAACATGTTCGTTTGCAAATCCTTGAATTGTCGTCTGTTTTTTTTACGCGTTTCTGAAAATTTGCCGACGGTAAAACCAGCAAAATTGAACAAAAATCTAACATTCTTCGCAGACCTACCGCAAACTCGCCTATTTGGATCTGAAAATACGTCGCAATTATAAACGCGCTGTATTTGAGTATATGTGGGTGCGTGTTTCAGCATGTGAGTGTTTGTCTGCAAATACTGCCAGACTAAAGTTGTTTGATTTTGTTGACAAACACAGGATTAAAGGGTAGGCGAATTGGTGTGTGTGTGGCTTGGTGTCTCATTGTTGTGTGGTTAGCACACTGGCCGGGACAACGGAAGCCGGAAGTGGCGCTGCATGCAGCGGATATTGCAAATTATTAACCCCTTTGCTACAATTTCGTTTTGCGTTGGTCAGCAGCGACTTTCGCAGCCCTAGCTTAAGTGGATGTACAAGCATGCTGCAGCCCATGTTAAGCTTTCTAGCTTTGCTTCTATCCATCTATCTATGTATCTAGCCTGCAGCTCTGCAGCTGTAGTATTTAGAGCAATTTTTGTTTCCTCTCCACCTGCACCTGAAAAGGAATTTGTGTGTGCTTTTTTGTGCTGCCAGACAGACAAAATGATTTATAAGCGATTTGCACAAAAAAACCTGACTTCAGCATAACCTTTGGGCTTTGTGGCTATACCCAGTTCACAGCACCCAGCACACTGCACACAGTTGTTGCTCGAAGCGCCCTGCTCACAATTCTCACAGTTCTCATCAACAACCCGCAAAACTTTTGTGGTGTTAAGTGATTTTTTAGCTTGTTGGTTCTGTTGTTGTTTTTAGGGGTCAAATGTTTGTTAATGAGTTTTGTTCGGCATTCGACAGCTTCAAAAATGTTTTTAAAATAAATATTTATGTATGAATGTATGTATGTACACATTTATGTTTGTGTGTAGTATATGCAAACATTTACTCAAATGTATTTACGTTTGTAAAGGGAGATTGGAAGCTTTTTTAGAAAAGTTTCCATATATACAATAATGTAAATTTGATGACATCTTAACATTTTGTGTTTAGTCAAATTACGAAAGCAGTTTGCTTTGCAAGACAAAAGGAATTACAAGCGAATGGCCATCAAAAGGGATACACAAGGGAATTTATTTGACAGATATTTATGGAAGAATAAAATTATAAAAAGGCAGCAGATATACAAATATACATATATACCTATTTGTCAACATATTTGACCATATTATAATACTTAAAAAAGTTTAAGTTTATTTACACTTTTTTCTGGGTTTTGTCAAATTGTTACACATTGGGATTTAAGGAAAAAATGCATATGGAATTAAAATGTTACGTTGTGAAGAGATCTTGCACAATTATTCTACAAAACCCGTACTTTTTTTAACCACCTACCCATTATGTAGTACATTAAGTAAATTCCCAGTGCGCATTAATGAAATTAATTGAAAAACTACATATTATACGCATATTTGCGCACATAGCGAAATCAAACGCTCGTTGCCAATTATTTTGTCTGTCATTATTATTATTATTTTATTATATTTAGTTTCAAATAAGCAAATGTGTGTGCGCAACATAAGCCGTCAAAACAAGAGAACCTAATTAGTCGCCACACAAGCCATAAAAAAACCGAGAGCAATAATCAAAATGAAATTGACATCATTATAATGATAATGGCGCAATGGCGCCATGTAAAACACAAAGTGATTTAAATTAATTACACAACACTACTATTAAATGCATATAAATGAAATCCTGCCGGTGCGTATACGTGTTTACTCAAATATGTTAAATACATATTACACTCAGTGTAACGTTGATGGAAAATGCTGGCCGCAAAAGCCGCGATGCCAAGCCACTTGTCAAGCCACAAGTCAGACCAAAAAGACGAAACCCAAATGGCCTCTCCGACTCCCACTCCCACTCCCACTCCCAATTCGCTTCCACTCATGCGCTCCCTTTAGCAATCTTCGAGTCCGGCCAATCGTAAACTATGGAATGTGAGAGGTTGTGGCAATGTGGCAGACACCGTGGCGTATGGACAATGCAAATTCAATTCCAATGACGAGATATCATTGATGCGTGGCTGAAATTTTCAATCCGTGTTTGGTCGCTCAACCGGAAACAATCACAAAGCACAGCACATCGATAAAAAAACACACACACAACGCAGACAGACGGACGGACAGACGGACGGATGGACATAAACAATTACAATGGCAATGGCTTGTGCCGTAAAGTGACGCACTTGCATCATTTATTTGACTTTTCCCCCCGTACCCGCCACAATATGTTCGCTGCTGCACCAAGCATCAGATTCACAATCAACAACAACTAAATAACAATTATCAATAAAATGTAATGCGACGGCAAACGATGCTTTCAAACCTTTTCAATGTTGTTAAAATTGCAGACAATCGGGTTTTATTTATTAAGCATATATATATTGTGTTACTTCTTAAGCTTATAGAACACAGCGATACGACGATAAGCCACGTTAAATGTCAGTTACGTGGAGTAGGTCAAGGAGCATTACATTAAATGAAGTATTCAATCATGGGAATAAAATCTCCTTTACTTACAAACCTTTAACTCGAAAGAAGTAAATTTTATATTTCCCATTTTTTATTTATTTTTAATAGGTGAGAACTTATGCTAAGTATGCATCAAACGGTCTATAGAAGAATTATCGTCACATACGAAAATAAGATTGCATACTTTGACTGTGATTATGGCTTGGAACTTGGATTGGATAAGCTTTGATGCCCGATGACGCAAAGAATTTGTTGCTCAAAACTATATATATATATATATATATATACATATGCTTGTCCAATATAACATAAAATAATAATAATATAACTACAAAATGTGTACTCTATGTGCATTTATGCTTGTATTTATGTGACTGAGGGATAAATGCTTGTTAGCTTTTTTGTATGCATATGTGTTTGTGTATGTGTATGTGTGGCTTGGCTGTTGCTTTTATTGTTTTTATTCGTGTGTGTTGTGTTTTTTCAGCAGGATTTATCGCACTTGGACTGCGGGCGCTTTGTTTGCGGCGCTCTGGGCTCTGGACTGACATGAAAATCCAAGCGACGCCAACGTCTAAAAATTGCAGTCACATCCGTCGGCTAGAACTCTAAATTCTATAGAGTGGGCAAAATTGGGGTTAGAGGAAAAGGGTTACACTGGGGACAGCTGAAAACTGGGTATTTGCGGTTTCTAATGCTGGCCAACACACACAGCTTTTGTAACCGTCTGCGAATTTTTGTCGCCACTTTGTAAGTCCTTTTAATGCGCCATTCTCTCCTGTGGCCATAGGTCTGTACCTTATTTTTTGTTAAACCCTTTCGAGCTTAGATTGTGCCTCTTGTTTTAGGCAGAGGTGTTGTGTTTTAATTGCATTTTTGTTGTGTCGAGCAAAATTGCATGTCATTTGTCAAGCGGCGTCGCAACGCCCATTTTGCATTTGCCTAAGCCATATTAATGAGCGGCTACCCGCACGCAAAAGGGCAAAGGAGCTAAGAGCTGAAAAACTGAGTGTTGACTGCTTGTCTCAACTGCTATTTCATTGGGTCATTGTTGAGATCAGTTCAGGACAGAGTGGAGCAGCATGTGGCTGCTTGGTATCAAGTGATTAGTTGCTTGTTCTATAAATATCTAAATGTTCATTTTAAAATACGAATTGTTTCAAATGCTTTCAGCTGTGCAAGATTGTAACAATGTAAATCGTACTAAATATTTAATATTTACGAGAGGTGATTCAACAATTCAAGTGCCTATATTGATTTTCTCAGTATTGCACTTACTTTTCGTCAAGTGGCCAAATGACCTTAAAGCCATTGGCATAAAAATTACAATGTTGCATGTCACAGTGGAATTTTTGAGCACATCCTGTTTTCAATAGCATCATAAAAGAAAACTGCTGCGATTTCTGTCGGCCTCGCTTTCATGCAGGACTTCGATAACTTTTAAACCCTTGCAGAACGTTCGTTACTGTGCAGCGTTTTAGAGGAAACATTGTCGCCTACTTTACGTACACATATTTTCGCTAACAGCATAAATAGCTGAGTCGAATATTCATTTGAAGAAAGAAACTTAAAACATTTTCGTGTGCATATTTTTTCAGCAACTATTACACAGACCATGGTATCCCAATTAAGCCCAAAGGAAACTGAGCTTAACAATATCCAATTTGAATATAAAGTTTAGCTTTAATCGAAATTTAATTCCAGAATTGAACAAGTATGAAGGCTTTAGTCGAAAAAGCTTGAATAGGGTATACTGCAAGCCCAACCTCAAACCCTTACGCGAACAGGTCTTATTTGTATTTATACAAATAAAATTCTGTCAGATAATCAATTTTAAGAAACAGTTTCTAACGCAAGCTTTTATTGTTATCGATGTGTATATTGGAAACCTTTTGTTAATTGATACAGATCGTAGTTGAATCGAGAAAATATGGTTGATTGAAGAAAAGCAAATTTTGTATTATATTTTGATGTCGTGGAAGTTTTGCTTCTTAAGCTTTTACAGCAAAAATGTATGTATAAATATAATGTTTTACTTAAACTTAACCCCATTAAACGGCAATTAACTTACTTTTCCCTGTATGCACAAGAAAATCAACAATTTATAAGCACTTACATTGTATACATGTATTTGTGAAACTTCGTAATGTACTGAAATTAACCTAATTGCAGCCATTTTAAGTCGTGGTAGATATTGTTGATACTTATTGGATTTACATGAGTCTTAAAGTCTACCACATTGTGTGCGCAAAGCGTTTCAAGTTTCGTTTCGTTTCGTTTAACTTGCAGACATTCATCAAGAGGCAAAAGTACGGGACGGCAGTCGCAGGACAACATTTTAATTTGCTATGCTAAGCGACGTTAGTGGCTTGCCGTCCTGGCCACGTTGCCCGCAACAATCAGTGACAGGACCAGGAGCTCGAAGAACACTGTGAACTTAGAGCTGAGTGCTGGTTGCTCTTTGGTCTTTGGTCTTGTGTCTTGTGGATCAAATCGCACACAATGCGTTGCGCCACAAAAGGCTTGCGATGGAGCCGAGCCGAGCCGAGTCGAGCCGCGCTGCTGCTGCTGCTCGTCAAGGGCCAATTAATCAGTTTGTTCAAGTGGTCGGCACTTCAAAGCATAACCAGGAAAGAAAAGAAAAAACCATTCTTGTATCGCAAGAGATTTTTTTTTGTTTTTTCTTATAGTTCTTTTTTCTTTTTTTAAATGCGGGCTCATTTATAAAACTTCGATTTTTATGGCACGCCCGTTGCTTAGTTCACATAGTTTATTGCGGACATTTTTTGGCAACACAGTTTATGCTACCCGTAAAATTTGTAAACTTATTTCAGGCCATAAATATGGTCACAAGATTGGCCTAATTGTGTGTAATACATGATACTCTACAAATATAAACATAAATATTGTAAATAATATGTTTCATTAATTATAATTTATTACGTCATACCATTTAAGCGAATGTTGTGACTTTTTACGTATATTTCTTAAAATCAATGTTGTTTAATGAATAAATAATAAATGAAAATAATTAAATGTAAATTAAACTTAGATAAAATTTAGCATTTATCAAACATTGTTTTCATGTACTAGATGCTAAACATTTGGATCACAGTAATACAAATTGTGCACTCTCATTTCGATTTAATATTCTTAATTGAATACTCTCATTTGGATTTAATATTATAGCAAATAACCATTTAATATTTAAGCTTATCCATTTGCCTTTTGGACTTTCGTATGGGGCCATGAATTTGTTCAAGTGTGCAAGCTAGCTATTTAAGCTTTGCAGACTCTTGGTAAAGTTTTAGGCCAACAAAGACTCCTAATAAATGAATATTGACAGGGGGCAGTTCGGTGGGGTTAATGTTGACAGCCAGCCTATCGACATCAGATCTTGGCTAATCGCACAGTTATCGACTTAATGGCTTTTCTTTACAGAAGGCTCAAATAAAAATAAAACATTGGAGTATTTCTTATTGAAAGGTACTTTGACAAGCACGATATACGCACTCACACACACGTACATGCCACTTGACAGGCCACAAGGCAAGCAACACGCTGACCTCCAACAAGCCTAAGAATGGCCACGTATACGGACATGCGGGCTAGAACTCAACCCAGTTATATTTGGACTCAAATGTTGTGCCTTTGAACTGCAAGTCAAGTCAAATGAGAACAGCGCCAATGAAAACTCAAACAAAAATGGCGAATGTATTCTGTTGGGGTTGCCGTCTCGGGTAGGCCAGAACCTGGCCGCATGTCGCTTTTAGGGCGTGGATAGACTATAAAAAAAAAGGTTGGCCTCTATTGATTTCAGCGCATGCAACAGCAACAACAGCGGCAAGAAAAATGAAAACCCGTGAGTGTTTATCTTCAGTTTGTTTGCTTTTTGCTTCCACTCTTCCACAATTTTTCTTTTTGCCTTTTGCCATTGTTATTGCCTTTGTGCTCTTGTTCTTCGCGTCTCCTTGCCGCCGTGCGCCTACAGATCTGTTTCCTACTGAGCTGACTTGACCTCCGGCTAATGGAGAGAAATTGCGTTTTAATGAGTCGACAGCTTTATCATAATGCCGCTTCGTGGATATTATTTTTCCGCTGTCTTTGTTGCACATATCACATCTATATATTTATTATACCCTGAACCCATTGAAAATGGGTAAAAAGGGTATAATGGTTTTGTGCAAAAGTATGTAACAGGCAGAAGGACGCATCTCCGACCCCATAAAGTATATATATTCTTGATCAGCATCAACAGCAGAGTCGATATTGCCATGTCCATCGGTCCGTCCGTCCGTCTGTCCGTCTGTCCGTCTGTATGTATGAACGCGTCGGTCTCAGAGACTATAAGAGCTTGAGACCAGATTTGGTACATAAGCTCGCCTAATCCCTAGGCAGTACAAGTTTGTTTTAAATTTTCGATAACTCTTCCCGTTTCCGATATACACATGCGATCGATAACATCAAAATCTTGAATTTGGAAAACTTTTAAAAAGAATTTGAAATTTTAGACAAAATAATGACAATCTGTGAAACTTTTATTGAAATCGGTTGAGAAACACTGGAGATATGGAGTATTGAAATTAAGAAGGTATGCCCTATACGCGTATACATACAGACACTCACACATCCTTGCAAGCACTGACTGTATGCGTAAAGTATAGGGTTAAGGGTATAGTCTAGTCGGGATTTCTCGACTAGAGCCTTCTTACTTCTTTTTCTATGGTTTTTTTTTAGATTATTGTCAATTATGCATAATTATTTCTATATGTGCCAGCTTTATATTTTTTCTTTCTATGGGTTAGCTTATTTAATTTGATTTATTTGCAAATAATTGCGCCTATTAGACAGGCAAGACTCACCAAATTGATGAATTGACAAATTGGCAGACTGACAGGCACAACAACACAATATGACGGAAAATTGCACATGAATTGGCCCCGCCTAAACGATGAGACCCTAATGACGTGTCCCAATTTATGACTTATTCACGAGTATTCAAAACGAGGTTTCTATAACCTATGATTTTGTTGTTTTTGTGCATGATTTCCTTAATATGCGAAGAAGTCGCATTTTTATACCCTGAACCCATTGAAAATGGGTAAAAAGACGGAGACGGCGTTTGAGACATTAGACGAAATAGTGACAATCTGTGAAATATTTTATTTAACTCGGTTGAGAAACATTGAAGTTAAGAAAGTATGCACTTTACGCTTACACACACACACACACACATATTTGCAAGCAGTGACTGTACGCTTAAGGTCGAGGGTTCGGGACTAGAACTTTCTCACTTGTTTCAATAATATATTTTATGTATTAATTTTTTTTATAATATATTTTCTTTCTTTTTCATAAACTGCTAGAATGATAAGGAAATACGCGCAAATTTCATCGATGACTGGTGTACTTTTGACAGGAAGGGGCTTTCGCCAAGCCGCTCTCGACAGAAGCGTTCTTACTTTGTTTTGTTGCGCACTTCCCTTCATATTGATAAAATACATAACCTTTCGTCAGCATTTTGAAATAAACAAGTAATCTTCAATTTGCTTATTGTTATGAATGTAGAGGAGGATTATTCAAAACTATTTACCTCAGCAGTTGCTGTGTTCCTTATATATCACGTCGATATCTTTGGCATACCGGAGGGCAGCCGGAGAAGTAGCCGTGAACCCATATTTGCCATCTCGGCTCGCTTGCGCTATTTCTTGCATAGTTTGATGATGCTGCTGCTGCTGGGCGTTCGCATTTTGCATCGTACTCGTAAATATGCGTTGCATATGCAAAGGGAATACCAAACCATGGCAGCAACAACAAAAGCTGCGGAAGAGATGTGGCTAACATACTGCTGGGAGACAAACAGTGCCTGGATACGGGTACGGCTACGGGCAAACATTTCGTTTGCTTTATGACTTCATTTGTGCGCCTAGCATTTCCATTTTACAGTTTTTGTTGGTTTCGAGCCGCTTTTCACGACAAATGCAGCAGCATTTGGCTTCTCTGGTGTGCCCCACTCAAATTTGTTTTACTTGCCTTGCAACTTTTGAGCGATTTATGGTAGCAGCTGGCCTTTAAAAAAGTGTCTATCAATTGATAAAAACAGTGTTCAGGGCCCATCCCAACAAATTGATTTTGTTGTTCTTACTGATTATATATCTCATACGCTACAGCCGTTTTATTGCGTTTTAATAGTGATACCTTTTTTTGCTAGTGGGATTTTAACTCAAGGTGTCTAGTTGTTGTATTTATGTTTGTGATGATAGGTGTTTTAGTCTGTTATAACGTAAGGTACTTGCTGTCAATCATGATAACTTTTACCATATTGAAGCAATCTCTCGCACGTTGGAAGAAAATCAATTTGCACCAAATTAACATCGTTAAGGGTTGGTAATGCTAATGGATCAGACACAGATTCGAAACACTTGCAGATGCTGAGCCCTATTATCCAGGCACAGATACCACGCCTACACAAATCGGTTGGATCAAAGCAAAGCCCAGTGCACAAGAAAAAAGTTGAAAGTTCATTAGTAAGCCATAAAGTAGACTATAAATGTATGCATATAGAACATCTGTGCACCACACACTCAGCACATATACGAATACCCAGACTGAATGGCTCATTATCAACACCCACGCAGCTGGGTAGCAAAAACACAACAACAACAACATAATGGGAAAGAAGAAGAATAGCAACAGCAGCAAACGCAGGATGTGGCCACATGGGCGCAACACAGTCGCCAGTTGAAGTGGTTTCTCCTATAGCCCCGCTAAGAGCTCTCTGCCCGCTTATCTGTGTTAGTGTAGATGTGTGCGCGCGTATGTGTGTATGCTTGTAGCATATCTTTAGGCGCCATCAAACCGCATATCTACATTTAAATTATGCAAGTTGTTGTCTAGGCCCCGCCGTCTATTCCTCACATTCGGCTCTGACTTTGGCTCTGTTTGGTCGACTGTTTGTCTGTCTGTTTATATTTGCCGCCTGCCGCCTGCCGCCTGCCGCCTATGTCTTTGACCCAGAAGCCCACATTTTGGCGCTGCGCCGCGTTTTATTCTGTGCCCTATACATATGTATATCTAGTTGTGTAAGTGTGTGTGTGTGTGGGGATTGGAAAGTTTTTGGGCCAGGTTTTTACGCTTTGTGTATTTGAACACGTTTTTCAGCCTGCAGCAGTTTGCAAATACATATACATACATATACTACAGTCGTATACGAAAGTATTCAGTTCGCTTTTTATGTGTGCCTGCTGCTGCTGTTTATTTGTTTAAATTTAACGCATCTCTGCCCTCCAGTCCCTTCGCTTTATTATTTTTGTTGTTGTTGTTGTGTTTTTTTTTCTTTGCTTCTATTTTGCTATTTCTAATTTCGTCTATTTCTTTTTTGTCTTAGCGCAAAGTTAGCTTTATTTTGTGGGCGTCCTTCCAAATTGTGCCCACAAATTTTTACAATCATTTCCAGTTCGGTTTTAAAAAGCGCCTTAAAATGTGAGCCCTTCGGATCTGTCTGTGCATTAATTTGCGTTCGCCTGTTAATTGGACTAATGAGTGTTTGCGGTCAACCTTTAAAAAAAATATGAAATTATGGTAGGGATTGTTATATAATTTGTACATTTTCCTATTATTTATTTTAATCGATGCATTAATATAATTATCATAAATGTTTTATTGATGCTTTTGGGCAATATTTAATTTATGATTTTTCTGATTGCCATTTAATTTTTTCTAGATCAACGCAAACAGACTGATAATTTCATATTTTCACCGTTTCGTTTCATTTGTTTTCATCATTCGCGAAATCATTTAGAATGGTCTGCGTTTCGTTTTCACGTTGGTAACTTTTTATTTGCTTCCTTTATTTATATTTCGTTTTCAATTTTTATTCTATGCCTTTTTCAACCGCTACTGCTCCCTGGCCAACTTTTTCCGGCTTGTGTATTTTTTTTGCATGTTTTAATTTTTTCTCTTCTCATTTTTGTGTCGAACGTTGTCTAACTGGTGGGCTGCGTTGCGTGAAATCGCATCAGTTGTACAAACTTTAGGCGCGTTATTTAATTTGCCATTGAGGCAGTGTGGTCCATTTATTCAGTCCACGTCCACCTCCGTATCCAGTTGCGTCAGTGAAATAAAAAAGGACCGCTCAACATTTGGCTATCGTGGGTAGGAAAAAAGTTTTTGCATGTCAAGAACTCGGTACCACCAGCTTATATTTGGGCTTGATCGAATTTAATTACAGCAAACGCAATGCTCAAAGAAAAATTACTTGGAAAATTGGTACTAGTATACAGTACAGAGGCGTTGTGGGGGCAGCAGCGGCGGTGAGGAAATCAATTTGACCTTGGCAAACTTAAGTCAATCAGTGGGTGCCGTGCTCTCAGCCCTTAATGAACTCGAGTCATTGAACATGACCCAGTTCGATACTTTCTAAATAATTGATTAGTTGTTGCTTTGGTTATTTGTAAACGGAGGTCGACAGCAGCAAAACAAGCATCAGACCAGAGTAATTGACCCAACACCCACCATACCACTAACACCTCTGACTGCCTTTGTTCTACTACTATACACGACAGGTTGCAGCTTAAGTTCCTTAGAGTATTTGTATCCGTACCTAATTGGCTGAATTCTGTGTTATGCGAATCTGAATTTGCGTAGGAACATTTTCGTAGATTAACGTTTGCTCCTGCTGGCGTTCCAACGAATTGGTCTGTAATGCGATGTAATTTAAATACTTACATAAGCATGCAAACACCAAGGAAACCCCCAAAAACATTTGGATTTATAAATTAAATGCATCGCTGGCGACCTTTAATTAGTGTACAAAACTTTTCAAGTTCTGTACAAAAACTAAAACTCTTGACCTTTGAACATTTATGAGCTTAATTAATAAGTTGGCATTATGCAGTCGAATTACATAAAACTTTTTTTTAGGCACTACTTGTGCGCACTTGTTGGGCAATCCGAACATAATTTACTTTATAAATTTAAGTTGCCATAAGTATGTTGTATGTACATATGAGCTTAATAAAGTTGTTGTTGCCTACATCAGCTACAACTTTAATGATATTTAAATTTTTTTTACCAAAAAACCATTTGCTCCTGCGAGCCGACGGAAATTTGCTTGTTAAGTTATTTACTCGTAGTAGTTGCCATGCGCACACATAGTGTGTATGTGTATTACTCCCAGATAACGAACGATGAACTTTAAGCGGATCATAAGTGTCGTAAATGTGGCTCAAATATTTACGCTTGCTTTGCCTTCCTTGCCTTATTACGTCAATTCTTACACTTATTGCCTTGCACATATATTGCGCAAGCACCGTGTTGCGTATATTATGTTGCCTTAAATAAAAGGCATTCAGCTGGCTGGGCGCACATTCAATCTGATTCATAATTACACACTTATTTCTATTTAATGGGCACATCACAGTTAATGCTTTTGCGGTTCAAAGACTTTAGCTTTTGCTTTTACTACACATTTTGTAGTAAGTTTTACTTATCTCTGGGTTGTGGTTAAAGCTCTTCAGTAGAGTTTTGAATGTACAAAACTTAAATCAGCTTATGCTTAACTATTGAAGGATTCGTTCAATCAGATATTTTTTTTTTATTGCTGCACAAAAAACTTTCTGGAATAAAGTTTTCCAGTTCATCATCATCAGTATTTAGTGTCACTTGGCAATTAAAACTATAGAGCGTAACAGGAAACCGAGCAGTGTTTAACCCAAATCAACTTAAGTGAAATGTGGGCTATAAACTTATTCCGATATACATACATTAATTAGTTATGCTTTAACATGTTCTTAAAAAAGTTTTGCGATGCCATTTAGCAGACGGAACCTTTTGTCGTAGTAGTTCTGCTCATAAATTATGTCAATGTAGGCAAATTGTTATCGCAACGTTTGTGACATGTGAAACTAACCGAACCTTGTACATAATTAATGTCTAAGTCTAGAAATTGCCAAAGTTCAAGGTTGCCCAATCTACGTACGAGTACGGATATGCGAATAAAATATGAAGCCAATAAACTGAATATATATGGAGTAAGCGTGAGGAGCAACTCGATGGTGAAGGATGCGGATTTTGTGCAAAATTTTTACCAAAATTGAGTTGTAGAGTTTTTCACATGCTGAAATTGAAATGCTCAAAAGCGTGTACAATTTTTTAGTGTGCCAGCCAAATATGATGAGCAAAAAAGCAAGCATTTTATTCGCCCACATACATGCATACCTACATATGCACACTCACGCTCGCACACATACACAATGACAATGCCAAACGAGAACGAGAAGTAGCAAAAGGAAGAAACAACTTTTGTATTGCATACTTTTTAGCGAAATTATTTACATACAAATGCTGATGATGTTGATGAAAGTGGAAATACGACGACGACAACGAAAACGACACATGGACGATGAGGGAAAGGAAAACTCAGGGATACAGGGAGACGGAGAGACGCGCCCAAACAAGGACGCGTATACTTGAAACTATTGCGAGGGTGGTCAAAATGGTGCTGCCTTTGCTGTTGCTGTTACATCTGCCGCCTGCTGTTAGTTTTGTATTGCAAATAAATTTTTTTTTTTTCGGCTAGGGAACTATTGTATAGGCACAGCTTGAGCCACTGCCATTCTGTCTCATCTGTCTGTCTCTTTGTCAACGTCTCTTGCTGAGCGTGTGTGTGTGTAATGACCAATTTTTTGAGCGCACAAATTTTCACTTGTTACTATTTGATTAAGTGAAGTGCGTGTAGCACAAAAAACTTATCTTTTAATTTTTTTCGTTTTGCAAACACTTTAAATGAAATTATTACCATAGATATGTTCTATAGCGTCGTGTCGCCTTGGGTATAATGGAATTATAATTGAAGGGAAGGAACGAGAGAAAAACAAATGACATTTGTTAAAAATTATGTTTTTTGTTGGCTATTTAGTAGACTTTGCCTAATAGCTCTTGGCATCTTACTTTATTTTCGAAATTAAAACACGAACTTTCGGAATTTTCTAAATTCACAGACTGTCTAGAAATGTGCGCATTCGGCACACTGGCAAACAACATCCTGCAGCAAGGATTGTGCTTGTCCAGCATCCGTTGCAGCTCCACAAAAGCAAAGTTTTTGCCATTTGCTCGGGTCAAACGTGTCAAGCCCAATGAGTCGAACAGCCTGGAGTTGGCCTTTGACTTGGACACTAATGCACAAAAGATCAATCTCGCTGGCGAAGTGTATCGCAATGGTGATGGCAGACCACATGTTTTTCAGGCAGTGAGCAAAGCCCAACTTGGTGTTGCTTGTGAAGAAAAATTTAGCAATGAGCCGCTGCCAATTCTTGGCAATCCCGAGTTTTTACAAGCAGCCAATGAGCTTGTGCTGTGTAAAACAGCACCTGCTCTAACACAGAATCGTGTAAGTTCTTAAATTAGGCTTTTTGTTTACTGACGAAAATGTACACATACAGATATGGACAAAGTTGTATTGAAAATATTTTGGTGTACAAACTCTTGTCGATAATGGTATGTTATGTTATACATATATGTATGTTATTTTTTGTCTAAGCTAATATAGAATATATAAGCGAATAGTAAAATGGTACAACAAAGTTTAGCTTGAACACATAAATATTTTATCATCGTTTTTTCCTTCATAGTTTTTAAACATTGCATAATAGTTTTTGTTACTTTATAACACAGAATTTCCTCTTTAATCCTATTTTTGTCTATCTGAATATACAGTTCGCACAGGGTTTTTCGAATACTTGCTTAATGTCTGACTTAACTTACATTTCGCAACAAACACTTTCTAAACCTATTTTAAACTTTAAAATTGTCGCGCATTTTGAGTAAATAACGCTTAATTAAGATCCCCAAGTACATTTTGAGTATGTGTTTTTTATATATTTTTAATATCAATTAATATACAAGTTAAAATGGTTTCAGCCATGGAAATCCATTTCACACCAAAAAAATTAAATGATTTTACTTGCTTTGTAGTATTCGCTCTATAAGATATAAGGACAATATTCTTACTGGGGCCTTAAACAGCAATATTTTAGCTGTAAATAATTTATCTGAAGAAATGGTATCGCTAGGCATGCATTTTGTGAGTACTGTGGTACCTATTCATTTCACAAGAACAACTAAAACACTTTTAGACAAAATTCTGGTCAGTAGTAAAAAAAAGTATGATGTTATATGATCAACTATCATACCTGCATTTTCAAGACATGATTGAATTTTCCTGCCGTATCACATAAAAATGCACTACAAAGATCAAGTTATTCAGTATAGGAATTGGAAGGATATTAACTGTGATATACATTATTAAGTGCATGCCATTCGTGTGACTGGAGCGGGAAATATTCCACGATGTCAGTTAACCATCTTTATTCTTTACGAGACCTTTGTACCAATTAAGACAAAAAATATTAAGCCATAATTAAGTATGAATTTCTCCTATTTCGTTTGAATTTACAAGTAAAAACAATAAATTATAACTTTAAGTAATGTTGCTCTCACGACATTTCAATGATGCTTTAATCCTATTTTCCCACAATTGTTTGATATTTTCAGGTGTTGGGCGTGCAGTCACGTTCCAGTATGGATGCATTGCGAATGGCTGCACAATTTCTGCGGCAAAAGATGAAATGCACTGTTTGCTTGTTGGCCCATCCAAGCTGTGAGTTGTACGATCGTATATTCAAGAGTGCCGGCTTCACTTGTCACACCTATCAGTACTACAGCGAGGGCAAAGGTGAGCTCAATATCTACGGACTGGTGGCCGACTTAATGAGCGCACCCCAAGGTGCCGTTGTGTTGCTGGATGCGTGCGCACATAATCCCACTGGCTTGGATCCCAGCATCGATGAGTGGCAGCTGATTGCCCACATTATTAAGTGTAAGAAACTGTTGCCGCTTTTCCATTTGGAATCACATGGACTTGCCAGTGGCGACACGACCCAGGATACTTGGCCAGTTCGGTATTTTGTGGACAAGGGCTTTGATTTGCTATGTGCCCAGTCGTTCGTTAAGAATTTCGGCCTCTATAGTAAGTGAAATGTCTGCTGCTTCGTTGCAGCTCCAGTGCAGCTTCTACTACTAACTAGCGTCATTTGCATGCAGATGAGACTCTGGGTGAACTAATGCTTGTGCTTAACAATTCCATTCAGCTGGAAACAGTACGGCACCAGTTTGAGGATATGTTGCGTGAGAACAACGACCAAAGTAACGCAGTATTTGCCTCACGTATTGTGGCTAAGATACTCAACAATGCATCGCTGCGACATGACTGGTAAGCAATTAGAAGATGATTAATATGTTTATTAAATGTTATTATCAACTACTGTTTAAAGGTCTCTAGCAGTTAAGGATGCGCATGAACGCATTAAGCAAATGCGCACAGCTATGAGCAATAAATTGGAGGTACTTAAAACGCCTGGCAACTGGCAGAATTTGAATGATCAGAAAGGGCCACATCTTTATACCAATCTCAAGCCACCACAACTTAAACAGTTGCGTAGCAGACACATCTATATTCCCCATTCCGGTCGGATGAACTTGGGTGCCCTAAGCCCAACTAATGTTGATTTTGTAGCTGGTGCCATAAACGATGTAATGCTCTCTACCAAAGATACTGCCCCAATTGTACATTCACTACCTGAGCAAAATATGACATTGCAGTAAAATTACATCCATTAATTTATATATCATAGCAAGTTTTCTGCCCTTTGAACTTCTGGTGACATTTGCTTTTAGATATTAATACTCATTCTTAAAATAATTAAA
The DNA here is from genome assembly GCA_035044485.1 of Scaptomyza reducta. NCBI lineage: Eukaryota > Metazoa > Arthropoda > Insecta > Diptera > Drosophilidae > Scaptomyza > Scaptomyza reducta. The sequence continues at coordinate 815,827 of JAWNNV010000627.1, forward strand.
TGAATTACTAAGAACTGAGATTTCATTGAATTTTCAACTTAAGTCCTATTTTCGAAACAAGAATTGTTTAATTTTCATCACAAGCTGGAATTTCAAAGAATACGCAATTACAGAGCTGCTTAGTTGAAGATTTCTTCAAAAAATAGTAATAAAGCTGAAATTGCTCATAATTTAAATCACTCAAGTTGGACAAGGACAACCGCCCCAAAAGATGGAAGTAAAACAACAAGTTGACAGAACGGAATGATACAAAATTCAAGCGAAATTTTCGCATTCCCTGGCAGTATGATGAAAAATGCACTTTGTAATTCTCGTCATAGTCGCCCATGTCGTCGCACAGCACTTACAAACGTCACATTAGAGTCAGTTGCTGCTGCAAGAGACATACATAATGCCCTGGGAGGAGCTAAGCAGGATGATAAGGTGAAGGGGCTGTGGCTGGTGGAGGTGGTTTTGGCAACAGCTCGTTAAACTAGAGTTTAAAGGTTCTGACGTTGAGTGTGCTTACGTGCGTGCGTGTATGTGTGTGTGTGTGTGTGTGTGTGGGACTCCTCCTGTGTTATTCCTACGTGCATTTGAATTTATGTTTTTGGGTCCGTCAACTTGAAGTTGACATGCATTTGCACTTATGAATGCACAAATAGAAAATTATTTGTCCAACAAATAAGTTGAGCTACACACAAAAAATATGATTAATTTAGCATTAATTAATAAAATGGTTGAGCGCACAACAAACCAATTAAATGCAAACTGACAGGAATATTAAGTGAAGCAATTAATTATGGAATACTATTAATTTAATATGGGATTGATTTTTTATGTTCTAAAAAAATGCAACTTAAATTAAACATAAATTGACATAAATAAATTAATTATGATTTTTATGGCCAGGTGTTCAATCAGTTTACTGATTTCAGGTGTGGAAAGGGCATTCACTATTGCCATGTTGCCCCTATCAAATGTACATAAGTAGTTAAGGATTTGAACACAATAAAATAAACATATATTTAGCTAAATCGAACCCCTTTTATACGTAGGGTTGCTTTGCTTGATAGCGTATTTAACCGCAAAGGCTATAAATCTTAGAGCAGGAGTCTCCAAGCCTTCGAAAATAAAGTGAAATACATTATTTATATCAATTCGCGCCCATTTACTATTACTTTCTTCTTTTTTTTTTTGGCAGCACCCCTTAAACTTTGGTGGTCTAAGGAGTCGATCGCGCTGGCACGCTATTTGTCAGGCAGCAATTGTCAGCCAGCAATTGTCAGGGTTAACTCAGTGCCTTAAAGCTTTCTAATGAACGCCATTGACGAGCTCAACTGCCCTTGCAAATCCATAGCGGTTGGCGGTGTAACATTTCGCCAATTCCTTTGCAAAGCTTTTCAATTCTATTCAATGGCTTTGACAGTATCAAAAGTAATAACAAGTAAATAGCTCTATTCGAGAAATCCCGACTAGACTATACCCTCAACCCTATACTTTACGAATACAGTCAGTGCTTGTGTGAGTGTGTGTATGCATATGCGTATAGTGCATACTTTGTTAACTCCAATACTCCATATCTCCAGTGTTTGTCAACCGATTTCAATAAATTTTCACAGATTGTCATTATTTAGACTAATCTTTCAAACTGCATCAAAAAGTTTTCCAAATTCAATTTTTGTTGTTATCGATCATATGTGTATATCGGAAACGGAAAGAGTTATCGAAAATTTCAAACAAACTTGTACTGCCTAGGGATTAGGCGAGCTTATGTACCAGATCTGGAGTCTCTAGCTCTTATAGTCTCTGAGATCGACGCGTTCATACATCACGGACGGACGGACGGACGGACGGACATGGCTACATCGACTCGGCTGTTGATGCTGATCAAGAATATATATACTTTATGGGGTCGGAGATGCTTCCTTCTGCCTGTTACATACTTTTGCACAAAACCATTATACCCTTTTTACCCATTTTCAATGGGTTAAGGGTATAAAAATAGTATGGACCAATGCTTATAGTATATAGATATATCCTATCCTTCGTGTTGTTCACACATTCTACTACTACGTATTTGGGCATTTTTTTACTTTTGGGTGTGTGCGCGTGGTTTTATCATTGATTGAACATGTTTAGACACCTCGAAGACATCAAATTCACACGCTCGAAATGTGTTTCGTCCGACAAGTGACCCAGTTAAGGACACCAAATATGGGTGTTTTCTCATTTCTTGCCCTGTTAACTTTTTAGCTCAATTCTCTCAAGTGTACATTTTATTTAATGTGTTCGGTTTTACGAGGAAAATTAGTAGTTTTTCCCCCTCCGACGGCATTGAATAAATAATTTGTTGAAACCAGAAACATAAAATAATAATACAAGTTTTGCATATAGTTAATATCTGACTAATAAAGTTTTACTTAAGCACAGAACAAAATACAACATGAAATGAAATCGTTTTAATACCCTGGTCCCATTAAGGTTTTTGCACCTTAATATGAAAATAATATGAGCAAATATGAGCAACTTTAAAAGTGAAGCATGTAAGAGATGCAAATAAATGCATTCCCACAAACAGCGTCTCAATTTGGTACAAATCAACTTTGCCAAAATATCGACCAACATACGAAATTGCCTCAAAATGTGTTAATAAATTCCGTTATTGTGTGTTGGGAAATCCTTTATTCATTTTGACCAAAACACATGGAAGCAAGAAACTGTTTTCTTTTTTGCATTCATACCAATAGTGAGCAAAACTATTTACTGATTGCTATGTGGCACACATACGAATCCTACGTGATTGATTTATAAAATATCTTTGCATGAGTACAGGGTATCTATTTGTATATCTCGAAATGTTCTATGGAAAAGCTGCAGATATTACAAAAAAAGACTATACCCTGAAGTCGATACTTTACTGTGTACGCATATAGTGTATATTTTCATAACTTCAATGTTCCATATCTCCGGTTTTTCTCAACCGAAATTTCATAGATTGTCGTTATTTCTTCTAATGTTTCAAACTTCCCAAATTCCAGATTTTGTTGTTATCGATCACATGTGTATACCGGAAACGGGAAGAGTTATCAAAAGCAAACTTGTACTGCCTAGGGATTAGGCAGCTCTTATAGTCTCTGAGTTGATGCTGATCAAGAATATATATACTTTATGAGGTCGGAGATGCTTCCTTCTGCCTTTTGCACAAAGCCATTATACCCATTATAACCATTTGTAATGGGTGCAGGGTATAAAAACGCTTCCCTTTCATTTTTCTGCATCTCATGGCATATTCTTCGAATATTTAAGTAATTCCGATTACCTTTTGCAGCATGTTCCGTGCCTGTCGGTTCTTGTATATATATGCATACATTTGTATGTTTATTTCCGCACAGAGTTTCGGTAATCGTTTTACCGCACTTTTGTGGTTTCACATGCAGTTCTCGGTGCCCACAGCTTGTACACGCGGCGATATGACCGCAGCGACATGCCAATTGTGGCAAATGTTGGGGATTTTGCGAAGTTGTCCGCGGCTAAAGGAAAACAAGCATGAAAAGCGCTCAAAAGCACAACACAGATTGCCTTATGAATATGTGTGGAAGCCAGCAAGATCCGGCTGGGTTTGGTTGCTTGCAGCGCCCAACAAAAGTTTATTTAGTTGACTGCCAAATGAGCCTTATACAAATGTACACAAACCTTATAAAAATAGTACATACTTACTGATATGAATGCCTTTTCACCCATCGCATTTAGGCGGGCGGTCTTAAAATATATGTTTGCCCATTTAAAATATATGCTGTTATTGTTCGGTGACATGTTTTCATCCTTTAACAGCTACGGCACTATGTCAAAACTCTGGCACATCCTCATTGAATTTCTCACAATTTACGATTCTTTTGACTCATTTCTCACATCTCGCTTGGTTACCTGTCATATTTTATATGCTCGTTCTCCTTCTGCACTATTTATATATTTATTTTTATTTTTTTCATTTTTCTAAATAGACTTACGCACATTTTCCATGGCACATAATTTTTCATTGGACTTTGCTTTTATTCGTGTAGTTTGCTGCTGATTTAGCTCTAGTTTTAGAGGCAATTCAATTTTGCAATTTACACTTGAAGTTATCAACTTGTTTTTACATTTTCACCTGCTTTCATAGGTTGATAAAAAGTAAATATGCTTGTTAACTTTGAAAACATTTTGTGTTATAGTCTCGTTGCTCCTCTTAAATCTTGATCCTCTAAAAAGACTATAAATCGAAATTAATGAAATCACTTATTTTGGATATTCTTATGGGTAATTTGGCTCTAGACCCAAATGCCGACAACATAAAAGCCACACCTTTATTTGGAATTGAAAACAAAGCAGTTCGCATTTGCTGATGGTCTCGGCTGTCAACACCAAAAGCGGCTTTAAAGTCGACCCCTTCTTGACGGAGGCCCCCCTTTTTTTGAAGAGCACTTCACTTCACCTGGGTGTAATTTGAAGCAGGAAGCAGGATGGGTGAATAAATTGGTTTCTGTCGCATAAAGCCATTACTTGGCAGCCAGCAAAAGCACAAAGGCGCACTAAAGGTATGAATTTTAATATGTGCGAATTTGAATATGTGAATGTATGTGTATGTACGTGCAAATTACTTCATAAGCTACAAAAAGCAATGTCGACAACAACAACAAACATATCGCTATCGGCTGTAAGTGCTGAGATCAAAGGGTCCTTCCATTGCCGCCGATGGCTTAAAAATAAATATTAATATTCGACTTGTGATTTTACAAAAAAATTAAAAAAACACCCAGCGTTAATAAGCTCTTATCCTACTCCCTCATGAAATTAAAGCAACCTCTGTCATATTAATAAGAGATATGTTGAAGAGATTAACGTGGCTTGAATTATCTGTGAAAGTATAATTGTGTGTGTTAAGTATCTGTCTGTCCAACTACAAATAACTGTTAATAAAGTACTCGAACTGATGTCAAATACAATGAAAATCTTTTACCCACATCATGTATTTCATATCGAACATTTGAAATTTTATTTTCAATATTTGATATTTTATTTTAAAAATGAATATTGTATTTAAAATCTTCCAAAACTATTATTTACTAATTTTATAACTTTTTAAAATACAATATTTTGAATTGAATATATTTGAAATTTATATTTTGTTGCATCATATTTTATTTTAAAAATCTTTTAATTTAGGTTTTTAACGTCAGATATTTAAGATAAAATTTAGATATATTAAATAAATAATATTTTAAATCTTTCTTTAAGCTTTTAAATGCACTTATAACATTCATTTGACTACACGTATTGCTAAATGTAACGCATATGTGCATAGATTTGGTATTCACCGTGAATTCAAGTCATTTGACTGTTATGGTCACATAACAAAAAGACAAACTTTTACAACTTCAGTTGAAGCACACACTTACGAACGTGAAGTTTACCAATGTTGAACGCTGCCAAAACAAACATTCCGGCATATGTCTATGTATGTAAGCAGTAAGGAGTTAGTCCGTTAACGAAACACCTATTGACGTGATTGTGTACTTTGAACTGTCTGCCGCAACCCAGCTAGGAGTTTCGTTTCACAACGACCACCCATTAGCAACATAAGAAGTGCGTTTGGCCCGCTCGTAACTGCATACAGCTTTCGGGGACAACACGCGGTAATTTTTATGTTAGTTGGCAATGCCAGGCAGTGTGGCAGCCACTGCTTAACACTTGAGCCAAGTTAAGAACTTTGTTAGCCATAAATTGTCTTTGCTAACAATAAGGATATTAGATGTCACTTTTGTCGTGTCTAGCTGGTATACACGAAAACACACATACATATATGCACACATTGCATGCTGTCTAAAGTTCAGCAATGCCATTTCCATCGCTATGCATTTTGCCATCTTGATTCACCCTGCAAACAAGTAAACTGAAACGCCAATTTCTTGGCCATTTTCATATTGTAGTCCTTGCTGAAGGACTGCGTCTCAAGGCAAGTGTGCAAGTGTTTGTGTGCGAGAGTTTGTGTGTGTTTGTTCATTGTTCATTGTATGCACGTATTTTATTCATCGCTTATCCTTCTTGTTATCTTCTTAGTCCTCAGTTCAACTGCAGCCGCATTCCTCAAATTGAATTAAATTCAAGCTATGTGAAATTAACAAAACTGTTTGTTAACTGCACTGTTGGCTTTGATCATTGAATCTGCAATCAGTATATACCCTTTCCATCAAATGCTGTATATCGATTTATGAAATGAATTCAGTTATGAATAAAAACGAAGGCCAACGAAAACCTTAAGCATTTTCAATATAAATCATGCTGCACACATGCGTGCTTCCTGCCTGCCTTGTTCGTCGGTGTCCCCAATCTCATGCTCAACCCTTTGGCCGCCTCTGGGAGCGCCCATTGTCGTTACACATGTAAATAAACCATAAGAAGAAATATCGTATATACTGTATATTGTACTCATATTATGTACAAACGTACATACGTAATTTTTGTCTTTTGGGAAACCTACGCACAGTTAACAAAATATTTCAACTTGACTGCCTTTTGCATGCAATGCGTCTGACTGGACCTGAATGTGTGTGTGTGGGCTATTTGATTGGGTGGTATCAGTGGCTCAGTGGTTCACTTGTATTATGTTTGAGTATTTGTAGTTGCTGTGCGGCCGAACAAACGGAAGGAAACCAGGCGTACAGAGAGCCGGTCGCAACAAATTATTTATATTATTTTTATGCTTCACAATTTTTTTTTGTTTTTTGATTTGAATAAAAATATATATGTATGTTTGTTTGTTGAGATTTAATATGCATTTTAATCAAAATATAAAAAAGCGAGGCTTCCGAAAAGTGGTAATATACATTAAAAATGTACATCAAGATGATATTGCACTAACCATGCCGCGTACCGAAAACAAAATATAAATAATAATTTCCGTTGGCAGCCACAGGACACTACATATCCTTCTTCTTTCACACACACACACATAAACATAGCAATGACAACAATTACAACAACAATATACTCGACAACAGCTGCGTGAAGTGCGTTCAATTACTTTTTTTTTGCGCTTTTTGTTGCTTTTGCTTGGTCGGGGTCGTTTTTCGTTGTGGTTCGCTCACTCCTCCTGCGCAGATAAACTTTCATCAAGTTTATAAGTGTGTGTTGAAAAACAAAACACAACATTTTTTGCCTCACAAACAATTTTAAGCGCAACGTTATTGGCACAATAATGAAAGTCACCAGAGTAGCCTCAGTCCAAAAGTAATGAAACGACCCTGAAACAAAAACTCAAGTACGCAGAAAACAATTTCTTCAATGTTACAAATTGTTTCACAAACACAGCTTTGTTTTGTATACAATTTGACGAGCTTGCTTATTGATATTTTTACTGGAAGAAAGAAGTTTAAAAATCAATGATAACAGCAATAAAACAACGATGGAAATAACATAGCTTGAATAAGTTCAATAAAAAAAAAGTCTGTCTATGGAATTTGTTTTTAACTATTTGCAGTATAATGGATTTTAAATGATATTTTACACACATTTAAATGCTTACATATGTGTTCGTACATACTTGGTAGAAACATTTTATTCATTCGTGACTTGACTTCCCATATCTGTTTCCATATTATTAACGCTCGTGTGAGTTTGACACTATTAAATTGGGTCATCAGTCGACCACAACTGAAAAGTTGGTTCATATTTGGCTACCCATACTACTGGTCTTGCCTTGTTAGCTTGAAGAATTGAAATCCATAGGTCTATATTACCTCCATGAAGACACCCCACAAAAAACGCAATTTGTTCCGCAACATTGATTTAATCCTTTTCTTCTTCTTCATACTCGCACACATAAGCGCACATAGAAATAAAATGGCAACGTAGTCGTCTGGCACAATTTTCATAGTTTTTTTTTTTTCCTTCCGTTTTTCGGCATTTTTGTCCTTGATATTTTTTATGTTTTTTTTTGCCATCGCGTTGAATTCGGTCCGATTTGAGCTTTTAATACATTTATATATTTGCATTTACTGATTTGAAAACGTTGATACTTATTTCCTACTGCTTTCCGCACGTTTAAATTCCTCGCATTTGCGTCGAACCGGTAATTTAAAGCTGGGAGTGTTACGGAATTGAAAATTATCCTTTTTGTATGTTATGTGGCTGTAAGCATATGTGCGTAAGAAATCTGTGTTGACTTAAGATCCCGCAAACATTTAATCATTTTCTTTCAATTGTTTTGTTGTGCAAACAATAAGCTTATGAAAAACTAAAATATTATAGTGTACACAAATATTATTAATATTAAACTCACAAATAGTAAGAATAGAATTTAATTCCTTGGCTTATAAATTTTTACGATACATACTTTGCCATAAAGTGTTTATACGAGTACCTCAAAAAAAAAAATGTTTTTTTTCATTGACTTTTTATACCCTGAACCCATTGAAAATGGGAAAAAGGGTATAATGGTTTTGTGTAAAATGTAACAGACAGTAGGAAGCATCTGCGACCGCATAAAGTTTATATATTCTTGATCAGCCGTGTCGATATAGCCATGTCCGTCTATCCGTCCAGCCGTATGTCCGTCCAGCCGTCTGTCCGTCCGTCTGTATGTATGAACGCGTCGATCTCAGAGACTATAAGAGCTAGAGACTCCAGATCCAGATCGTCAAATCCCTAGGCAGTACAAGATTGTTTTTCGATAACTCTTCCCGTTTCCGAAATACACATTTCTACGATAACATTAATATCTTCAATATGGAAAACTTTGAGACGCAGTTTGAAACATTAGACTAAATAATGACAATCTGCGAAATGAAAATTTATTGAAATCGGTTGAGAAACACCGCAGATGTGGAGCATTGAAGTAGTGCACTATACGCGTACACACACATACTTGCAAGAACTGACGCGTAAAGTATAGGGTTCAGGGTCGGGATTTCTCGACTAGGGCCTTCTCACTTGTTATTTTATTTATTTTAATCTTTCAATATTATTTATGTTCGATACTGACTTAATTTACAAACATTCACAACCACACGTAAAACCGAATAGTGTATGGAGATTTATAAACTTTAGAAAGCGGTTTTTATTTTATTAATTCAAAATTTTGTCGCGTCTAGTAGCTCGTTCACCTCTTGCAGCTGAGGTGGCAGATGTCCCACGGCTAATGCCAAGTCCGCCACTGTACACGCATACACATATCCTTTTTTGACATCCTCATGTTGCATCCAGCGCTCAAGCGATGGCTCGAGTTGCAACTGCACCGGATCACAAATCACATATGCCTCCAAGATCTGGCGTACCGTGGCATACGGATTGTTGACTCCAACCAGCGCCAAGCCGCGCCACGGTTTGTCATTGTCGATGAGCACGCGGTAAAAGAGAAGTGGCACGGCCAGCACCTCATTATTATTAACATCCGTGGCCAGATGGAAGCTGGTTTGTGCAGCGTTCGGTAACGGCATTACCCCATAGGTGCCCGTATACACGCTCACTGAGAGGCCGAAACGTGCTACAAAGCTACGCGTTACATCCTCGATAATGGCCCAATGGCCACTATTGAATATCTGCCATTGTGGCTCTACATTCAGATAGTTAAAGGTGCTCCTCTGTTGGCTGGCATAAATCAAATCCGCCTTGGCTGCCAGGTGTCCGCGTGCCAGAAAGAGTCCCGCCGACGCATTCAGTAGGACGTTATTGTACTTACCATCCGCTTGTAGCAACAGTTGCAGCACCCGTTGCTGTTGATGTGCCTGCGAGTAAAGTCGGCCCATGTCGTAGCCAGAAAAGTGGCCTGCGGCACTGAACTTAACCCGCTTCACTTTGTGCTGAAAGTGCTCGTTGGCCGGCTGCAACTGATAGAAGGCAAAGTGGGTTCGAAGCTGGTCCGCATCGTGGCACAGCTCCAGGGTGCTCACAAATCGCCCAGCACTAATGTTGTAGCCCACCCGATACATGCGCGCCAGTGAGGCAACTCCATTGCCAACATCTCCACATGGCTGCTCCTCTATACGCTCCACTTTATAGTACAGTGGCTGGGCGCAAAGAAAATCGCGAAGCTCACGTTTCCCGCCCGCCCAATCAAAGGTTTTGTCGTGTAGGCAGCGTGCTTGTATGGATTGAAAAGTGGGTGAAACATTCCCATCGCTGCTAACATTTGAAAAGGAACGTTCACAGTAGAGTTCAATATGGGTCCCACGTGCTATTTGCAGTTGTCCCTTTGCGTTGGGCAGCCAATAGATGTCCGAGTTGGGCTGCAGGTAAAGCGGCTGCAAGTTGGATCTTGGCAAATCTTTATCAATGTCCAGTGTGCAAGGAGGGCCTAATTGCAATAAAACTTGTTTATAAGAAATGATAATTTAATTGAAATTATATTTTTGCTTTATATAAACTAAGAGGCAATTTCCATGAACCTTCACTTTTAAAACAAAAGATTTGGTATATGTTTTTCGCTTGTTTACCAAGTAGGCAAGCTTTATCGAAAAAACTCGACTTGAAGGTACCCTGAACCCTGCACCTTACACGTACGGTCATGCCTGCACCATAGGGGTAATGCATGATGACTTAAATTTTATCTTCAATACCTCCGGCATTTCTCAACTCATTATAAAAATTGCATCCATTTAATTATTTCGTCTATAGTTTCTCAAACAATTTGATAGTATTCAAATTTAAGATTTAAGTTTTATCGATGACATATGCAATCGAAAACGGGAGGAGTATAAAACTGTCTTAATCATAATCATATTTAGTCATATATTCAAGAGGATAATATAAATTCCGTGGGCATACACAGTTTATGTAAATGGTATATACTGGTATAATTCATTAATTTGCTATTACCAAGGTAGATTTTCTTTATAGAAAAGTAAAAACATTATTATTTACGTTGCCTGATTTCATATTTTATTTGCTTACCCATTCACTATATATAAAATAGAGTGGCTGTTAAAAAATAAAATCTTTGTGCCGCCCACTTTCTTTTGGTGATTAAACACTAAACTGCATAATTTTTTTTAAATATCTAAATTAAACTATGCATTTTGGCAGAATAGCTCGAGTATATACTTAAATATAATATTTTTTGAATTTGTATAAAATAAACCTATTCAAAATGTTATAAAACTAATCTTGTAGTTTTTCAAAATATGTAAATTAGTTTAATTATTTTCTTACTTAATTACTATTTATAAGCAATACTAACTTGAATATCACTATTTTAGTTTATAAAACATGGCAATTTGATCAATTGCTTATAAGACTGTATACCTGCACTTACCAGGCCGAATAATCTCTTCCACATGCTCTTTCTTAAGATCTTTGACGATTTGACCTACATCTTCTGCTGGCCTAATTGCTTCGCGCGCTTTTACCTCCAACGCCATCACGACTATCAAGAAAACAGTTGAAAACGTATTCATTGCAGACAGTTTTGTGTTCTCTCTGCGATGTCTGGCAGCATACTAACTAAACTGTGGCGTATACAGCTGTTTATCTGCTTTTATTTTGCTAACTATTTATCTCAGCTGGTCCACACCCGGTTTTGAGGGAATTTTGAAGAGAGCATGAGGTAAGAAAGAATTTGTACTTTTATTGTTATCCAAATGAATTCTGCTTGCTATTGTGTAAAGTAACTGTTGGTTGTTTTTGATTTCTATAACATTTGTTTCTTATTGAAAGGTTTTGTTTGATGTTTAAATTAATATTACAAAACAATTTTTAATTTGTTGATGTTCCTGCAAAGTTCACACCTTGCTATTCATTTTTTATGTATTTTGTTGTATGGAATGTGACTAAGCAATTACTGACATTTTTCATTACAGTATTCGTTTGGAAACGTCTTATGATCTTTCCTTAGTACTTGTGCGTTGGCCGGTTGCAAAATTTGTTGAAATATTAACCGCCTGTCCCTGTTTCCAATCAGCTTGCATTATATAAGGCTGACCGTTGATCGAATACGAACCTATTTGCCTTCCACCGTTACCATTTGCATATCCTGAAGTCTGCGCTGAAAACTGAGTGGCGACGTTGTTGTTCCATTGGCCAGGATTTCCACCCATTCCAGTACGTCCTCCAATTTGACCCATTCCATTACTGCCCATTCCTCCGTTTCCTCCCATTTGACCCATACCGCCCATTCCATAACCTCCTCTTCCATTACCTCCCATTCCATTACCGCCCATTCCATAACCTGCTCTTCCATTACCTCTCATTCCATTACCTCCCATTTCATTACCATTCATTCCGTTGCCACCCATATCACTTCGTCCTATTTCGTTTCCACCCATTCCATTCGGGCCCATACGCATATTTCCTTGAGCTCCAAACTGATTTCCCATGCCCATTCCATTTTGACACATTCTATTAGGTCCCATTCCATTTCGTCCCATTCCTGGACCACCATTGTTAACCCTCTCATTACCACCCATACCATTATCACCCATTCGATTTAGAACGCCCATACCGTTGCCCTGCTGTCCAGCCCTTCGACGTTTTTCAAACCCGTTCGCATTTCTCTTCTGACGATTCATAGAGTTAGAGTTTCCATTCATTCCATTTCGATATTGATTCCCGTTCATTCCAGTACCACCATTTGGACCTCGACGTCCGCCCATTTGATTTCCCATTCCATTTCCACACATCCAATTTCCTCTGGGACCCATTCCACCTGGACCCATTCCGCCTGGACCCATACTACCAAGACCCATTCTACCAGGGTCCATTCCGCTTCTCATACCCATACCACTATTCACTTTTCCAGTTCCATTGCCAGCCATTCCATAAGTACCCACTTCAACACCACCGTCTACTCCAACAGCCGTTTGTCGATATTTCCGAAGGCTATTATAGCCATGAATTGATCGCTTAAGCCGATCTAATGAAATTCCTGAAATAAATATTATGTTGATAAAATCGAAAAAATTGTTATGAAGAAAAATGGCGATCGGAGTATGTATGTGCTTTTGATATTTCAATTTTGATTTATTTACAGGTTAGCTATAATTGTTGTAATCATTGAAGTTATTGTTGCCGTAATTGTTGTAGTTATTATTATTGTTGTAGTAATCATAGCTCGGTCTCGAAGTGGTGAACTGCGGTGTATTGTAGGTGGGATACGCCCCGCTTGGTCCATAATATTGTTTATAGTTGTAGCTCCCGCCAGGAAAACTCCCCATGCCAATAGGCAGAATATAAATCGGTTGTCGTGGAGGCATTGGCATAGGCATAATAGGGGGATAATAAACACGACCGGGAAAGGGCACAGGACCGGGAGGTGGAAGGGGTCTCGGCATAGGAATTGGCCCAGGCATTGGCATAGGCATAGGCATAGGTCTAGGTCTAGGCATTGGCATAGGCATAGGTACTTGTCTTGTAGTAACGTTATGAATTGCGTGAGATGATTCTGATTCCATGTCAATAAAGTCGCGAAAATCTGGGAAAATTTGAAGGTTGCGAAGAAAAAAGAAGAGAGTCTAGTCAGAAGAATTATTTTAAAGCTGTGCGCTTATTAAGAGGTGACCGAAAAGGGCAGATATACATTGATATTGTAGGCATAGAAATTGGGCGTTGGGTTATAAAAGCCAGGATAGGGCGAATTAGGTTGTGCCTGACGTCTGCCATAAAACATATATGTGGGATAAACCAGGCTAAGTGACAAATACGGATTAAGCTGTGGCTGTGTTTGACGCTGCTTTATTTGTTGCGTCTTTTGGGTAGATAATACTTGTCGTGGCTGAACCGGAGGCAGAACTTGTTCTGGAAATGGTGGTGGAAGAACACCAGGTGGGAGTGGTGCTGGAGGAGGGTAAAACACTTGAGGCGACCGACGAGCTCGCGATCCAGATGTTACTCGGGGATAGCAATTGATATAACAAGGCGGTGTTTCTGGCACCAATAGTGGTCTTGAGTTAGGGCCACGACCGTTAGAATAAGATGGCACAGCTCCGGGCATGCAGGCATAAGGATAGTAAGGACTAACAATGCAGGGCTGGCGCCATGGCTGGGTATTGTAGTTGAAATTGGGATTGAAACTTGGGTAGGGATTAGGCTGCTGTGTTCCATCCTGCACAATTACTAAAACATTTGCCTGCCGCTGAGCTGCATGACTCACACTTGAATCAATGCCTTCGTCTCTATTTATAGGCTCAAACACACTGTCCGTGTCTATGTCCGGCTTAGGGTTTAGTTGAATCGTTTTGATGCTGGAACTGGAGATGGGTGCGCTGATGCTATTACGAAAGTTAGCTGTGGTGGATGTGGTGTCAATCGCGAAACGATCAGATTGCTGATCTGAAACGGATCGGTATGGTGATTGCTACGGTGCTAACAAACAATAAACAAAGACTGTACGCACCTGCGCTCATTGAACGTTCCACACATTTTGGGTACTGTCCGCAGTGTTCGCCATTCTTTTGATCCTTTTCGCAGGCAACGTGGGCAAGGACACATCTTTCAGTAGTTGCACAGCTTATATCACGACAACCACGTCCAAACTCTGAAAAGTAATAAGAATAAGCTAACTAAGCTCGCAAAAACATGTAAGACTTACTCCTGTAGGCATTGACATGAGCTGATGTGCCCAAAAGCATGGCCAACACGCAACAGGCAATATTGCCCAACTGCCACTTTAAAAGCATGATTTAAATAACTCAAAACGTACTCAAACAACTTGCAAAGCTTCAAACTGAATGCTATTTTGGAAGTCAATTTCATTTTATATTGTTTGCAAGATATGCTTGGTTTATTTTTTTTTCGGGCTTTAATTGTCTCGGTTCAAGCTCATTAGATTAAATACACAAATTGTTATTGACGACTCCATCTAACACACAGAAAATTAAATTTAAATTTAATTGGAAGTACCTGAAAAATTATGATACCTCTGATGGTTTATGGATCATTAAATATCTCAAAATAAATATTTTTGATATGCGTGAAATTAAATTAACAAAGATAAGATAAAATTAAAACATTTTCATACAGAATTAAAATGCGATGTTGGAACTTCCCATAAAGTGTGTTATCATTTTGATAAAAATACAAACTGCTTATCGGTCATTGATTATAATTTGTACAGTAGGTTATATTTTTCAAGATTGTAACTTAAAAGGTAAGATTAATTTGAACTATAAAATCTATGTCGTAATACCCAAGATTCCGCTCGTTTTCAGATCCTCCAGAGGCAAGTCCTTGACAACTTCTATGAAATCTTCAACAGTGCATGCATACGAATAGCCTTTCTTTAGATCCTCCTTGGTCCAACTAATCCAGTCAATCTTATCTCCAATATCAGGACAGATAATGTAGTCTTCATGAATCTGCTCCAGGCTAGCATGTGGATTGTTAACGCCCACCAAAACAATGCCTTTAAGGCTAACACGATCAATAATCACACGGAAGTACAACATTGGAACTGGTATTAGTCCATTATTGTTTTCATCAAAGTCCAAGTAAAGCTCTTGTGCAACACCATTCGCATCTGGTAGCTTGGAGATGCCCCATGTGCCGGTATAACAATCAGCGGTAATATTCTCGTTGGCAACAAACTTCCTCACACTATCCTCGATGCGTTCCCAGTTACCCGCATTAAATGTCTGCCACTGCGGTGCCGCATTCACAAAGAAGAAAGTTGCTTGCTGTGCAGCTCCAAAGACAAAGTCTGTCTTCGCGGAAATATGTCCACGGGCCAAATACACATTGCCACTGATATTAAAATAAGGCGAGGCATCCATACCAAGAATTTCACTGATTGTGATATTTTGCTGAACTTGGGTGTACAGTTTGTTCACATCCTTGCCCCCATAGAAGTCACCAATTATAAAGCTGGGACGGCTGACAGAGCGCTGATATTGAGCACTACCTGGGAATAATACATGGTGCACATAGCGCGTAACTTCTGCCAGCTCATCGTGACACACATCGTACGTTTGCAAAAAGTCGTTGTGTGCCTCCTCGTTGGACAATTGGAAGCCCACCTCAAGCAGATTAGTACCGCCATTGCATGTGCGATCAGTGCGTCTAGCTGTGTAGCGTGGCCAGGAGGTACATACAAAATCCTCAATCTGATAGACACTGCCCAGCACCAGGAAGCTCTGTTCTTCCCAGCAGCTGGCAATTAGCCGTTTATACTCAGCAAAGTGACCCTGAAATTGGCTTGAGCCGGTGCAATGCATTTCAAGTGTCTCACCATGCTTTAGCTCCACTAGACCTTTTATATTTGGCATTAGATATTCTGTCTTGCCCTGCGCATCACGCAACACAAATAGTGGCGCTGGATCAATGAGATCTCCATTCACTCGAAAGTTGCACAACTTTTCCTCTACGGCATCAGGAAAGCCCAAAAGTCCATTGGTGTCTAGTTGATTTAAAGGCAAGTCCTTAACAACAGCAGTAAAGTGTTTCACATCACAGGCATAGGCATAGCCCTGATCCAGCTGCGTTTTCTCCCAATCAAGCCAAGTCAGCTGCGCACCCACATCCTCACATACAACATTGTCCTTGTGGATGTCGGCTAGACTCGCATGTGGGTTGTTGACCACCACCAGGGCAATGCCATTGCGACTCAGTTGATCGATAACAATGCGATAAACCAGACGGGGCACAGGCAACTGCTGTCCACTGCGATCCAGAAAAATTTCCGTCTGTTCTCCTTCAGAATTTGGTAAAGTGGCGATACTCCAACTACCCGCATGGATGCTGACATTGAGTGCCTCGTTGGCTACAAAGCGGCGTACACTTCGCTCCACGGCCAGCCAGTTGCCGATGCTAATACTTCTCCACTGTGGCACCGCATTCACATAAAAGTGGGTGGCTCGTTGCGCCGAACCATGTACAAAGTCCTGCCGTGGAGCCAGCTGGCCACGTGCCAAATATAGATCCCTACTATTATCCAAATACTTGCTGGCATCTAGGTGGAGAGTTTCACTTAAAACTTTCAGCTGATGCTCCTGGCCATAAAACAAGTTGACATCCTTGCCACTGTAGAAGTCGTCGCGCAAATAACCCGGTTGGGCTACATTCCTCTGATAGGCAATGTTGGCTGGTGTCAGCTCATAGCGTACATAGCGTGTGATCTGTACATCCTCGTCATAGCACAGTTCCAGATGGGGCAACATGCCCGCCGCCACGTTGAAGCCAATTTGAAGGAGCTCGGTGCCACCCTCGCATGGATGGCCCGTGCGTACGGCTTCATACGTCGGCCAGGTTTGACAGCTAAATGACTGGATGCTAATCTCCTGACCTTCCGCCTCGTAGATCTGATTACCCATACATGTCGCCGTTAGTGCGGTATATTGATGGAAGGGCGTGGCCATTGCAGCCGTGCAGTGTAAATCGATGCTGGATCCATCATCCACAGTATAAACGCCCGACTCGTTTGGCAGCAGCCAGCTTAGATAACCCTGAGGGGTGAGTAATGGCGCCGGGTCCTTTATATAGCCGTTTACACTAAAGTGACACTGATTTGGATTGGGCGTTTGAGTTGGGGTGACGGGTGAGCCGGTAGATGTAGTTGAGCTCGGAGCAGACGTACTGGATGGTACTTCCGTGGTGGTGGTCGATGAAGAGCTGCTAGAAGATTCTGTCGTACTTGGGTCGTCTGTGGTGCTAACTTGTGATGTGGTTGAGGGTACTGCTGTGCTTGGGTCCTCAGATGTGACAGTTGTAGGCTCCTCGGGTGTTGTCGAGGGTACTGCAGTAGTGCTTGGTTTCTCGGTGGTGCTAACAATGGTGGGTATATCATCTAATCCCAGGACACCATTTGTGTGTAGATCCTCAAGAGGCAAGTCTTTGACAACTTCGGTGAAATCCTCCACAGTACAAGCATATGAATAACCTTCATGAAGGTCCTCCTTGAGCCAAGAAACCCAACTTATCTGATGGCCAATATCCTCGCATAGAATGTAATCGCGCTGTATTTGCTCCAAAGTGACATATGGATTGTTGACACCCACCAAAACGATGCCCTCACGATTCTCCCTATCGATGATAACACGATAGTATAATTTGGGCACTGGTATCAGACCGTTGTTGTTCTTATCAAAGTCCAAAAAGAGTTCACGCTCGACACCCTCGACATCGGGTAGAGTAGAGACTCCCCAAGTGCCTGTATAACAGTGAGCAGTAAGGTTCCGATCGGCAATGAATTTACGAACACTTGTCTCAACTTTCTCCCAGTTGCCACCATTAAAAGTCTGCCATTGTGGAGCTACATTGATGAACAAAAATGTAGTCATTTGTGCTGCACCAAAGATTTGATCCGTTTTAGCAACCATGTGCCCGCGAGCTATAATTCGATCTTCAGTGTAGTTAAAGTAGTGTGAGGCATCCATGCCAAGAATTTCGCTTATTGTGATATTCTGCTGCACTTGCGTATACTTGACATTAACATCCCGGCCACCATAAAAGTCCAGCGTAATAAAGCTAGGCCTCGCCACGCCATGCTGATAGTCGTAGCTGGAGGGATAGAGCACATGGTGTACATAGCGTGTGGCTTCAGCCACCTCATCGTGACACACATCGTACGTTTGCAAGAAACCGTCATCTTCAATCTGGAAGCCAACCTTGACTAGATCTGTGCCGCCATTACATTCTCGTCCGGTTCGAAGGGCAGTGAAGGTCGGCCATTTCTCACAGCTGAAGTTCGCAAATGGGTAAATCAGCTCATCAACCAGGAAATATTTCTGCTGCAAGCACTGCACAGTTAGATGCGTTCGGTTTTGGAAGGGTGCAGCAAATCCCGAACCCGGACAGAACATGTCAAGAAGTTCACCATTGGTCAGACGCACTGTATCCGTAGGATCCGGCACAATCAGTTCAAAGAAGTTGTGTCGCGCGAAAAGCGGTGCTGGGTCATTGAGATCACCGTTTACACGAAACTCACAATCACCATGCACGGGAACACCTGGATTATCCACTACGTGGTGCAAGACACGTGGTAAGCGTCCATGCGCCGAGCTTGAGCTGACAAGCAGCTTCAGAACTAGAATCACAGTCACGTAGCGCTTCATGGCACTGCGTGTCAGGACGTTATGGCAAACCTTTGGTAGTTTTAGCACTATTTTATAATTCAACACAATCATTCCAGTGGCTTGTCAAAGTTATCGCAGGCGATGCACTTGTTTATGACCCTTGATTGCAGATAAGAGCTTTAATAGATATGCATCTGCTGGCCATGGCCTGATTGCTGACCAAAACATTTTGGTACCTTCAGATACTGAAAATACCTAAAATAATTCATTCATAATACGATTTGATTTCCTATTTTTTCGCCATTAAAAATCTTATCAAGTAAGTGTGTTATAAAATTTAACTGCACTATTAAGGCAATATAAGCCTTAAGTAATAAACCAATATTTATTTTTGGAAGTGAAATAGCTTGCAAAATCGCTATCAGTTCGTGCTATTGTGTTTAATAGTTGTTTGGTATTGAATTATTCTTTTAATAGAGCTTAAGAAGTTAAAGAAGGAAAAATCACAGAACCTGCAATATTCAGTTATGAATGTTTGTTTTGTACAAAAAAATTTGGCTTATGTTAAAAATACAATAAGAAATCATGCATAACAAACTGTCATACACTAATTGATTTCCTATGCCGTCTTCCGCAAATACCAAAGCAGTTATAAATAAGACAAGCAAACATTTAGAGAGTCCAAAAGGCATAGATTTGTATTCCATCACAATCAACGACAGGCGTAGACATTCATGCGAATATTCGGACTGCAGACCATTCACTAATTTGCAGTACGCAAGTACGTCCGTGTAAATTTTGAGAAATTCACTGGTCAAATTTTTGTGGTAACAGTCATACAATACAGAAAAAAACACAGAATAGATATTCATGATTGCTCGACTTGAAGATATCCTTTCCCAAAGCTGCCATGAATGTAAAAATTTTTTGTATGCTTATATTATATTGATGCAGCCTCTAACCACTTTAACATACCCTATCTCATAATATTGTGCTAATAAATAAAAGGAAAAAAACTCACAAAAATAATCATTCGGAAATACCAAATATAAAATTACTGAAATAAAATTTATTCGTATTTGTTCCTGCAAGCTGCTGCTCACAGAAGAATGCAATAAGCAAGTATGTACTACTTTTTACGCGTTGATGGCTATATTTAACACTGGCATTGTATTTGAAGCGATTTTATTTTTGTTGCTTCTTTAATTCTCAGCAATACGCTCTAATCAATGGCCACACACATCAATTAAGCCAATTTAAGTGGTAAGTGAAGCGTAATTTAAGCAAATATTATGAAAGTGGTTGAAGTGTCATTGTGCCCAAATGGCACATATTGCAATCAGGTTGTGTGATTTGTTTTTTTAAATTTAACTGCAAAATACATTCTAAAGTTATACCCTTTATAAAACGGTTGAACTACTGTGTAAGTTAATATTAGCAGTGCAGGAATTGTTATCATAATAAGTTTAATGATTATTATCTATTAGCTTTTATAATATATTTGAAAAGGGACACAAATTGCTGTTAATTTCGCACTCATTAAACACATTTTCCCTTTAGTATATACATAATCATTTTTATTTTTAATGCATTTTTACGAATACATTAAAGTCAGACAAATAACAGTTTTATGTTTTTACCACAGCTTATTATTCATAAAATGTTTTATTTATTTATTTTGTCGTAGATGTACTAAGAACCAGGAAGACTACGAGTGGCACTATGTCTTAGGTTGGAAATTCCATTGCATATTGAACATAAGATCAAGGGTTATTAGAATAACAAGTTTGAAGAGAAATATGTACAAAACTTCTAGTATTTCTAATCGGAAGTTCAAAGCTAATTTAGTTGATTAGGTAAGAAGGAAAATTAATGTTATTATCCCACTTAAGACCCCTAACTGCAAAGAGCAGAAATTGTTTTTCACCCATTCTATTTTTTCATGATGAAACCCTTATTTGGGATACCATATTAAAGATCAAAATTCAAGAATCGTTCGTACAAGAGAAATATCCAAAGTTTGTTATGGTTTTTGTTTTAAATCACATTTTGAATTTTTGAAATTTATCAACTCTCAAAAGTGCTATAAAACAGGGTGTTTCCACGTTTTTTTTTTTGACAAAATAGTTGCTTGTTTCGTATTTATTATTGCGGCCTGCAATTGGGGACAACAAATTTAGCACATTCCCATTAATCAAAATTTTGTTTCAGGCCAGGTGTGAACATGACAACGTGGGCATAAATTTTGATTTTCAATAATTTATGTTAACTAATCGTAACACATGGCGTGTACGCAATATGCTTGTCATTGGCTACCAATTAGATGCCAAAATCAATGCACGAGGATGAGTAATAGAACAGCAGAAGGAGGAACAGCAAAAGCATCTGGCTGTTGTCAATGACAAACTTAATTATAATTTTTCTTTTGCACCACTTTTCAATTTTTCTTTGCCCCCTTGTAGCCCTTTGTCCTTGGCAGATGGCTGTTGAGTGCTCGCAGGTCGCTGCTCAATTAAAAGTGCATTAAGATATCGCACGGCAGGTCACAATGTTAAGAAACCAGATGCTGCCAGATAATTTCTTGCTTGATTGCAGTTACTTAACGAAAGTGCTTAATTAGACGGGGAAGGATGCAAGTGAATGGCATTGAATGCTGCTTCGGTAAGTTGTTATTAAATTCACAAGAAGAGCCATTTTCTTTAGAAAGAACTTTGTACAAAAGCGCTTTCATTAACTAATTTGGTTCACGTTATAACATAATTGCAATAAGACAGTGCATTTTTCTTCTTCTTTTTGCCACCTCAATTCACATCAGAAGTGGCTATGAGAATCAAGACGGATATAAAACATACTATATGACTTTATTTCTTCTTTTCCTTTTTGTATGCAGTGAGCTGAAAAACTCTTGCAGTACAGATATAAGCCCTCTCAAATAACACTGATACGCCGTGCGGCCGACGCTGTTGATGGCAACATTGCGGCATTGAATAAATGAAGAAGAAGTAGAGAATAAATGTAGATGGCGTTGGCGATGGCGATGGCCAAACAGGCCAGTGCCACTGGTACTGATGGCCAACAAGGCGGCTTTCAAGTGCAGCTGGCAAAATCGCCAACTGTAAAAGACAGCGCCAAACAGGACATCGAAAAAAAAACAGCGCTATTTTTATTGTAATTTTATTTTTTATCCTTTATTTGCTGTGTTGTTTTTAAAAGGGATGTGGCTGTAATTTTTTTTTGGATTTTTCATACTTTTCGTTGTGCTTTTGCCAGGCGTAAGCAATTTCTGCATCCCTTTTTCCCTCTTGAGCGAAGCATTTTAATTTAAATGTTAAAACGTGACAATAGCGCAGGTCACAATAGCGCAGTCACCGGGGGGATATGAGACTGTCTCATGTGCCCAGGACGTCAGTCAGTCGCCGTCACATGCAGTTACCTACAATATATCCTACACCACAAGGTAGGGAAGAGCATAAAAGTTAAAAGCGAAATGCAACTGATTGAAATTTACATATTGAAGGAACTATTACAGATTGCAACAGAGATTTTGTGTTTTTTTTTTATATACTCGAAAGAATCTTAGTTTGATTTGTGTTGTTTCTCGTTTTGTTTGTGTGCGTATGATTTAACATGGTATAATGCAGGGTATTATCTCGTTATTGCCACTTGGCGTCATGTACGTCGATCTTGTTGCTGTCATTGTCAGCATCGTGTGGATGCAGTAGTTGTTGCTGTTGTTATTGCTTGTTATTTGAGTGGATTACCAGCAATGTTCAACAGCCAATGTACAATGGGAGCTGAGAATCCCTTGGAAAAAAGTTGCAAAATTATGACTGCTCAAAAATTTGGATGACGGCGCCGTTTGGATAAACCGTGAATACTGTCGAGCCTTGGCCACTACAACGTGAGTGCCAATTATAAGTTTTGCTTTCGGCATGCGTTCAAAAGAACAACAACAATAAAATGGAACACCTGTGGTCCGAAAACCCTTCAGCCATATGATTTCTATGTGTGTGTTGTTGATGTTGTTCAGTTGTTTGTTAGCTACCAGTGTGCATGAATAATTCAAAGAAAAGGATATTAAATGCAAATACACACAAATGTTTGTACATAAATACGCGCATACATACATTTTAATGTAATGCTGTAGCTGCTCCTGTTTAGAGGACTCGCTTGAGTAATTGGAAGTTTTTACTGCTTCCCCGTTTGACTACAACTGCGCGCGCTGTTGCTCCCATTGTTGTTGCTGTTTTTGCTGTTGTTGATGAACCAAATTTTTTATTAATAATGTGCGGCTTAACACATTGCCGTAAAATGTTCATGCTGGCATCGTTCGTACTTTAGTCGGCTGAACTTTATTGGCTAAATTAAAGTTCAGGTGTTTGACAAGACAGCAATGCCATCCCAAAGCAAGCATCGCAAAAAGTGTTCTTAAGCAATGTCCTGTTCTGCGCTAACTAGGAAAACCAATTTTATATGTTTTGGTCGCAGTATTCTTCTTTTTACTTGCCTTTCTAGGGTTTCGTTCTTATTTATCATAAAATTAATATTAGCAGCTATGGGGTTTTTTCAATTCATGTTTCTTAACCTTCTGTGCAGACTTAAAACAATTCCGTTGCTGTTAGAGTAAGTTGTCGTAAACAAGAACTGGACTCATATACTAAGTTAGTGTCTAAAGTATTGTATATAATAATTAAAGAAGTCTGAAGCAAAACTCAACTATTCAAAATAAGTTCAGGTGTGTGCCTCTCAACCTTAAATTATATTAATAATATCTGCTTAATGTATTAAATAATAAATACAAACAAATTATCTGTTGTAATGTTTAACATTACAAACAAGTACGAAGGCTCTAGTCGAGAAATCCCGACTAGACTATACCCTTAACTCTATAATTTACGCATACAGTCAGTGCTTGCAAGTATGTGTGAGTGGCTGTATGTATACGCGTATAAGGCATACCTTCTTAATTTCAATACTCCATATCTCCAGTGTTTCTCAGCCGATTTCAATAAAATTTTCACATGTTGTCTTTATTTAGTCTAATCTTTCAAACTGCATCAAAAAGTATTCTAAATTGAAGATTATCGATTACATGTGTATATCGGAAACGGGAAGAGTTATCGAAAATCTAAAACAAACTTGTACTGCCTAGGGATTAGGCGAGCTTATATACCAAATCTGGAGTCTCTAGCTCTTATAGTCTCTGAGATCGACGCGTTCATACATACGGACGGACAGACGGACAGACGGACGGACGGACAGACGGACATGGCTATATCGACTCGGCTGTTGATGCTGATCAAGAATATATATACTTTATGGGGTCGGAGATGCTTCCTTCTGCCTGTTACATACTTTTGCACAAATCCATTATACCCTTTTTACCCATTTTCAATGGGTTAAGGGTATAAAAAGTTGTTGATGTAAACATTAGCGTTTTTTTAATATTGTGTATAAGATATATTGAAGTGTCACTGAAATCAATCAAAATTAATCACAGAACATATTTTTCGTGTTGCTATCTTGTAATCCTTTTTCAATCCTGGCTTATACTTTTTATACCCTTAACCCATTGAAAATGGGTAAAAAGGGTATAATGGATTTGTGCAAAAGTATGTAACAGGCAGAAGGAAGCATCTCCGACCCCATAAAGTATATATATTCTTGATCAGCATCAACAGCCGAGTCGATATAGCCATGTCCGTCTGTCCGTCTGTCCGTCAGTTTGGAAAACTTTTTGATGCAGTTTGAAAGATTAGACTAAATAATGACTATCTGTGAAAATTTTATTGAAATCGGTTGAGAAACACTGGAGATATGGAGTATTGAAGTTTAGAAAGTATGCACTATACGCGTATACATACATACACTCACACATACTTGCAAGCAGTGACTCTATGCGTAAAGTATAGGGTTAAGGGTATAGTCTAGTCGGGATTTCTCGACTAGAGCCTTCTTACTTGTTTCTTTTTATACCCTTAACCCATTAAAAATGGGTAAAAAGGGTATAATGGTTTTGTGCAAAAGTATGTAACAGGGAGAAGGAAGCATCTCCGACCCCATAAAGTATATATATTCTTGATCAGCATCAATAGCCGAGTCGATATAGCCATGTCCGTCTGTCCGTCCGTCCGTCTGTCCGTCTGTCCGTCCGTATGTATGAACGCGTCGATCTCAGAGACTATAAGAGCTAGAGACTCCAGATTTGGTACATAAGCTTGCCTAATCCCTAGGCAGTGCAAGTTTGTTTTAAATTTTCGATAACTCTTCCCGTTTCCGATATACACATGTAATCGATAACAACAAAATCTTCAATTTGGAAAACTTGCAGACGGCGTTACAGCGGACGAAATAATGACAATCTGTGTAATTTGTATTGAAATCGGTTGAGAAAGACCGGATATAATAAGCATTGAAGTAAGATTGAAGAAAGTATGCACTATACGCGTACACACACACATGCTTGCAAGCACTGACTGTACGCGTAAAGTATAGTGTTCAGGGTATAGTCTAGTCGGGATTTCTCGACTAGAGCCTTCTTACTTGTTGTGTAATGGATTGTTGTCAGCACTGCTGCAGTTTAATTGTAGTTCTGGAAGAGAATATTCTCAAGGAAAAGATTCGGCTCTGTTTTTTGTTACAATATTTTTTTCATATCAATTAGCATTTTTGCTGAATGCGAAACTCGAATAATAATTTGATGTGTTGTACATTATGATATCAGGGTTTTCTCAAGTGCATTGTTGCCATTGTTGTACGTTGCATGCTTCATGCTGCCTGTTGCTGTTATTCTTTCACTTCAGATAGTAAAGCTCGTTTCACTTTCCGGTTTTTGCGTTCTCCACCCTGCATTGGTCTTTCGCACAGAAGGAAAATTTCAACAACAATGTCTGTTGATTTTAACTTTACCATGTTGTTGCTGTGTGCGCTATTGTTGATATCTGTAATGTTGCCGTTCTGCTTGCTGCAACGCTGCAGCGTTTAATTCAATGTAAACGTGTTAAAGCGTGCTCAGAATGCGAAAGAGCAGAAAAACAGTTTTAAATCGAAGCAAATAAGCAATGGCTGACTTATGGACTCTTCATCTGCCAACGGATAAACCTCTTCCTCGATCATCATTACAAACACATACACATACTTACGTCTATACAATTGTCCTACCCTGAACACATTAAAAATGGGTAAAAAGGTATAATGGTTATGTGCAAAAGTATGTAACATTCAGAAGGAAGCATCTCCGAGCCCATAAAGCATATATATTCTTGATCAGCATCAACAGCCGAATCGATATTGCACTGTCCGTCCCTCGTATGTATGAACGCATCGAAAACCTTACAAATGGATATACCATTTGTAAGCTTTTCATCAAGTGCCTTTTCATCAAAAAGAAACTTTTTAGGGTGCGGCACAAAGATATTAATTTTTAACGACCACCCTACTATACACGTATGGCGGCTTCATCAACGGAAATCGGAATGTTGAACGAACTCATTTAATTTGATTTTAATGTCACTGGCTGCATTGTGGACGCAGAATGCGGTAAATAAAATTGGTTCCAGGTCAAAAATCAATCAGACTCAAATTAAGTGAATGCTTTTTATTCGTAATTATTGCTCTGATCGGGTTATTTAAATGAAAACATGTAGGTCTCTTCATTTGAATGTATTATATATATTTTTTTTTTACTTGCTAGCATTTATGATTTATATCGGGAACATTATTGTTTTCGTTTTTAATGAGCAAATAAGGGTTTTAATTATTTCTTATTTTATTTGAATAAATATATAAATATTTTTAATTTAAAGAAGAAGAAAAACTGGCAGCAGAGCAGATTTTTAAATATCACATTATTTTTTTGCACAACGGAAATAATATTCATCGTTACGTTAAAATTATTGATTGACGGTTGAAATACTATCTGTTGAGTGTTGCGATTAACATATCAAAAATTTTAAAGTGTCCAGGAAGAAAACTGATATGTCGAGCAGCTAAGAAGTCTTTTTTGTAACGACAGTTTCTATATACAAAAATATAATAATAATTATTAACATGCAACCGTAAATCAGAACATCAGCCTCTTACCTCAATAGGCTTTGCATAGCTTGTAATTGGAAGTTCCAGTTGTAGTAATTCCTTCGCCTCATCAGTTCTGAGCTCGTGCAATAATTTTGAGACATTGTCAATAAAATCAGAGTTAAGGTTTCCCGATGCAATGCGAAGGAGCTGCAGCTGCTTGCATTCGCCAATAATGTTTAATAGGGCATCAGAAATGTCGCATCCGCTGGACATCCAAATGCTAAGCTTCTTCAATTGCCTTAGCTGTGACAGCATCCACACGCACTCGACCGTTGAGCAGAAGCACTTGAGTTCCTGCAGTTGTCGCTGTCGGATAATTTGCAAAGTCTCCTGTGGCGAAAGGGTGCCTCCATCGATTTTCAGACATAGAAGTTGTGGTCGCACAGCCAGGGCTTTAAGCAGCGGCACAAATGAGTTACTGCTCCGCGCGCCTGAATGGATTAGCTGCCTCAGCTTTGGTAGCCTAGCAAACGGCTCGTAATCCGAAGCCTCTGCCATCATGCCAAACTGAAGCGTTTCCAGGTTTGCGCAATGGGGAACAATGTAACCGAGATTACTCTGGACACAGCCATACCCGAGATACAACATGCGTAGATTAGGGTTTGATTTGCAGCATTTTACCAGAATTGGCACACTTATTGCTTGTACATGCAAATGTAGCTCTTCTAGATAACGCAGTTGCCAAATTGTATCAAAGGTAATATCTGTATGATAAGATGAAACGGGAAAAAGTTGTAACTGGCAATCTTCATTATTTGTGTGCAAAGGGGTAAAGAGTATCTGCAGATTACATATGATTGAGACATTTTCTGAATGCTGTTTTGTAATTAATTTTTAAGTATGATGAATTATTTTTGTGTTTTTAACACGATATCGTTTTCAGATTTTGGTTATCACATCACGATTTTGAGATATTATGAGATTTGGCTAGACTCAGAAAAATGTGTTTCGTAGCGTTTTTAGTATGTCTTTCTCCCTAATCTGCCATGCTCAAAGCATCTATGTGGTATTAAGTTAAAGGCTTAACCTAAAATATCCATACTAATAAGACATTTAATTAATTTAAAACAAGTAAGAAGGCTCTAGTCGAGAAATCCCGACTAGACTATACCGTGAACCTCATACTTTAAGCGTACAGTAAGTGCTTGCAAGTATGTGTCAGTGTGTGGGTGTGTGTGTGTGTGTTCACGTATAGTGCAGTACAAGTTTGTTTTAAATTTTCGATAACTCTTCCCGTTTCCGATATACACATGTGATCTATAACAACAAAATCTTGAATTTGGAAAACTTTTTGATGCAGTTTGGTATATATATATTTATATATATAGTCTAGTCGGGATTTCTCGACTAGAGCCTTCTTACTTGTTTTACATTGATTTTTTAAACACGGCAAAATAATTTGTAAAAGTTAGAGAGTATTTGTATCATTACTTACCAGATTTAGTATGCACTTCTAAAATTCTAAGCTCATTTAAATTCTTAACAGCAGCAAATATACGTTCAAATGCTTTTTCAAACGGAGTAATTAAATAGTCTAACTGTTTTATAATCAATCGTTTCAAGCTAATCATGCCACTTAAATTTAAGCATAGTATATCAAAACAATTGGTGGGTGCTTCGCATCCATTACATCTTAATCTGCGACCATGATCTAAATCGATGGTGAGCTTACGAACTGATTGACGGTAAATGGAAAATGCGATCAGCGAATTTCGTGTACCGCCTTCTTCGATAACAAATTCGCGATATTGTTTTCTAGCCCAAGAAATAAACACATTACGAAATCGTTGGCAGACTTGAGAAAAATGAATCTGTTCTTCAAGTGTTAGATAATCAAGCAACAATCTTAGACAATCATCGTTCATATCTAAAATATTTAGCGAGCTCATTTTTGCGACCCAGCGCGATTTGTCTGAAACGTGGGACTGATTTTCAATTGAAAGTAAACAAGAATAAATACCCCAACGCAATCTAAGGCCACGTATGATTCAGCTCATGACTAATCAGCTGCTATTTAAATTGTAGTTGTAGACACAAACGTTTGCGTGTGCTTTTTGTTGCCGTTTGGTGTTTTCGGCTCTCTACACAGGTTTTGCCTCGTGCTTTGGAACTGACCTAACACAATCTTAACAGCTGATAGCTATGAAAAAAACCACGTATTATGCCAGCATTTCACCAGCGTTGAATTACTGATAATAGTCTGAGTTTCATTTCGTAAAGTGTTTATTTATTTCAAAGCCATTAATTGACTGAGAGTATAGTAAAATTGTCTTTCATATACTATAGCAGTCTATTATAGTGTGAAGTGTGTGTTGGATTTAAAAGAACAAAGAAGTACCATAACTTTTAATGACACCAATAAAGTGAATTTCTCAAACAACGAGTAATTTTTTCGCCATAGAATTAAATAAAATACATACAAATGGTTTTTGGAATTACTTTGTTGAAACAACAAAATTCTTAGTAAAACACAAGCCAAAAAAAGTTTTGAAAATGGTATATATAAAAATTTTATGAATGAGTAAATTACATTTCAGATATAAAATTTAGTTTTGATTAGAACTGCCTTATTAAAATACTTATAAAACCTCTTGTGTAACCGAAGGTACATTTTTGCTCTTGTCCAAGTAAGTCTTTCGCAGCTCATCAAATTTCGATGCTGAATTCATTTTGACTTTAGAATGCGATTGGCAAACGGTAGGTGGAGCATTTGTTTTTTTTTTGCGGTTTGACTTTAGAGGAGTTCTGGTACCTAATCGCTCAGCCTGGAAGCTGCTTTTGCTGATGGCGCTTTGGGCTCCCGCAGTGCTCCGAGGCTTTTGACGACGTTTCGACTTCATGCTGTCTTTCACTAACTGTGATGACTCATCTTTGCTTGGCATGGGAACTTCACGAACTGCAAGATTAAACCCCGATTTATTTGGCAGCAGCGCATCATGGTCAAAAATGATGTTCTGCAAAGCGATAGTGTCGTTCTTTAAAACTGGCATAAACAACTGCGGTTCGCGGCCTAGATACTCTACTAGCACAACGCTTTGATCTGCCAGTAACTTCAAGGAGAACTTCGGTTGCTTTGTTTTGAAATGCATTACTTATTACAAAGTAAAACGCTTTTACACGATTGGACAACGAAAAAGAAATTTGTTTAAATTGGTGTTTGTAGACAGGTACTATAATTTTGAAGTTTGGCGCCTGACTAATGTGAGAGCATAATGAGTTAAGCGAGTACAATTTTTTTGAACGCACAGGCATCGCCTGCTGCTCTATGAAAGAGCTCCTTGGATTGCTTCTTCTTTGAATTAACTGGCGGTAACCTCCCTTGTGGCTCTTTCTTTACAATTTTCACTTTCTGCTTTTTGTGCTCTTTTTTTTCAGCATTCGCATTGTTCTCGCGCACAAATGAATGTATGGGACTCACTAGGAGCTTGGATAGGCTATCTGCCTGGGCAGCCAAGGAAGCGGCCATTTTAGCAACTGTATCGGTTTGTGATAGTGCCGATGCAGACTGCTTCCTTTTTGATTTGGTTGAGCCCGCACAATGCGCCAGCTGGGCAGCGGAGACGCGTTTCATGGTAACGCAATGACTAGAAATATGAGGCAGAAAAATCTCAGATTCATAGCCATTACATTCCGCAAGCACCACGTTTCCGTTTGAAATGAGCTTAAGCTCGAAGTTCAACTTGGAGACGAATCCTTCTCGACTCAGGCTGTTTGGCCATAAGTCTGAATTGAATGCTGCGGTTAGCTTGCGCCTTGCCAGACGCTGTCCTCGGTACGGGGTCGAGCATTGCGGCCAGGTAAAGGGAAATCCGCTCATTTCAGTCGGTCGGGGGCTGGGCTGGCGGCTGCAGATGACATTCGTCAATGTGACGCGACCATATTTCAGTTCAGGCAGAAATATTTCAGACTCACGACCCGGCGTCTCGACTAGAACCACACTCTTGTCCGCCAGTAACTGAATGCGGAACTTAATGGGATTTGAGGACGGAAAATATTTGCTCGCGCTCATTATTTGGATCAGAAAAATTTGTTGGTTTTTTTTACAAATATTTATTTTTTTAATTTGGGAAAAGTTTTGATTGTAAAATCAAATATCTTTATCCGATAAACTGGCCTAATGCTTACTTCAACGTGCAAAAAACACGTATCAACAGACAATCAATCAGAAACAAAGAAGATAAGATTTAAAAAAAATGTTTCGCTATGTGACGTGACCTTAAATATGTAAAAATACTGTGTTTTTGAATTTATTTTTTGTAAATATTTATTTGTAAATATAATACATTTTATCCAATTTTTTATAACAATTTTTAGTTTTGCTTTTTATGGCATAATGGCTGCGTAGCTCTGAATCTCAATCTTAGAAATGTAATGTAGAAAAGGAAAAGAGTTATAAAAATTTGAAGAAATTTAACTTCCAAATTATTTTTATCTAAAGGTGTTAAATGCAGAAGCTTACATTTCGACATACTTAAATAAGCACGAATTTGAATGCAAAGAAATATTTAAGCACAAAATTGCACATTATTTCGAAATCACACAAAGGCTTATTGAACATTATTTAAGCTTTGCGTTAAACAAATGCTAATTAATATAATCATTAGTTATTGTAAATATTTTCTTTAATTTTCTGTGTGTGCCTTTTGCGATAAACTTGCCAATTGAGCATTAGGTTAACCATCAACATCCATTATATATTGAACAAAAAAAAAACATAAATTTAATAGCTGCAATTCGCGTCAGTTTCCCACAAAGCAAACCAATGAAGAAAACCACAAACCACCCAGCCAGCTACCACGTTTAGCTATCTGCGATATACTAGAATCCACTACCAAGCATTTTTCCAAATTGTATCAAAGAGCTGGCGAATTTATGGCTCCAACTATTAAATGTCGTGTTTCTGGCCGTGCAACGGCTGTGTTTTATGTGGCCCAAGTAAATGGAGATGGACGCCACGACCTTGGATAGCAAAAGAGACTCAATGGTTATTTTCGGTGGGCAAAAGTTGTTTCAGTTCGATGGTTGGTTGCCCTGCTCAGCGAATTATAAAAAATTCAATTATAAGGTTTTATAATGGCACGGATGTGCGGTTACACCTGGCTCCTATTTTTCTTCTTTGTTCATCCCTCTGAACAGAACAAGATAATGCACTTTATCTTTCGTCAGGAGTTAGTTTATGGTATAGCTAAAATCTATTTGACATTTAAATAATTGAGTTGACAGATTTTGTGACTGATTAGGACAATTTCTTTGCAACACATACTTGTGATAATAAGAAAGTATCCGACCTAGGTAACATCCTAACGTACAAGCTTTTTTTGATTACCATTCAAGCTTTCAACACTTTTGCCAGACACAAAACTAGTCTTTTGTTTTACTTTATTACAAATATAGTTGTAGAAAGTGTCGAAAATTTATTTGATGGTTTTGCATTTGATTTCAGAGTTGACGATCTCAATAGTAAAGTACCAATAATGAATGATATTTCAACGCCTGTCGGCTGTTGACTGACTAAGTAATTTAATGTGACAAGAGCCATAAAAAAGTAGGCTTAATGTGCGAAAAAGTTGACAGCAACGTGTTTGAAAGGCAATTCATTGTTCTTCTGTCCCAGCACTACATACACTATACCTACGTGTACATTTGTTAGGTTTCGCACTCGGATCGCTTCAAACACATAAGAATAAGCCCGAAATTTGAATAAGACAGTGAAAGTGAAACTCTTCCATGACCGACTTTCAGTGTGGGAGTGTGTACGCCTTTGAGTTTTTCTGTGAGCCGTTTTTGCAGCTTTTGAAAAATGACTTAAAGCCTTTAGGGCACACCAGCTTTGAGAAGGGTTAAAGTAATTTGTTGAGACTGTTAAATATTCAATGTGGACCGAGGCACAACACACAAAAAAAAAACAAGTAAGAAGGCTCTAGTCGAGAAATCCCGACTAGAATATACCCTGAACCATATACTTTACGCATACAGTCAGTGGTTTCAAGTATGTGTGTATACGCGTATAGTACATACTTTCTTAACTTCAATACTCCATATATCCAGTGTTTCTCAACCGATTTCAATAAATAAATAAATTTTTACAGATTGTCATTATTTCGTCTAATGTTTCAAACTGCAACATAAAGATTTCTGAATTCAAGATTTTGTTGTTATCGATAAAATGTGTATATCGGAAACGGGAAGAGTTATCGAAAATCTTAAATAAACGCGCGGGGATTAGGCGAGCTTATGTACCAAATTTGGAGTCTCTAGCTCTTATAGTTTCTGAGATCGACGCGTTCATACATACGGATAGACAGACGGACAGACGGACGGACGGACAGAAGGACAGACGGACATGGCTATATCGACTCGGCTGTTGATGCTGATCAAGAATATATATACTTTATGGGGTCGGAGATGCTTCCTTCTGCCTGTTACATACTTTTGCACAATACCTTTATACCCTTTTTACCCATTATCAATGGGTTAAGGGTATAAAATAACTTGAAATATTTTCGTAAAAAACAAGGAAACAAGGTTCGTACTTTAGTTCATAATTGTATAAGTGGAAAAATAAAATATCTTTGTATATAGAATATTTATTGTTGTTTTCAAATTGGCAATAAAATTTTTATAAGCCATTAAAGTGTGGGTCCTAATTGAAATTTGCATATGATTTGTTCCGTATTTTGACTACACCATACAGATGTATTACCTAGAAGACATATATATGTACACAACTATCTTCAAGATTATGTGTTTATGGTGTAAATTATGAGATGTACTCTTTGACGATCATGAGATATCATGAGATATAAATTTCACACTCAGACTCTGTAATGGTCATTGGTTTTTAGCAAAGTTAGAAACATATAACAAATATAACATTATATGGATATATTAAGCAAGTACGTTAATACCAAAAAAAAAAAGTATATATAAGTAAAAATATTCCCATTCATGTAGTGCAAACACAAAGTTGTATATATATATATATATATATATATGATATTTAATTAATCACTTTTATGCTTGCTTAATATATCCAAATAATATAATGTTATATTTGTGTTATATTTCTAACTTTGCTCTGTTAGAGCTCTCTCGATTCAACAATCACAGGAGTGAATACTCCAAAAATCACTGCCGTCTCCACCACGGACACGCGTTTTAGTGCAGCGGCAAGTAAGCTGGCAGCTATAAAAATATAATATATGTGCTAACTATTCCAGCGTGCGTAAAAACAACAACACCCGAACTAATTTATTAGACGTTTGAGAAAAAACAATAAATTATCCTAACTAATCATAAATCTAGCCGATATATGCAGCTCTCGCCTTTCAGCGAGGAATTCTACATTTAAGTGTTATTTGAAACAAAAGTAATAATCGTATTTGTAAATACAATTTAAGCAAAACAACAACCAGATTTGCTGTTTGCAAAATTGCCAATGCACACGTGCACGAGTCGTCAGTTTTTGAGCCTCTCTCTATGGCGTTCTTTAGCATATAATTTACAACGAAGATCTCGCATCTTAGCGAATATAGGTTTAAGGATGAAACAGTCCATTTATCAGCTCCTTTTGTTTCAGAGTAGTATTTGCTTGTATTGTAAGTGTTATTGGCTTTGATTTTTAGTTTCAGCGTTGTAAGCTAGTTTTAGTAGCAATCCTAATCACTTAATGACTGTGTAGTTTGGTCGATCATGGCAATGAACCCCTCATACGTCGACCAGATTATTTTGTTAGAGATTCTACTCCTGTATCGACGGTACCGAGCCCAGTGTTTCAGTTCGCTTTCGGGCGCCACGCACAGTGGGCAAACCTGGGCGAAGCTACAACTCACACACACTGCGCTCTCACACGCACATGCTCATAAGTATCAGACAGAATGACATACTTTATCTTTTTAAGGGGGTTGGGGATAAGGCAAAGAGGGAAATTTTATGCACAGTTTCGGTTTGGTTTTATTGCGCCAACTTGGCCCGATTACAATGGTGGTCGAGGTGTGCGTTTAATCCGGAAACGTATGTATATACGTCCATAAGTATGTATGCGCTTGTGTGTGTACATTTCTTTCCGGTCGTTTGGCTTACGCATTACTCGTACGTGTAAGTGAACTGAGGGAAGAACTGAGCAAACGAGACGGATACTTCTTATGACACGACCGCGCAAACTTTCACTTTACATAAGGTCTTTGTAGTGCTTACTGCTTGACACTTATCAGTATATATATTTATGTATGTGTTTGTGTTGACAAACACTTGATAATTCCTTTCGTACACGCACTTTGCCTTGGATATGTGATACAGTATATATATATATATATATACTTATACTTATGTACAATAAGTAAGTACGAGCATCTGCAAGACAATCCAACTTATCCACTGGCCTTGCACAGGGCCGTCTGCCAGTTGCTTGTTTGTCGCTTGCCCGCAAGGGTCTCTTGAATTATTTTAAATTGTTTCTGTCATGCATTTTGATCGAGTTTCTGTGTATTCATATGCGTGCACATCTATAGAATAAAATAAAAATAAAATAATGGTCGCTCCTTTGCATTTGCCAAAAGGGTCATAAACTGTGATTTAGCGTCTAGGATTCGGATTTCTATCGGAAATTTAATCTTGCAGCTGGTTAAGCGACCAATTTAATGGGTTGTGGGTCGATTGTTAAGTAGCTTGCGAAAATTCTTTTAAAAAAAGTTGTGAGTTTTATTTCCATTAGATAAACCTAAATTTATACAACAATACGCTAAAAGAAAGGAGTATAATAAATTGTATAGAAGTTTATGCATGGCTACATGGTTGATGTAGCTTTTCTCTTTTTTTAGTTCCCTGGCCCGTTGGTCAGAGCTGTTGCTTTGTGAGAGGTGATGAGCACATTCTGAGTTAATTTAATTAACGTTCGAATGGGTAAAATTACTTTCTGAACACGTTTTTTTCTGTTTGTCCAGCCTGCTGCGCAGGCACACAAGCTTCAGGGACGAGCAATAGATCAAAGCAGCTCTGCTCTGCTCTGCTGTGCTGTGCATCGTACCCTGAATTGCATACACACACATATGTGTGCCCTGTCAGCAGGTGTGTTTGCTTGGTGGATAAGTGTGTGCACTCGCATGGGTCCTGAAGCGGCAAGCTGCAGTAAAGTAGGTCAGTACGACTGCTGTTGTATGATGCCAATAAAAGTTAATGCGTCCGTGTTTGAATGGCATGTGAAATGCCGGTATTTGCTACCAGCTTGTTGATATTTTTTAATATTTATGGAATTTTAAAATGACACATTTACGTGGAACTGCGTCGAATTAAAATTAAAAACAAATTTCTGTAGCATAAGTCAACTCCTTCTTGGTTCACTACCCATTATTTTAACAATATCACTCACAGGTACCCTCGAAGTATTTGGCAAATAGTGTGCTGCATTTTGATTGATTCAAAGATCTAAGAACTACAATGACGACGAATAGAGAAGCGAAGGCATAATATGAAGTTTCCATTTCCCAGCGCATACGCTTAACAGCGTATCTATTTTTAATGATTTTGTAGCCGACCTTTTTTTTTCAATAATCTTTACCGTCTATCTGGCGACAAAATAAAAGCACACAACGATCAAAATTGAAACGGTTCTTCTGTCTTAAAAACAAACCAATAACACATCCCAAGATATATATGTCAAGTATATCTTCCGCGGGCTGTCGTATAAACAAATAATGCAAGTAAGGTAAGAGAATAAGAAGATTAATCGAAAATAAAACGAAAATACGGCCTAAAAATAATTCGTAATTGAGAATAATATGGAGATCAAAACACATTAAAATAAGTATATAAAATTTCGTTATATGCATGTTCGACTTTAATAATATTATTGTGTTTCAAATATATGAGTTCATTAGTTCTTGGCTAATTACGCAAAAGTTATTCGTTTGTGTTTGTTTAACCAAGCACGAGCAGATTAAAAATGTAAATGTCACAACAAAATGAAGATAAACTATGTCTGGACAAAATTATAAGAATAAAAAGACTATTTAGCCAAGTTTATAATTCATTTAATAAAAAAAAAATGTAACAAAATTCATATTGAATTTAATCCACCCCTTGGTACGTGGGTACCAATCCTAATTCCCTTTGGGCAACGCATAAGAAGAATAAACTTCAAAGTCGAAATTATAAAAATAAAACGGCACATTAAAAATAACAACATTTTCAATTATGCTAAGCTTCGAACTGCTAATTAAATCTGTCAAAAACAATTTAGCAAACTGCTCACTTAAAAGCCGACAACAGTTTATAATTAGAACCATGTGAAAAAAGCCTAAAAGAAATAAATTAAATTATTTACCTGGCAAACGAGCAATATCTTAACAAAAGACAATGTTAAGGAACAATACTCGACTATTAAAGACCCTCTACACAATTAAATTATAATCTTCTGATTGTGCTTTGTGAGATTGCAACTGCAGTAAAAACTGATACACGCTTTTATAGTATATTATACCAGGGTATTAGCAATTCAAGTGCAAACAATGCGATTGCGTCCCAAGACTCTGACAAATGAAATGTCTACGCAACAAAATAGCAACTGTCGTTGTCGGAAATACGTCAACTGTGAGAGCATTTGTGAGACAGCCTTCGATGAGATGAGTGCTAAGATGAGCTGGATGCCAGGATCCAGTGATAGTGTGGGTAAGGAAGGGCAGGAAACGGCCAGGCGACAGCTTCCTCAAGGCTACCATTGTGTGCTGGAGTGGAGCGTTGACAATAACGGAAATTATTGTTTCTATTCTTGTTTTCTAACATTGTGTGCAATGCCTTCCGCCACACAGACAGACTGACAGACAGCTTTTCAGTTAAGATTAGGGCAAACATTACCAATCTTTGGACGTTGAACCATTTCCAACATTTAAAGCTGCAAAATGAAAAACTTTTCTTTGAACTTAATCGGCCTTTCATACTTGAACAATACTTTGCAAATCTTGGTTTTTTATCCACTCATAGTGAGCAAATACAATTAATAAAATAATATAAAAATACAAGCCAGCGGAATATCTATATGCAATATATAATACTTAAGAGTTTGTTATCTTGTGCATAGTATAATATTATTAATAAGATTGATAAGAATTTATTTTTTAGAGCTTAGCATTTGAAAACGAGTTTCTTTCTGTTTATTAAAACCAACATTTATTGAGTCATATGGTGAAAACTTTATTTTCATTTCGATTATTAAAGCATATAAAAATTTGGCGTTATACAATGCTTACACAGAGCGCATTATCGAAAAACATTTCATTTTGATGTGTGCTTACACAAAAAAAAATATCCAAATTTAGTTATCCGGAGCTAAGAAAAGGTTTTGTCAACATTTGCCATTCATTAATTTACTTGTACTGCCCTGAAACTGAAAGACAAATTGCTCAAGTTGCGGTTGCTATTGTTGTTGTTGTTGCTTGAGATTTTCTTGGTAATTGCATTGTTTGACAAAGACCCAACTGTGTGACCTTTTGACAGTTTATAGTCTCAACTTATGTACGTTGCCCTCCGGCCTGTGCAACAGCTAAGCCGAGTATAAACTTTACGTAAGGCTTGTTGACTCTTTAACATTTGACAAGCTGCAGCTGATGCAGATCTTTGGCCAACAGGAACAACAACAACAACATTACCAAAATAGAATATTTCTAGCATAAAGGATATTTAAAAATGTTTTGAGATTTTCTTTGAAGTTTCATGCCAACTTGTTGAAGTGCTGTAAATAAAACTTGAAAACTTGTTGACATTTATTGACATTTATTGAACACTGAGACACTGCGGGCAAAGTCGTCCTTCTAGCCACTTGTCAAGCAGTGGCAAATTCACAAACTCACTCCCTACACATGACGGCTATTGCACAAGGTGCACCCTATACCAGCTTTCTCGACACAAAAGAAAGCCACTTTTGTTGTCAGCCAGACTCTGCGGCTTAATATGTCCTTTCATTCAATTTCTTTGATTTTCATATATTGGGACAGTTTTTTCATTCAATTCAATAAAAAAAACAAATTATTTTCACTTAACATAGTAAGAAGGCAATAGTCCAGCGGTCGGGGAACAGGGGTAAATTACCCCTTTTTGGTTAAAAGTGAAATTTGGGGGGGTAAAAGTGAAACATGAAATGGAGGAGATTACCTTTTTTTTTTTACTCTTTGCCACCAGGAATGGAGGAGATGATCTTTTTTTCTATTTTTTTTTGCCCCTTTACCAATGGGTGGGTAATGTCAGTTCCACAAAAATATTTAGAGGCAATGATTAAAAAAGTTCCCCGGCCGCTGCTCTAGTCGATAGATTCCGACTAGAAAATACCCTGACCCTATACTTTACGCGTAGGTTTGTGTGTACGCGCAAACTGCATACTTTCCTTAATTTTAATGTTCTATATCTAATAACGGGAAAAGCTATAGAACATTTGAAACTAATTTGTCTAATTTCCCTAGGGATTATGCGAGCTTATGTTCCAAATCTCGAGTCTCTAGCTCTAATAGTCTCTGAGATCGACGCGTTCATACATACGGACGGATCGACTCGGCTGATCAAAAATATATATACTTTATGGTGTCGGAGTTGCTTCCTTCTGCCTGTTACATACTTTTGCAATAAACCATTATACCCTTTTTACCCTTTTTGAATGGGTTCTGGGTAATTAAAGCGTATCGAGAAACATAATAAAGTTTAGACGAGCTATTTTTGATGTCAATATTAAAATAAACGTATGTTTGCTTTTAGCCAGATACAGATTGTTTTTATTACGCATACACATTTTGTATTTTATGTGGCCGTTTTCTTGATTGTGTAAACATTGTTATGCATATGCATATTTTGTTTATTTTAATTCCATAAAATTTGTTTTTCAATTTTCAAAAACATATTTGTAGCAAATTAATTAAATGAATATTCTAAATTCAGAGCTTGTACTTTTTGACTTTTGCCCACTAACGCATTCGTTATATATTGTGTTGCAAAATATATTAAAATATGCTTGTTTATTGGCACAGTAACTAAATGTAAATTTTATTTACATTCACAGACTCAATTTCAATATTTATTAAACAAGAAGAACTATCAACTGAAAAAGTCATTCAAAAGACATTATAAATATAACGCATTAATTGCTCGGAAAATTATATTTTCTTAAGAGCTGAATCTTTTGTACACATTCGAAACGAAACCCGTTTTGTTACGCTTAAGCTTGACATACATAATCCAATTAATGCACAAGGACAACGCGCCTTTTCAGACCTAATTGGTTTACGGCGAAGGCAACGTTAAATGTATAGGTAAAAGTTAAGGTAAAGGTATCGTCAACACAGTCAGAGTGCCGCCGGTACCCGGTTTGAAGTTTCAGTTTGTGGCACCCACTCTCACCACTCAGCACTCAACACTTACGGCTGGCTATGTATGAAATGGCTAATTGGTTTTCGAGAAAGGCAACATAATTGGCATGTGGCTAACGGCCAATCAGACTGTCTAATTGAATGTGCGCCAAAGGGTTTTAATGTCTTTTAAACACTTGTAAGCTGATAGCAGGCTAGTGCGGTCGTTGGGATCAATAAATAGATTTCACCATTATGTTTCTGATATGCACATAATACACGTTTAATAAATAACTAATTAGCCGTTATAGCACAATCAAATTGATTATGCAAATTGCAATCAGTCATTTGTATAAAAAGCATTACAAAACATAAAATAATTACAATTTTTTGCAGATATTTTTCGAATATGCAAATTCTTTAAGCCACTTAATCATACGCCTCGTTACATTATTATCATGTGTAACATGGCAGCAAAAAAAAAAAACCAACTCAAATTAACTTTCTTTCTGCGAATTTTATGAACTAACGAACCGATTAAATTCATAATTTGCTCGCAAACGCACAAGCGAAATTAAATATTGGTTTTTAATTTAATACATATTTAATACATAATTTGTAAGGCCTGTAGGCCTTTAGAATATGAGAGCGTATAATTCATGAGTCCACGACCACTCATATAATGCAGTATATTAACCTTGCTGAGAAAATTTACAGATACAAAATGCAAATAAAGAATGCGAGAAAGCTC
This sequence comes from Scaptomyza reducta, assembly GCA_035044485.1. NCBI lineage: Eukaryota > Metazoa > Arthropoda > Insecta > Diptera > Drosophilidae > Scaptomyza > Scaptomyza reducta. The sequence continues at coordinate 856,935 of JAWNNV010000627.1, forward strand.
TTTACTCAACATATTCACTTGTTTTACGATATATTCGTTAAGCTGTACTTCTTATCAGCATATATATAAATAAATATATTATTATTCGCATAACAAGTTTATACTTTAATGCACATAATAACATTACTTGAATTAAAGATATTTATAAACAAGATCAAATGCATAAAGTAACTGGAAATGCTAATTCATCTGCAAACACAAATAAAGTCTTTGCAACAGTCAACAACTTTTTTAAGCATTTACAAAGCACTAGCCAAGAGACAACAAACAAAAATTAAGAAACTGTGCCACAAAAGTGCTGACATCGTCTGATTGACAATTGCAATTTACCAGACCACAAAACAAAATGCAATACATTTACTTGACCATCTCTTGGTGACTGGCAAAGGATGCAATTGATTGGTTTGGGCTCAGTTTTGAAAGATGGACAGGAGACCCTGAATAACCTGCCGTTAAGTAATTGATTTGGCTTGGTTTTGATTCGGTTGTTATTTGTTTAGCTCTCAATGACGAGCACTTTGGAAAATGTATTCTGCACGTTGGCATATTTAAAGAGGTAGGCCCCAGACTCGACAGCCGACAAATTATGCCAATATGCACCCGTACGCTAATGCACTGGGCCTAAATAATTGATATGCCAATGTGTCTGAGCTTTCAGAGTGTGTGAATAAAACACATGTGAAAACTGTATATGTTCAATTGTACACACACAATTGTCACGCTGCGTATACGCAATTTACATAAAACGCATCCGGAGCGAGCCGCTTTCAGCGCTCTCAATCGCAGTGTGTTGGACAACAACCTGATGCCTTTTGTTTATTAAATGCAAATTTCAATTTCAAATTTGGCACAATACGAGAGTCTCTTTAAAGGTACAGATCGATCACATTGCTTGTGTTTCAAGTGTTTATTAAGTTTCTTAAAAGGTAGATCAATAAATGCTTTCGTAAGTTTAACTGGACTATTTTATCTTTTATATATTTTTTGATTTTTTTAATTGCTGAGATACAACCTTAAACTCAAATAATGGAAATTACCTCTTTGATTGATTAATTTAATTAAAATTAATTTTTGGTTTGCACGTTATACATTTCATTTCACTATGAGTGCTTAAAGCTACATTTCAAATGTTAAGGAGCGCCACTTTATTTGCGCATGAGAGATTTACTTAATTATTACTTAAACCGCAGAGCAGCTGACAAAATGTCTTTTCGGGCAAATTCCACTCAATTGAACTATCGATAATAAACAAATGTCTTTGATTAAAATGCCATCCCCAATTACAAACTCCAAGCTGCATATTAAACGGCTTATAGGAAGGATGCTGCATATTCTAACGATTGATTAAAATGCGAATAATGCAAATGTAATATGCCTTAAGGTTATATATTGCTCAAAACACATTATTTGGATTCGGTTTATGCAATTGCGGCAAGCTTGCATTCCAGCAATTCTAAATTACATTTGACATGAATATTGGCATAATTTTAGGTGTCTAGTTATATTTGATTTGTGTACAAAATGAGTGCAGTAAAATGACATTTCGGTATTTACAAGGCATGCAAATTGTGTTTGTTGTTTATACCCATTTTGATTTATAATAACAGTATTAAAATAATGAATTTTTGTTGGTATGAAAATAAAAAGCCAAACTGCATTTAATTTAATTTCAAAATTATATATTTTTTTTGTTTGAATAATAGCTAAAATATATGAAGGAGAATCAAAATGTTTTAAAAACATTATTGACATCAGTTTATTAATGGAAATATTTGAAATACGCTGTAACGATTAATTAAAATCAACTTATTGAAAAATATAGTCATAAAATATATAAATTTTAGCAGTCGTCGCAAACAAGCGCAAAAAAGTTTTTAATAATTATTTAATTCTATGCATAAATAATATTTTCCGCACTTCAATGTAAAAAAAAGTGTAAATATAAAATATGAGAACAATGCGGGGCATTGAATCATTCGTATGAACACCTTACTCTCATACTCATTGCAAGCAGAACAATTTTCACACAAAATTTAACATATACCCGAGAGCTCGGAGCCTCACCTGGCGGCTATAACTCTTGCGGTCACCTGGGCAGCTCCCGGCCGTTAAATTGAAAACATGCAGCAATACGAGTACGAGAATATGAAGGAGGCTGGGGCTGTTGTGGTAGCCACTGGTGATTAACAATGGACTACATCGGCGTCATTAAGTCCGAGCGTAAGGTAGTACTGGGTTACATTTCAAGGATTTATGCAGGCCGCGACTTTTAACGCAAAACTTAAAGCGCCGTAAAAAGTTTGTTAAAGTAGTTGGTCGGCAAGCCAAAGTGACGCTGCCAGCTGCACTTAATTTGCAAGCAGCTCATTTGTGCTTCCACGCATTATGCTTCCTGTTCTCTCTTGTTCTTTCTTGTGTTCTTTGTATTTATATATATAATGTGGGTTATAAGATAATATGCAAAATAACTTTAGACGGCAGTTACTTATTAATGCCATTCCCTTCTCGCGGGCTGTATGCGTGTAATATACTTAAAGCAAATACATTTTTAATGTTGACTAATGCAGAAAATGTACGCAGAAATTTACCTGGCGCAACTTGCCATCATTCCCAGCTAAGCCAAAGGCAAAGCCAAGACCCGAACAAACGGGAAAGTTAATAAGCTAGCGTAAATTGCAACTGGCTCAGGCTGCAGCTGTAGGCGTTGTAGCAAATTGAAAATGAATTCGTGGACTAACTTTCTAAGGTGTACAAATCAGCAAACATGGCACAAAAACCAGAGCAGTTGGCAGCTAGCCAACTCATCAAAATTTTAGAAAATTTGTAACAGGAAATTCAACCGTCCGAATTATCATAATTAATTGACCAAGAAAACTAAAGACAATTTCATTAAGGCAGTAATTAAAAATAATTTAAAACAAACATCACAAAAACTTTTCGTGTTAAACTAAGACATATACCTCTACAAAAAATTAAAATTACAAGGAAAACAACAGAAAGGTGCAGCTAATGGCAATACTGCAAATAAGACAAACAGCAAAATTTCCCCTGACTGTGACAACATGACATGCCTGGGCATCTTAAGTACGCGTAAAGGATGCTGTCCTCCTATTTTGATAATGAAAAAACAAGGCCAGGCAAGCAAGCAAGCATTGGGCGAACTAGCAACTAAAAACTGGTCAAACATTAACGAGCATCAGAGAAAAACTTGAGACTGGCAGTTGAAACTGGAAACTGTTAACTGGAAAACTGTCCGAGCGGCGGGTGATTGTGAAGGCTTGTTTATTTGCAATGTTTGCAGTGCTAGTAGAATGCTTCAAGTAAATTATGCAGAATTGCAGCATGCAAAAGTTAGGAGCATGGCATTCATGCTAGCTTTCCACTTTTTCCAGTGATGTCTTTGTAGCTGCTGTTGTTTTTTTTTGCTTTTAAAAAACTCAATAACTTTGCAATTTGTTGCTGCAATCAGCGAAGGACACTAGTAGCCGCCAGAATTGCTGCCACGCCGCTATGCTCCACTGACATGCAAATGAGCTGCCTTCTGGCATCAAGTTCTGCATTGCAACACATGGCGTATACTTAATACTGATACAAGTTATGCAGTCAACATGCGTTAAAACTAATTTAAACACGGAAGAAATTTATAAAAAAAATAAATTTAATGTAGTGTTTATTTAATTGGGCAAACTTAAATATGTAAGTTGTGGTTGTTTTTGTTTTTAATTTCTTTGACCAGGGCGATAGCATTGTAAAAGAAGAATAGCAAAATACAGAGAATAAATGGCAAATATGCTGCTTGTCCACGCAAATGGTTTGATTTCGGTTGGGCTTAAACGAATTTTTAAGCTCACAGCTTAAGCTTAAGCTTCTATTTGTTGACTTTAGATGCCAAAAACGCTCAAATCTCAATTTTACTTGTTACCAAGCCAAAATACGTTACTTACTACCTTATCTATGCTTAATGCTTAATAAACTGTTCAAGCCACATGCATAATGCGGTTCTTAACCTCAGCTTATTTCTGACTTTGGCCTTGCCACACACTCCGGTTTAGCTTAAGAGTTTACAAAGGTGCTTAAATATAGCAGTCTAGACACAAATAAAATACAAAATTCAGCTTTTTTTACGTTGCGCATTAACAAGCAACGTATGCAGGTGGAGTTGGAGTTGGAGTTGTGTGGTTGGTGCCCTAAATAAATAAACATATGCAACAACTGAGGACTGCGAACAAATTGAATTTACTCACAGAGCCAAACAGCATAACAAATAGACGCTACGCATACGACATGTGTGCAATGCGGACATAGCACAAGCCACAAAATACACGTGGCACGGCAGTTGATAACTAAGACAGTGGACAGTGGCAGAAAAAAAAAACGAAATAGAGAAAGAAAGTCACTCACTCAACTAGTCAGGCAGGCAGTCTGTCAGCAAGTCACCCTACCTAGTCAAGCAGACATATTTGGCATGCGTGACGTTATCACGGCCTGGAGCATAGTTACAGATGCTGTTAACCAAATCCGGACACACACAAACACACGCACCAACATTTTGGTCGACGATTGGCGACTAGGTGATGTCGCCACAGATGACAGTTAACAGTTAGTAGCAGCGTGCCAGGTAAATAAATCAAACATAAATGGCTGCTTTTGGCTACGTGACCAGCCAAGTGAACCGAAGTCATAGATTCAACGTCACTTGGGTACAGCACACCGCTTTTTTGGACTGATTATAGGACGAGGTGAAACAGAAACTCGCTCCGATGATGCAGGATGCGAAGGTTGAGCAGCATTGCATTGACAAATTGTGCTGGCTGGTAAGACGTCTCACAGATCAATGTCCATCGGATGACATGACTTGGACAATAGGTAAAGTTAACTAGTTAACTGCTGTTGACACATTGATGAACGTTTATGCCGGAAGCTGTTTTCATAGTACAATGTTTAACACCAGCTGGGTATTATTTTTAATAACAGCATTAACTAGTATAAAAAAAGTTAATAAATGCTAAGCACCAACGGCAAATATTAATTTACAAAACTCAGCTTAAACTCTGGGCTTGGTTTTTTTGCAGGGCGCCCATTAATTTTGCTTGCAACATGCAATGGAAATTTAAGATTGCGGCACAATGGCGTTTGACCCCGACTGACCTGGTAAACCAACTGAACCGGCTGACCCAGGCGAAGACCTATACCACACCCAGGACACTGATATACAGTGCATGTGCATGCGATTCAATTCGAGCTGCACCAATGTAAGTGTAAGCGTCTGTGTAATAAGGTTGCATATATTATGGCATATATATTGTGCCATATATTAAAGTCTTCTCCAGCAATTTCTCTCAATCTACTCCCTGGGCAATCCATGGCTGGCACGTTTCTCGACCGCAATCGTTGCAGTTGTTTGCCTTGCGGTGATCATTCAATTTGAATTAATTTGCAGCTGTCATCCAACCCAAAATTAGTTTATGCCCATTTGCATAAAGCTAAATGGTAGATTGGCGAGAGCCTCGAAATTGTGTATGTCTGTTTTGTTTTTGTATTCTGGTTAGCCTTTCGTAACTTTTGGTTTGGTTTCCTGCTAATAATAATAATAAGCAAAGTGTGCTAAAAATAGTAGCTTTAATTGTCAGTTGTCTCATTATTTAGTTAGCTTACAAAAATGCTTAAGTTAAAACAAATAGTTTTGGCTCAAACATACAAAAACTTTTGTCTTGACTATCAAGACTCGACTTAGTATTCTAGACAAACTGAATTAAAAGATTAACAATCCAAAAGTGAGCTTCAATTGTGTGCAATCAACACAAGAAACAAACGTACGCTTTAGAGCTGAGTATCTTCTTTTCTCTTTGGCTCTGTTTCATTGTGCTTTCTGGGGTGAAAAAGGACTTGTAATTTCAACAACTTGATAAGTTAGCAGTAGCTGGCTCAAAGCTTTGGTCGTTTGAAGTTTTTGTGGTTTTTGCGGCATTTTGCAAAAGTGAACGAAAAAAATATTTTGGCACTTTGCTTTGGCCTTTTGTCGACTAATTCCGGTTTTTGTTTATTTCTACACACACACACACACAGACAAACTAACACATTTGCAGTTGGTAGTTTTTATACAGTGTAACGGACGCTGTTAAGAACGAACTGCAATTTGGTCGCTTTAGTGATGCCACAAAGCAGCTGTGTGTTTCAATGCATATATGCAACTATGTGTATACAGAGGATTAACATGCGTCAGAACGAAAAAGTGCGGGATTTTGTAGGAGCAGCTGCAAAAAAAATACTTTAAACTTATCCTCTTAGGACCGGTTGTCGATCCCATCTGTACTTTAGTCAGTGTTTTAATAAGTTTCCTAATATTTTGGTCGTGTTATATTTGTCTGTTAAGTCATATTTATTTTCATTCAGAGCACAAATAAGTACATGAAAAATTATTTGTATGAGATTTTTGAAACAGAATTTATCCAAATTTAATCAATTAAATCGATCGTTAGCTGACTGGGCAAATACAAATGGAAGTTTCTACGAAAGCGCAGCAAATGGTGGAGAGAAATGTGAAAGAAGAGAAGCGCGAGGATGCCGTTCAACAGTTATCCCGTATGCCTGGCAATTGTCCCGTTGGGGACTGCGCTGATATCGTGTTTCCATCCAATTTGATGATGCACATGCTGCACAAACACGCAAATGCTTCGGGCATGGCAAGCGCCGAGATATATGAGCATCGACCATTGACGATGTACTTTAATCCGACGGGCTTTCAGTTCGGGCAGAATTACTGCTTCGCCACGCTCATGTACGGCGGGGAGATGGGCAACCCAACTACGCAGCCTGGAATGAGTTTTCTGAGTCTGCCCAATACGGAATTAGTCAACGATTATCACAAGTATGACAATTATCTGCCCATAATGATGATGGTCTGCCACAGCACCTGGTTTGCCCAACTGAAGGATAAGAATTTGGAAAGCGAACTTGTTGACAAAGTCGCCAGCCGAGCAGGCATCTACGTGTTCTGGCTGTCTTCACCAGAAACAACTCGCAAACTATACTATACCCTAACCACCTATGACAGAACTTACTCCAACTCGCGCAGCGTTATTCGATTGGTTCGCGACTATACTAGCGTCCAGAACCCTAGCGATTTTCTGTCCAACGATAGTAACTATTTGCTATTGCGTGACTCGGAGGTCAGCGAGCTAATGAACATTGGTAAATCGAGCTCAAACACGATAGGGAAACAAGAAAAGCCTGGCATACCCATGGAACTGATTATCTATGAAAAGCCAGCGAAATCAAAGATGCGCCACAGCAGCCAGAAGCAGCTGCAGGTGATGCTGGCCCAGGCACAGGATCTATATGCCAAGCAAACAATGCCTCGCGCCAAGCTTTTAGTCAAACGCGGTCTTCCTGGCAAGATGTCGGCCACCAAAAAGCCGCGCCCCAAGGCAACAGCTCCATCCGTTCATCATGATACATAATTTTACCATGTAATTGCTTTAAATTAAATACGATTTTTTAAAGCACATAAATTTGACTAAAATAATTTACATTTGCACAAAATACTTCAAAATTTAAGTATTATTGGAAATCGCTTTACTTAATTTTCACTCTACGCTGTCAGATAGAAACTTGAGCAGAATAATCATAAGACTAATTACAACAGCTTTTAACTGTGACACGTGGGCATATTTAGTTCAATTTAGGCACTCAACAAATAATTATTTAATAAGCCAACAGCTGATTGAAACCCAAGTGCACATAAATCGCCAACAGAGTAAGACGGACACACACCACCCCACCCGCACCCCACTCTCAAAGCCCGCAAGGCGTGTGCTGGCCTAGCTGCTTTGCACCCATATACACGAAGATACTCACATTGGCAATAATGCAAGCATGCAGATGACGCTAATTGTATTACAATTTGCTAGAATGCCTTCAAATGTAATGGGTAATGGCAAATCACAAACCGCTTAGATCTGATATATATACGCTTGGGCGGCAGACTTGGGCATTTGTTGCGCAATTTGAGCAGCACCGCACCACCCAACGAGTACAGCCAGCAAACCACTTGCCGCACATGCAATTTTAATGAGAACTATGTGTTGCAGCTAGTTGCACAGTTCCAGCAGAAACATCTATGGTGGTGATGATAAAGCGTGGCCGTTGATGCTAGGTTTTGGGGTAAAGTGTGGTGTAAATGTGATAAGCAGCCCTTGAACCCACTTGAATAATGCCTTTAATTTCAGGTATTCACTGTTATCGATAAGAATGCCTGGCGCTGCCCAAACCATAAATCAGATCCATTGCGATAATGTAACTGCCCATTTGTTTCATCTGTATATATGTATGTGTGTTTTTGTGTACTTCCATCTAAGTGTACTACTCCACACCACTACTTCAGGTATTCACTCAAACGATAATTTGTGTGCTGTGAGCAACTCAAACATAATTACACAAAAACGAACATGTGATAACATTAGTATTTATGTATCTGTATACTAAAAGTTAATTTAATAATGTTACAAAGAGATATTGACAAAAAAAAAACAAGTAAAAAGGCTCTAGTCGAGAAATCTCGACTAGACTATACCCTTAACCCTATACTTACGCATTCGAGTTATCGAAAATTTAAAACAAACTTGTACTGCGCGGGGACTAGGCGAGCTTATGCACCAATTCTGGAGTCTCTAGCTCTGACAGTCTCTGAGATCGACGCGTTCATACATACGGACGGACAGACGGACATGGCTATATCGACTCGGCTGTTGATGCTGATCAAGAATATATATACTTTATGGGATCGGAGATGCGTCCTTCTGCCTGTTACATACTTTTGCACAAAACCATTTTTACCCATTTTCAATGGGTTCAGGGTATAAAAAATTAGCACATCAACACCTTCCACTTGCCGACGCAAATGTTCTAAAGAGCTTACTTATTTTTCTTTTTATAAAGGGTGTTCCAATAGATGGTGTACTTGTTTCCGCCATATTTTGTGTCATTGTCGTCGTGACAGAATAGAATGGTATTAATGGTATCTTATATATATATTATAATTATAATCATAGGGATCGTAAAATGTCTTTGAAATATTGTGAATCGTATCAGGTGCGAGATTTAGTTTCATGTGCTGACAATAAAGAACAAGTAAGAAGGCTCTAGTCGAGAAATCCCGACTAGACTATACCCTTAACCCTGTACTTTACGCATACAGTCAGTGCTTGCAAGTATGTGTGAGTGTGTAAATAAAAAGACTGGTGTTGCCATAAATACATGCCGCCTTGAAATGTCAATAGCTGATGTTTAAAGCGAGCAACAGTAAAATATATAGGAAAAAAGCTGCATGCAACAAATGTGAATGCCAGGGAAACGATTCAAATGCTCGACAAATGCACAGAAATATAACCTGCCACTTTCCCCCATTCACTTGTTCGCCTACCCAAGGCGCTTTGTTACATTCTTGGCAGTTTTGCCTTTTCTTCTACTTACATAGATATATTGTTTACCGGCTGCTCGAAGTTTTTGTTGCCACAACCTTCACGCAGAATAGAGCTGAGTATGTCCATGTGCTTTTGTGATATACGTTTTGCTATCCGAACTGTCATTTTTGGGTTGCCGGCAGTGACAATGTGAGCAGAATAAGGCAGAAGAATAAGAATAATAAGAATAAGATGCAGATGCGCTCAATGTCTGCGGCATGGTAAAGTACCAGCTCACTTCGCATAGGTCGGGGATTAGCCGAATGCTTTAGAGATATGGCACAAAATGATGTTAGTGGCAAGTGGCAAGAGGCAGGAAAAAGTTACACAGGAAATGTTGTTGCTTAAGTGATGCTAGCAGCAATAACAATTTCAATTTGCCATGCCGGAAAAGTCATTAAGCATGTTCATGTTCATACACAGACATGGTAAATATTTTTAATTTCACCCTCTATACCCTCTATATTTGTATTAGTGTTTATTGCATTTAAATTAACTTTCTTGAACTAAAATTGATGTAGATGTAAAGTTGTGGCCTCTAGGCGCTTCTACTATATATTGTCAAAAGTGATATTTGTAATTTTAATCAAGGATCATATTTTCCGTAACTTCGCAGTTGAATCTAGTACAATGTTTACGCATATATCTCTAATTATAAGCACTTGATGAAAATAATTGCAAATCGAGTTCACAACTTGACAATTGATTCACATCATGTAAGTAAGTAAATGTAATGGAATGGTTCGACTGATTGATTGGTACACAACAATCTTTGCCGCACTTTGTTAGTTGTTTGCTGTACATTAACACTTTGCCACTAATGATAAACAGCTCAAGAACTGTGAGAAACAACAACTATGTGCAACAACAACAAAAACCAGCATAATATAGTATAACGTTATTAATAGTGAAGTGCACAATAAGCGTCAGTCCCACTGGCACGGAGAGTTTGCTTTGTAAGCAAGAGCTGGTTGCCAAAGTAACTTGTTTGTAGCTAGTTAACAAGTATTTTCTTCATTGTGGTTTCTCTTTAAAGGTGCAGTGTGCACAAGCTGTGCCTTTGTCAAGTACAAACTGATTTCAGGGCAATAATATACTATTTGCTACCATTGAAGTTTGGATAATTATAATCTATTAGGGCAAACTGCATAGTTTCCAAACAGTTTAACTACTTCAGGCATTTTATTCAATTGAACTGAATTTTACTTTGTTTTGCAAATCTTCCTTCTCTTAAATAAATGGTTATATATTGGCCAATATGTATTATTACTAATTTATGACCAGACTTGGTACAAATTTTCAAATGATATATTTATCCAACAGATAAATGCACATGTGGCACAAACACACACACACCTACAATTGATTTACCCAAAATATATATATACATATTTTGAAATGTATGATGTCATTCGTTGTGCTCTAAATTAAAGGATTCTAACCAGAGCTATCAACTTTAATACATATTGTGTTGTTTGTTCATTGCAAAATTCAGCTTCACGATTGTCTTGTTTTTATCACTTAAATGGGGAAATTAGAATTATTGTCATGGCTTTTATTACGGTCGTAAATTTAACAGAGCCAATGCATGTGAATTCAGCATGATGCTGCATTAAAGATGAGTTATTGCCCAGATGGTGTTAAAGTGTGGCTCTCATTTTAATTAGTTTGCTCTTCTGATGGCGCTTTACTCTCTCTAGCCACATTGTTCGTTGTTTGCTTATCAGGCACGTGCACCTCTGGGATAGCAAAAAAAAACACAATGCAATACATAATAAAAACATAAACTATAACTCCAATTGTTCATTCTGTATTGAATTGTTTGCTCCCTCATAGCAAAAAGGGTTCGTTGCTACTTTTTACCTATTGGTAACATTGTTCGCGTTCAGTTCGATTGTATGAGTGTGTGTATTGGGTGTTTACTTGTTGTTTTGATGCTTTGAAATTTGCATAGGCAAGCATTCTGTGTCTGGGAATTGCAACAGAGTTTACATATTGCCCAAGGCTGGCAATAAAGCGGCTTACAGTTGAATATTGAGTAGTTGGGGATACTAGGTGAATACCAATGTTGAGCTCCCCTTCTGGTAGCCGATACGAAATCAAAAAGAACAACATTTGTTGAGTTTGCAATAAACAATTTAAAACGTTTTGAAGGTATATTTCCATTTTATTATTTTCCGTATGCAGTGCTTGCTTCTTGTTTGGTATATATCGTAGCATATTTATTATACGTAACTCTTTTATACATTTGTTTGCGAACGTCTTAGAAATTTGTGTTTCCTGTTTCCAATGCTGGGCTTTCAATTAAACAGATACAGATACATGCGAAATACAAAATTTTCGACTTAACCAGAAAACTCCCTTAAAGCATATGGAAATGCAACATTTTCAGTTCGCCGTCTAATGGGAAACGTGTCCTATACAAACACACACACAAACATAACACAGTCATATGTATATGGTCGATTCATGCGCACTTCAAAATGACCCAAAAAAAAGAAGAAAGGTGCGCATCCAAAAAGCACCTCAATTTATTTCTAGCAGAGAAACACATTCGAGGCACATTCAGACGTGCGAAAAGGTAACAATTTACAAAGGGTTTTGCTAAAAATTCAAAAAAATAACACACACACGAACAGACATGAACGGAAGAACACACATATGAATGTACATAAATTATGTCTTAGAGGTGAGCAATATTAGGCCATTTGAATAGTCACAGACTGAAAAGGAGAAAATGCAAGAATAACGAACAAAATCTTCAGGAAAAGAGATTTTCATGATTTATGAGCCCTTTGTTCACGAAACCAAAATCATCGGTAATCGAGTTAAACTGTGAATAAAAATATGAACACCATGGTGACTTTAAAAATCACGTTTTCACAGTTGCAACTTTGTTTGTTCAGTTCCGTACCAGTTTTGTATCACTTTCATCTAAGTTTGTGCATTTTTATTTTTCTTGCTTTTTCTGCCCTGAACCCATTGAAAATGGGTAAAAAGGGTATAATGGCTTTGTGCAAAAGTATGTAACAGGCAGATGGAAGCATCTCCGACCCCATAAATATATATATATATATATATTCTTGATCAGCATCAACAGCCGAGTCGATATAGCCATGTCCGTCCGTATGTATGAACGCGTCGATCTCAGAGACTATAAGAGCTAGAGACTCCAGTTTTGGTACATAAGCTCGCCTAATCACTAGGCAGTACAAGTTTGTTTTAAATTTTCGATAACTCTTCCCGTTTCCGATATACACATGTGAGATCGATAACAACAAAATCTTGAATTTGGAAAACTTGTTGATGCAATTTGAAAGATTAGACTAAATTAGACTTAAATTAAATAATGACAATCTGTGAAAATTTTATTGAAATCGGTTGAGAAACACTAGAGATATGGAGTATTGAAGTTAAGAAAGTATGCACTATACGCGTATACATACACACACTCACACATACTTGCAAGCACTGACTGTATGCGTAAAGTATAGGGTTCAGGGTATAGTCTAGTCGGTATTTCTCGACTAGAGCCTTCTTACTTGTTTGTGTTTTGTTTTGGGTGTAAATGTTTGAACTGTCCGCACGAGTGACAGAACAAAGTTGAACAACAACGTTGACAAAAAGAGGGTCAGGAGTTTGCACAAACAACGCGCACACACAACTACACACGCACATACACACATTGCATTAATATGCAAATATTTGACTGTATATTTTTGTCATCGCCTGCCCCACTGCATGACCTGCATACTTGCTAAATTGGTCCTTTATTTCACATTTTGTAAAGCCGCTTTAAAATTACTAGAATATATCTATTATTATTAGGGCTTGGTATGAAAACTGCTTAACACCTGCTATATATCGCTTTAATTATAATTTTCTGGTATCGTTATGAGTGGCAGTTTAAACAACTCTTTGTCGCATAAAAAAAAAAAAATTATATTATATTATGTTTATATACTCATATAGGTGAGCTCTGTTAAGCACTGTTGAAATATTAATACAATTTCACAACCGGATTACATGTCGTACGCGCTTCACCTCTTAAGCAGTCGCATTTATTCCAACTAACGCTTTCGCACACATTTCATAGCTTTGTTTGAGACAAGTATCTTTGCCACAGAGCACATTGCTTGCATTCTAATAGTGTTCAATGGCAGCTGCTGTGTTTGGCCTTGGGTCAAGCACACTATAATTGAAAGTGAAATCATCAGCAGCAACTGAAGAGCAGGTGCAGCAGCAACAACAACACATCTGTTTGTCTATAAGGAAATGTGAAATCGATCAGCTAACTGGACTCACTCCAGAGTACTGAGTCCTGGCTCTTAGTTTTTTTCACCTACAAAGACTGGCAATTGAGTTTGCTTGGGGATGTTACCTATAGAGCTGTGATTTAATTTGGTTTGGGGATGGCTTTCCCTAACTGCCCATTAAATAGCTTGAATGCAGGGTTCCCAATTAATAGTATTTCTTTTACACAAAAGTACAACCTTTTAAGTTGGCTTTTAAAAATTTCGGTTTATTTGCTTTTCGGTTTCTGTGCTCTGCTTCTCGGTTCCTCATTGTTATCACAATTTATTGCGAAATGCTAATAAAATGTGTCTAAAGAAATAACGTAGCGTGTTTTGTTTGGTTTACTCTTTCAAACAATTGATTTGAATGTCCTTTGTATATACTTAATTGCAAGTAAATAAAGTCGATTTCCAAAGAATACAAAGTAAAGTGTTATAGCTGTGCCCGGAAATTTGATTACCAAGAGCGGAGACTGGATATATCCAATTAACTTTGCTATATAGTCTTTCCTTTAAAGCTGCACTTTTTGAATGGGCAAATTAATCCGGTATTCAAATTAGATTCCTTTCAGACGGACAACTCTGGGGCAAAGTGATTACCCGAATGTTAATTCCGTTCCATACAACTTTTCGTCAGCATAATCTGCTCTGCAGTTCCATCTTTCGACAGGCTGACTATGCAGTTAGCTCTTCATTGCCCCCGTTCGTGTCCATTAATGATGGGCCAAGAGTGTTCTGCTTGAGTTTCACAATGAATAACTTCTCCTAGCTGCGCCTTGCATACCAACTAGATATCAAGAAGTATATCTTACTCGGCCGGAAACCACACACCAACTGCTCCTCCAGACAGCCTGGACTTGCGGAAGTCGTATTCGCACACTTGTCGTTCATAACTTCAACTTGAAGTTCGTTGGTGCTTTGTTCAGGTGCAAAGCAGACGAAAAACAAAACCAAAACGAACGAACGAACACAAGCACAAAATAGCAAAACACTTCGCATTTGCTGTACTTTTTTTTTGACTCAAATGCAATTTAAACGATGCACTTTTTTCATGTGCAGTGCACAAAAATGGCAAGAAAATGTGCTGAAAAGAGGACAAGCACAAAAAAGCGGAACCGCATTTGAGCCTTTTTTATCGAGCAGTGCGGAGCTGAGCAAATTTATACTTTAGTCATATGGAAGGGAAAGGAGGCACCGAAATACTATATAGAGAGAATGAAGTCTTGGCTTGTGCTTGCTTGTGCCATTGCTGGAACTGAAGCTGGTAGTCTTTTTCTTTTTTTTTTCGACTGTCGTTGCCGTTGTACAAAGTGGAAAATGTGGTTAAAAACCGCAATACGAAATAAATTACTTTTTCTGCTTTGAGCTGCAGTCCGAGGCTGTTCGTGGCTCCTTTTGCATTGCAGCTTGAAATTGAAAGCTTCCGTTTGTCGCCGCCGCCCCAGTGCCAGCCATTTATCCAACCGCCAAACCATCCAACAACCCAGCCACCCAACCACCCACCGAACATTAGGCCGCGCTGTCCATTGCTCGCATCCGTTTCCGCCATCGCTTGTTGCCACAGCGAGCACTGCCATTGTCTCAGGCCGACAGCAACCCAACTTTGGCCAGCTTAAAGTACGCTTTAAGGCCGACTTCTGGCCGGCCTATTTGTCAGATGGCCATCGCATTCCCAACGACGGTTTCGTTGGCGGCCTAATTTGAATTAAGGTCATCAAAAAGTGGCTAAACTTGTTAGAGAAACTGGCCCAAAGCCAGCTCCATATGGCCATATTCTTGGCAGCCACATACGCTTTAAATTCGAAGGAGTTTGAAAGTGCTTTTGGCTTTGCTTCAAATGGCCATATCATTTGGTCATTCATATCTTGCATCGGTAGATTAGCCTTATATCCAACCTGTCATTGGATAATCATTTGAACTTTTCACAAATTTGTGGTGTCTTAAAAGTATTTCCATCTGATAATCTTCCCAGAGTCTAACATTCTAATTGATAATGATTGGATTTCTAAGTATTTTATGGAAAGACATAATAATTTAACTTTACTCGCTTTTGGTCCATGATTAACATAAACTATATTAAGTAATTTTAGTATTATTTCTCTATTGACGGGCATTTTGTTGCAAAACACAAAGGCACAATGGCATCTGAATATTGCAAAGGATGTCGCATTAAAGTAAAATAGCGCTAAGTGCGGAGCTACTATTTCAATTACAGAGCGCGACCCCGTTCTTGGCCTCGACTTGCAATCCTAACTCCTCTGGTTTCCCACCCGTTCCACCAGCCCTGTCTCTCCGTCTATGTATAAATATGTATGTTGCTGTGGTAAGTGGACTCAAGTCGACAGTTTTCTATGACAATTGTTGTTGGGTGGTCAGCCCCATTGTTGTCGCCCGTCCTCGGCTGGTCTGTTGTGTGCTCTGTACTCTAGTCTGTGTTCTTTTGCCTGGGCCAGGACTGGCATTTATTTGCCGTTTGCATTCAACGAGCTGATGAATGACCATTAGAAGTAAGCACGACGCTCTACGAGATTACCTTAAGTATGCGGCAATTGCGCAAGGAGCTTTCTCTGATGCCGCCTCTCATGTTTCTACTGTTGCGACTGCTGCTGATGCTGATGCAGCCCCGCACGCACCCTTGCCCCATAATTTATGCGCAAATAGCACGCAGCTGACAGCCTGGGCCACCCCACATTGTTGTCACCAGGACCAAATTTATAGCCTACAAACAGAAGACAGCTGCCGGTCAATATCTAAGAAAACTACTTCATACTGGCATATACACACACATACTATCGCTACAAGACAACGCCCAAATGGCTACTAAATAAACGGAAATTGATGACGCGTAAAAAGTCGACGTTGACAATTTAAAAAACTTGTATGGCATACACTTTCATGGTGCAACTTTGATTCCCTAGAACAGAGACAAGTGTGATAATTTGATTTTATCCCATCCTGCTGTTCCTATTACGCTTATCTAGCTGAATGCATAGAGTTTACAAGTACATACCATTAAGCAGTAAATAAACATTTAAGTAATTTGTTACTTTTCTGACTAGAATAAAACTGTTATTTATTAAATAACAATAAACTAGTTCACAAGCATAATTCCACCTTTTCTGCAAAATAGCTTTTAGGCTAGTTTATGTGTAACCAATGAAGTAATCAAATCTTTTCCAGCAGAGCACCCGCTAGTCGTGTATTCCCTAGATATTGTGTTAGCTTTTTGTTTTAGTTGTCGCACTTACACACATTTATCATAATCGAAGTTTTGTTGGGCCCCCGAGGGAAGTGCAGCAGGAGAAACAACTATGGCGATGGCAGAGGCAATGGCGACGGCTGCCATTTGTTTCCATTTTGTGTTAACGTCAGCAGGCTGAGCGCGCTGGAACAAAAAAGTTGAGGCGCAGGCAAAGTTGGCTGACGGCGACTCTGCCGACGCACGAGCGTAGGCAACGGAAGTGCAAGTGCCGCTGCATTGACATTTCCGCTTCGTAGCGCTTTTGGGCTGCAAGCACATGGCACCGACAGCGACAGAAACGACGACGACCGACGAAAGGAGTAGGAGCAAGTTACACAACTTTGAGCCAGTTCGCTATAGCCCCGGGGTTTATTTAGCAGTTGGTGGTGGCTAAAACTATCAAAAAAAAGACACGTTTGTTAAATATTTTGCAACCGCTTTTACTCCAGGAAGCACTGATTTAGTCGATACTCTCACAGGAAATGACTAGAAATTATTTTTTCATACCACATAGTCTTTAAAGTTAACTAACTCAGCATAAGCAAAGTTTGCTTTCATTTTTCTTTGGACCATTTTGGAGTACTTAATTAAGCAGTCAAATCTCAGCAAAAATCTTATTTCTCTCCCAATTTCTTTTATGCACTGTGCGCTTTTACTTTTTGCTTGCAGTTGCCTTTTTTTGACACTCTTATGCTCATTTGCTTTTGGCTGTTGCTTTTAAATATTACTGTGTGGCGAAAAAACGCTTAATGTGCATAAGAAAAGAAAAAAGTTTTATTCAGAACATTTTTTTTTTTTGTGCGGTTTTCGTTCGTATTTTTCTGCCACGCAAGTGAAAACTCAGATATAGTTCGTCCTGCAAGCAAAACTGTGTGTGTAAAAACTGTTCGTGTGTGTGTGTGTGTATCTGAAATTTTTGTGTATGTGTTTGCACCGGGCAACATGAATTATGTTACATTACAAAGTTATGTATTGAATACATATTAATATATTGAATATGTAATGCAATATTTTTTTTATTACCATCAACAGTTAAGTTTATTAATATTTTTACAATTAAAAAAAATAAAACTCTGGAATTTATTTAATTATAATCTATCTAATTTTCAATTAAGGCTTTCCATGGAACAGAGCTGCCAATCTTTCCACTCATTTAAATCGAGTGGAAGAGTAAGAGAAAATTTAATGCAACAAGTAGCAAAGCGAGGCTATAAAATTGTAACGCAAAATTAAACAACTTATTGCCGTTCTTCTTGTAAATATTATTTTGGTCTGTGCCAGTGCTGACTTTGCGCTCTTTAATTTATGCAAATTTTATGCTACGTGTGGCGCCCCTAACCAGCAGTAGAAGCATCAGCAAAAGCAACGCCAGCAGCTACCACCCGCGGGCTGAGCTTTGACACAATTTTCCACCACTCAACATGTGGCAGTGGCGGCTACCATAGCAAAAGTCAAGCCCAAGTGAACAATGGCTATGTCGAAAGCTGCTCAAGTGCCAAACGTCTGGAAGTTGAGAGTTGTACTCCCTCCTTAAATGCGTTCATCCCCTACTTTACTTTCTCTTTCTAATTTGTTGCAATTCCAAATTGCTTTATATTGAAATTAGTTGAAAAATTTAATTTTCTTTTTGTGGCAGTACCTTCGTGTTTTTCCTTTTTGCGCCGTTTTTTGTGCCGCTTTCTTCAGACACACACACAAACGCAAAAGTTTATAAGTTTAAATTATGCAAAACTCGCAGCGCTATGTTTGAAATATTATTACGCATTTGCATGTGGGCGCAGGCGTTACGCAGCGTTCGCATGTTGCACGTTGCACGCTGCACGTTGTATATTGTAAGTTGCGTACCTGCAGGCTCCACATGACTCAAAAACTTTGAATGCAACAATGCGGGCTATGACTACGGCGCAGTAACTTTTATTAAATTTGCGTACACATTCTTCATAATGCTCAACACCCATAAAAAAAGAGGGGAAGGAACATATGAACCACTGCATAAACTTTACACACACACTTAAAATTCAATTTGTGCCTGCAGTTGGCATAACACATGAACAATAAGTATTGTAAATTAGAGTGCTAATTTGCAAAACTTTTTTAAAAATTAAATTTCGTAGAAATAATGATCAGATTTTCAAGCGTATATGTGTAAAAATGCGTAATATAAAAGAATAACTTTAACTATAACTTTTTTTTTTTTATATTTTAATGAAGCACCTCGTTGACTATTACTCTATCTCTCTCACTCAGTCTCTATGTTTTGCTTATGATTTTTTCTAATAAAAAGGTAAATGATTGTATACAAATTTCCTTAGTCTAAGTCAGCGGTCGGGGAACAGGGGTAAATTACCCCTTTTTGGGTAAAAGTGAAATTTGAAATGGAGGAGAAGCCCTTTTTTTTAGTGTTTGCCACCATACATGTAGGAGACGACATTTTTTTTTTTTTTTTGTGCTCCTTTACCAATTGTTGGGTAATGTCAGTTCCACACAAATATTTAGGGGTAATGACTAAAAAGAAAAGGTCCCCGGCCGCTGGTCTAAGTAAATGCGACTCTTTGATTCTATTCTTGATTTAAGCAACCAACGAGTATGTACATATCTATATTTAAGTACGAATATTTTTAAGTGAGTGTCAAATTCTTAACCAATTGCATATGTAATGTTAACATTAGTCTAAATATCGATTAAAATATGCACTTGGCGAATGTAATTTTTTAGTTGGGAGGCACAACAATGTTGCGTGGCCGCTGCGAATAGAAACGAATATCGATGCCATATTCTATATAGATATCTTAAGCTTGTTCTTATATCTTAAACTGCTGATTGATTCTAAAACAACAAGAACTTTCTTTGTTGTTAAGTCCAAATCCATTTCTAAATGCAGAAATACAGTGACTCATTGTATTGATTGCATTTTTAAATGCAGTAAAACAGTAATTTGTTTATAATTTATTTTAAAAAATATCTCGAATCAAGTAAAACTTATTTTAAACAATGGCCTATATTTTTGACTAAAGCAATTTTAATTTTTTATGATCAATCATATTTTATGTATAGTATAACGAAAAACATAATATTTTTGCTATAATAATTTTTGTTGATTTTAAAATAAAAATAAAATATTCAAATAAATTAAATTTGTGCAAGGCATATTAGTGACTATTAATAAAATTTTAAAAAAATCATGTGCGTTTTTTTATAATATTCTTTTTTTTTAATATTCGCTGCAGCCTAAATCCACATTGAAATCAGATTTTTTCAAAATAATCTATTTTCATTTTCTGCTTGAAGTAATCTGGATGTCCGTTAATTCTTAATTTTAATGCGCATGAAAATGCAAACAAGCAAATTTGTGCTTGATGTTTATCTTTGTTGTTTTTGTTGTTGTTGCTGTGGCTCCCATTGTAATAATAACTTTTCTGTCCCGGCTTAGTCTTGTTCAGCTCGTTATACATAGAGTTAGTTAAAGAGATTGAAAGATATCAACTTAAGTGCTTAAATGTAGCTTTATAACATTTTAATGGCCTTGGACTGGCTGGTGCGTTGCCATTGGAGGCCGTGCTCCAAGATTTTAAGTGTCATAAAATTTTCAACAAGTACTTTAACTTGTTAGCCGAAGGAGTGAGGCTGGACAGAAGTGTACAAAGGCTCGTTGCATTGAGCTAAAAATTTATGAAAACTGCGCTGTCTGCGATAAGCTTCGAGCACTTAAAATGCTTTATTTCCATATTTAGATACAAAGCAATTGTATTAGCTTTAGAAAATTGCAACAAAGTCGCAACTCGATGGCAGCTGCAACAAGAGTTATGATGACTTTTTAATTAAGCAACGAAAAGGCAACAAAACAGCCCAACAATAAAGCACAGCCAACTTATGCAGCCCTTTCCTCATAATTATTTCTTTATCCGCAGATGATAATGATGATGATGACAATAATGACGGCATCGCCCAGGCACAGACAGTTGCCATTTGTTGTTTAGCTATTGCCACATGATGCTAACCAAGCAGGCTAAGAGCAGAGACAACACCCATTCGACTGTTCACAAGACAAACAATTGAGCAACTCTCGAGATGCATATTCTGTGTCAGATGCAGCTATACTATTACAGAGTACAGATGCAGATACAGATACAATACACACATACATCCAGAGCAACGGAGAGCAGCCTGGCACGCCTGGGCCACAACCGCTAAAGATAATGCTCGGCCTGCCTCCATTGTCCTGTACAGCTGCTAAATCCCAGATACAACCGTTCAGTTGGCATCGGCCAGCTCAAACAGCACAATTACTATAAATGTGTATAGAAATGTCAACGCAATTGCGAGTCAAACAATAAAAGCCAAGCCACCAAGCTGCCGGTGTCATTGAAATCCCTTCGCTCTCACTCTCTCTGTTTTTCTCTCTTCTATTGTAGCGACTGTTAATGTGGTTCCAAGACTCCTGCTGTCAGTCATCCATTTCAGCTGAATTTTGAGCAGCCTAAGCCGCGACAAAGAGTGGTCAACAGATTCAAAATAATGTTGGCTATGATCGGTATTTGCATGTCCTGCAAACAAAATAAGAGAATTCTCTAAACACAATTGAGAAGTTGTAATATATTTGTGATAAAATTTTATTTATTTTTAATTATAAGAATTTTAATAAATAAATTAATACATATTGCAGCGATACCAGTCTATGACTCTCACAACCAAGGAACTGGTGCTCCTTGGTATATTTTGATTTCCACAAAGACGAGATATACTTAATAAAGCTACATGACAACGTTTTAGCATTAGGCCTCCTAGACAGACGACTATTTCACGTCCTGGACCCATATAGGTGTTCAAAAAGAAAGTTAAAAGTATTTAAAAATTGTAAATATATAGATTGGGCTCACTGGAGCTTAAACCATCCGGTTAGTCCATGTATATTTGTTAATAAACTTGTTTATTGTTTTGTTTAACACAAATTAAAAATAAACATGAATTTAAAAAAAAAATAAAAAATTCATAGGAATCACGCGTTATACTGCATTTAAAACTCTGCACATTTTAATTTACTCCATATTCCTTCTTCTTTTTTCAGATTTTGCTTACATTTTGTAGAGCCAAAATCGCTTAACGATTTATTATCGCAAGCCATTCATAATATCCAGTCTTGTAATCCGACTAGCCTACAATAACAACAAGGGAAATTTATGTTTATTTTTCATATTCTGCTTGTCCCCCAAATTATGCTTAAAATATAGTTGGAATGCTTAAATGCATCTCTTCTTTCAAAACATACTAGTGCTCGTCCAGTGTTTAAAATTTAGCTACTAATTCGATTTGAACCCCTTAACGTGACAAACTGTTTAGTGCAAAAAGAAATGGCTCATTGCTGATGGTTTTATCTCTTACATGATTATGCGTTCTGTGTGTTTTTTGGTTGTAATAGGGAAAATTTGTTTTTAACTATTTAGCTTAAAGTGCAACGAATTAAAATAAAATTTAGTTACTGCAAATCTATTATCCATTGCTAACATTGTGAAAAAGGAGAACAAAATGTATGCTTGGGTTTTAATATATAGATATTGAAATAAAGAATTTTTAATATTACGGCTGTGTAATGGGTCCTTCATTGTTAAACATACATTTGAGTCCCTTTGGTACGTGTTTTCATTTATATTAATGAATATTCTTCTCACGCTGAAATGATGTTGCTCACAGTTGATAATAGCTCACCAGTCGTATGCGCAATTTTAATTAAAATTCAGAGCCATTCTAATGCAAAGCCAAATGCATTTTTATTATGTTGTGCTTAAACTGCGGAAAATTATATTTCAATTTTGTCAACGGCTCGCACAAAATACGAAACACAAAAAACCCTTAAACTGGACCAAGGATAAACGAACCTGCGTTGCGTTCGTAACAAACTATGCAAAATTTTGCATATCCAGAGCAAAAGCAGCAATTAAAATAAACGCAGATACGGATACGAGTGGAAATGACACGGTGGGTAGATTCAAGTACAACAATGTTTGATAGATGATTACCATATACATATTCATATGCATACGTATGTAAGTATAATTACATGCATACACTAAACACTGTATATTCGCACATCTACTTCAACATAATTTCCTACCCTTCAGCTCATGTTTAACCTGCATTATGTAAAATACAAATGCGACACACTCTGTTAATTTTCATGGAATTAAATATCAATGTTTCAAAGGGAGGCTGCCCATTAAGTTACGCATGTCTTACACACAATAACAAAACTTAACGAAGCCTACTTTCCATAAAGATACAAATTATGAAATTTAAGAATTTTAAGCACCATGCATTACACAGGAAATACTTTCGAAATTCTACCGATTCTTTACCTTTGATGAACTTTTAGTATGCACCTCGGATTTGGTTGCCTGGTTTTATGTTTGTGTATGCCGCACATTTTCCACACATGAAATAATTATAATTTTGTGCGTGCTTTGATTTTGCACCTCTTGACAATTTTCCGTAGCGTATCCTGTAAGCTCAAAATGTTGCAGTGCGTAATTGTTGTGCTGTTTTTGTTGTTGATGCTGCTGTGTCACATTTAAAAATGTGCCCACACTAATTTGTGCACCCACCTCAAAAAATGATCACCAGCGCGACAGTTTACAAAGGGAATGTTTTTTTTTTTTTTTGGGTTTCGTTTAATTACTGAGCTTTTGAAGCAAGTTTTAACGCTATGTATCGTATTCATGAGCCAAAAGTATACACTATTATAAATCACAAAATTAAGAAGCTAGGCAGATAATGTAATTTTTTTTACAATTTAAGTAACTAAGTAATTAAAGCCATCGAAATAATGATAGATAATTTTTTTACTTGCCTCATGTTGTAATTTATTTGAAGTAATTGGAAATACTAACTCGTTAAAAATGATTTGCCGTAAAAAGCCTTTGTATGCACGTTAAAATCAGAAATGTATTCCCAACAATGTATTTCTAACGAAAAATATTATTTATCACTTTCGCAGTTCAGTCTGTGCCTCATCTGACAATCACTTCTTCCCCTTCGATTTTTCTGTGCTGTCACTCGACTCCAACTAAGGACAGTACAACGACACAGAGCAACGTCAATCACACAATATCCTTCAAATCTAAAACCTGTGTGAGATTCTGATGCGTATGCTTTATTATTGAAAAGTTTCAATAAAATCCATTCAGTAGTTTTTGAAGAGTCACAGACATCCACACAAACTTTTACATTAATAAACTAGTTTGATTCATTTTACATTAAAATCAACGTCATGTAAATTGTAAAACTTTTCAAAAGAAACAAAATTCCCATTGGCAACTGCCATTTTCTGATGTGTACACATATCCAGTGAACTCGAAATCTAAGTAGAGAGTGTTGACTACAGTAATTATATGTGTTCCTAGGTAAATTGATATATTGTATACTCCCAAAAGTATTTCAATAACCACATAGGCAAATGTTTATATGTATTCTAGGCACAACTTTTCCAGCTAAGCAGACCAGAGCCTAGCTGAGCTGGTCTCAGCTGAGCAGTTTGCAAAAGTCCACACATCTAGTGCTATCCACATTGCATGAGTGAACTTTGTGATGTGCAACTGAGACCTGTGTCGTGTACAATATTTTCAAATAAGTTTGTAGGTAATTAATGTAAGCTAAACTTGCTTGGAACTCTCATTTCAGTTGGAATTTTTTTCCTCTCTCCTTTTCACCTGTGCACGTTGTCTACTTTATTATTCATGTACTTGCTGTCAGTGGGTATGTGTGTGTATGTTTTTGTATTTGCCTGTTTTTTAATGTAATTTCGAAGCCAAGACATTAAAATTTCATTTTCTTTCAAATCCAATTAAGTTTCTAATTATAATGCGTCGCATATGTGCATAAGGAAGTGTATAAAATACAATAGCAACATCTGTGCTTACACACATACACACATATACACACAGACACACACACCCATCCAAAATATCAAACGACAAGATTTACCAGGCAAAGTTTTGTAATCTCATAAGAAAGTCTGCCATAAATCTAGAGCTTAGTAGATCATGGTTTAATTTCATTATTGTGTCAACTCAAAGTGCTTAGTGCATGACTTGACCTGTGTAACATTAAATTTCCTCAAATCCCATCGTGTTGACAGCTGAGCACTTGACCTTTGGTTAGTTTGCATACGAGTCTGTTGACTCCTTACCACGCCTAGGTAATTTTGTGTTTTATTCATTAAAAACTGCATAGTTTGCGCAAATAAGTGGAGGGGCGAGGTTCCGCATACTCGTGTTGACTTACAAATTACGCGCATGAAAGTCAACATGGAAAATGAGTTAAACAAACAACATAAGCGAAATGAATTTAATTTCGTGTATGTGTGTGTGTGTTATTGGAGGGAAGGGTAGCAACCTTAAATTAGTTGCGCAAAGAAATGATGTGGGCTTTAAATTAAAATAAACTCCCGTATGATAAGTACATGTGTATAAGTAAAATCATTGAAGTTATGATTAATGACATACTTTTTTTCTTTTTGTAATAAAATCTTATTTTTGCATAGACAAGTAGTCGGAGAAAAAATACATATGGAATACATTGGTTGTTTCACTGTGCATTCTGTTTGCCCATTTTATGCTGTTTGTTCTCTCCTCCTCCTCCTCCTCCCGGAAAACACACACTCACACACAAACAATATTTAAAGGCACGTAATTTCCACTTGCTCGAAGCGGTTATGGAAAATAGAATAAACATTTTGCAATTGATACTGTTTATTTAACGAGTTAATGAGCGGAAGCAATATCTCAACATTTGAATTCAATTACATGAGCAATTCTAGCAGAAATAATGAGCAAATTTAAAACGCAATTTCAACAAGGAAGTAAGGAATTTATCTTCTTGTTTTTCAGATGTGGTATTTGTAGGGTATGTACAAAACATATGGAAAACATAATATGCGTTACTTATTACATGACATATTTTTACAAGTGTATTATATAATTAAATATGAATCAGCTGTATATTTGAGTATAAAGTTAGACAATACAACAGTCTTTTGTTGTATTTTATTTGTGCGATTATGCAGCTTTGTTTTAAACGGCAGTCATAAACTGTTCGTTTAATTGAACAATAGCATAATTGTGGTGCAAAGTCTACTATCAGCATCTATACATACTGAATGTATGTTGAGCTGTACATTTATATTTGACATGATGGGACCTATAGAAATGTCATATTAAGCTCACTTTAGTAAAGCTCGACATTTTTTTCTTATATCACTTGAATACATGTCCTCAAAATGCATGTAAACAGAAAAACTGTATAAAACACGTTGGCTAGGTTTTGTTGACGCTAAGCTCTTAAGCCATCTTTTTTTTATACCCTGAACCCATTGAAAATGTGTAAAAAGGGTATAATGGTTTTGTGCAAAATTATGTAACAGGCAGAAGGAAGTATCTCCGACCCTATAAAGTATATATATTCTCGATCAGTATCAACAGCCGAGTCGAAATAAACCGTCCGTCTGTCCGTCCGTCCGTCCGTCCGTCCGTATGTATGAAGTCGTCGATCTCAGAGACTATAAGACTCCCTATTTGTAACATAAGCTCGCCTAATTCCTAGGGAGTACAAGTTTTTGCCAATTTTTCGATAACTGTTCCCGTTTCCGATATACACATGTGATCGATAACAACAAAATCTTGAATTTGGAAAACTTTTAAACGACGTTTCAAACATTAGACTAATGACAATGTGGGAAAATTTTATTGAAATCGGTAGAAAAATACCGGAGATATGGAACATTGAAGTTAAGAACACACAACGACACACACTCACACATACCTGCAAGCAGTGACTGTATGCGTAAAGTATAGAGTCCAGGGTATCGTCTAGTCGGGATTTCTCAACTAGAAGCTTCTTACTTGTTTTTTTTTTTGTATTTTATTTAATATGGAAAGAAAAACATATTTAAATCTAACCATGGAATCGTTTATATATACATTCCAATTCCCATGCTTTTGCAAAAATTTTAAGCTGAGTTCCGCGCGGAAATAAATCATATCGCAACAAGATAAGCGCTTACAGATTTTTATTTTTTTAAGCCTTAAAACGAACTAAAAATATGTGCATAGTTACTGTACTATTTTATTAATGTTGCAATAACATTTTTAGCCACAAAATGGCGTTGAAAGTGCTTAAAGAATTTAATATGGATGTTGTTTATTTTATAGTAGATATAAGGAAATATGAAACAAACTTCATTTTCAAAAACTTTTTTTGTAAAATGTGTCACATTTCAAAGAGAATCATAAAACCGGTTGAAAAAAAGGAATCTTAGAACCTATAAATAATTGGAGCAATTGTTAAATGCATAAATCATTTTGTCGCAATTATAAAAATTTATCAAAAATGCACCAAAAAACCAAAATAAAGATTTAAAAGCTGAGCGTATTTGACTAGAAGATATCTTGTAATTTTGTTTGGCTACTGCAGAAAGGCAATTAAAAACTGTTTTCATGGTAGTTGGTATATATAGTCAATCTATCTTTACAAAATCGTCGCAACAAGTGAATAAGCGATTTATAGTTAACTTTTCTTCTATAGAGCAACTCTTAGGTTGTCACATTAATTTGTCCAACTGTATAATTTGCATTTTCATGCACACGCGGTCCCATGAAAAATGATAAAGCTAATTGATATAAGCAAGCGGGCCTATCGTCAGGTCATAGAGCACGAAAAAAAATATTGCAACACTGGTGCATATTACCTTGAAAAAATAATGGCAGATAAACGTAAAACGAGAATTCCAAAAATATTATACGCTGTCCATTTGACCATGGCACTTTTTTGTGAGTATGAGCATGAAAATATGTTCATGCAATTCAGGACGAGTGCTGGCAGGCAGGATTTAACAAAATAAAACAAAACAAATAAAAATAAAATGAAATCATTGCATATTTTCGGGGCCACTCAAGTGTCTCATGTGGCACTTGTATTTTGGCTATTGGGCAATCTCGCATAAAAAACAGATATGTTGTTTTATGTATGTATTCTAAAAATATGTAGCTTTCTGTTTATGGGTTACATATATATATATATATATATTTATATATTGATGGACGCGTTTTTTGATTTGTTGATTGTGTCAATATGGAATGGCGTAAAAATATTTGTTCGAATTTATTGATTGCCATGTGCAGACGTATTTACACTGCGGTCAAGTGAACTTTTTGTGTCGGGGCCACAAAGCTCATCAAAACAATCAATTGTTATTTATTGATTGATTGTAAGATTTGTTGGGCTCTCAAAGCGGAAATGTAATATAACAAATAAATTAAAAAAGTTCAAAAAAGATTACAAAACTGAAAATGGTCTAAAATTATCAATACAATATAAAGTTGATGAGGTCAATACATAAGCAATGATATTGCGTATACGTAATTGAGTTAACAATATTATTTGAATGCGCAAACAATTTACTTAAATGGATTTGCAGCGTATCGCTTAAAAGTGCTTTTAATTTTGATAATTAGCTTAAATGAAAATGTTTGCATCAATGAATACCAATCAATTATCGGTATCGACATCAAAAGCTTTATCAATTATGAAATCAAATTACACATGTTGGCCCATTAGCAGTTACCGATACACAAAGAGTTCAATCTTTAATTAAAATAAAATCAATGTATTCAATTTCAAATGGTATTGCATTAAATGGCACTTCCTCTTCCGTTCGATTAACATACATACATATTTCAGACATAAAAGAACAGAAGGAAACAGAATAGAACTAGAATCCATGCATATTGGCCAGCTCAACTTTTTGGACTACAATTGATGCTTAGCTCTGTTGTCTGCTGCTGCCAGGCTATAGCAAAATGTTAAATTAGTATGTAAAATTACAGTTTCAACGCAGCCAAATAGTTTGCCCTCTGGCAAACCAAACCGGAAACGAACGCTGTTCAGACAGCTGGACTGCAACAACTGCTGGACTGAGTATAAGGGAGTTTGGCACGGACTGCTGTTCGGCAGCAGCTGCAGATACATGACGTTGGTCAGAGCGCAATCGACCGCAACATGGCCAAAAAACACAAAAGCAAAACGCAAACTCCAATTGCAACTAATTTCTATTTTATGGCCCTCTACACACAGAAAAAAATACAATAATAAAAACTAACCAAAACTTTTGTTTGAGCTGCTTGCCACATTGACCGCGTAGCTGAGTTCTCGATACGCTTTCAATTTCCTTGCGAGGTCAGTTCACAAAAGCCATAACCGAAAGCCAAAATAAAAAGAAATATATATATATATTTTCAATGGATATAAAATGGATTTATTGTGTTTCTGTGTGGGTGCGTGTGTGTTTTCCATGTGGAACATTCATGTAATTCTAAAACATTGCATTGAAGAGCAGAATATTGCCATATTTGAAAGCTAACTCTGTTTACATCACAAAACAGTTTGGTACTGTATTCGAGGCTAGAGATAGATAACGAAGGCTAATTCCATCCAGACATGTATTTACTAAATCTAATACCCCTTTTAGTTACTATAGTACTATCAGATTAAGTTAAAAATATACTGCTTTTCATAAGATTATCTTTAATGTGTGACATTAATAAAGAAAATTTGAAGAGCCTCAAAATAATATTTAATGTGCCCAATGAAGACACTTAAAGTTTGACGAAAACAAAACTTTGCTCTCTGCAGACTTCAAGCAAACATACACAAAACATACAAGCAATAAAACAAAACCAAGAAAAGGCATCCCCAACATAACCCCATATGTAAACGGCCCACTAAAAAAGCTGTGTGGGGCTTCAACTCAACTTCAACTCTGTTTGAAGAGAAATTTATGTTTAGAACTTTCTGTTGGCAGCTTGCAATTGTTTGTGTTTACATTTTACTTTATTACATTTAATTATTCTGCACAGTTGGCTAAGGAACCGTCAAATCCTTTTATGCATTTATTTCTGATTGACAGCTCAGAAGTCAAATTTGAAACGCTCAAGTAAACATAAATAATCCTATTTATGAGAAACAAGCATAACAAAGGAGATCAAATGAAAGAAAATCGGCTTATTACTTAACAAAGTTATGTTATAATTACGCTATGTTAAGTGAAAGTCGTTTACTGATCAATTTAAATGACTTCGAATATAATTTGAATTTGGACTGTAGAAATTGACACGCAATTCAATGCAATATATAACAATGTAACAGACAGTTAAAGTAACAGTTTATTCTCATAAGCATCGGTCTTAAAAATGAATGTTTGCATTCAGAATGCAACTTCAACTCAGAATTTATTTTGCTATCATTGGCACAAAATAATAAGCTCTTTTAAACAGATGTGTAAACACAATTATATTGCGACTTCTTAACAGTATAAATTAAATAAAAATCTTTTTAGAATTGGAATTTCTTACGTTTTGTATTAAATTCGAAACATTTTCCTTCATTACCATAAGTTTATTTCGACTGAATCGATTTTTAGAAAAAATTTATTAATTAACTGTATTTATTTATATAATTTTACTAGCCTGCGAGTGTTACTTCAGCTACAAATAAACAAAACAAAAACAAGTAAGAAGGGTCTAGTCGAGAAATGCCGACAAGACTATACCCTGAACCCCATACTTTACGCGTACAGTCACTGCTTGCAAGTATGTGTGTGTGTATACGACTATAGTGCATACTTTCTTAACTTCAATGCTCCATATCTCCGGTGTTTCTCAACCAATTTCAATAAAAATTTCACAGATTGTCATTATTTCGTATAATTTTTAAAAACATTGTCACCAAGTTTTCCAAATTCCAGGTTTTGTTGTTATCGATCACATGTGTATATCGGAAACGGGAAGAGTTATCCAAAATTTAAAACATTGTGCCTAGGGATTAGTCGAGCTTATGTTTCGAATTTGGACTAAATTGACGCGTTCATACATACGGCGGACGGACGGACAGACGGGCAAGATCAAGAATATATATATATATATACTTTATGGGGTCGGAGATGCTTCCTTCTGCCTGTTACATACTTTGGCACGAAACCATTATATCCTTTTTACCCACTTTCAATGGGTTCAGCGTATAATAAGACACATTATACAAGCAATAAATTTGCAAGTGCGTATTTAACAAGCCAAATGATGTGCCCAGATATCATTATTTAGATTCTAAAGTGAGTTTAAATTGTGGTCATGTATATTTATTTCCTCTTGCTGTCTTTCCTTGCATTCCTTAGTTGTGGCTCTTGCTCTGGTCGTGGGTCAGTGAGTAAATGAGGCGCTTAACCGGATGACACAAAGCTGCCGTTCCTGCCGTACTCGCCGTATAATTAATTTTACGAATGAGCATGTGACTGTGTGTTCCACACACACACGTACTCGCATATGTCACACATTCAGTTGTGTTGTTGTTGTCCTGCGTCCCGTGTCCGGTTTCAGCCACAGTAACTTCTGTGCGCTGACAGTTTTGTAAGTTTTCATTTTTATTTTCAATATTTAACATGCGCATATTTATTGTTTAATTACGGTGACAACTATGAAATAAATTTAACAAACAGCTGCAACAGAGCATTTAAGTACATACTTTGGACTGAGTAATTAACTATATATGTTAAATTAGCAATTGGTTGGTTAGTGCATTGCATTAATCAATTGCAAAACTATTTAATATGCAATCGACAATTTATGTGATTGATATATGGCGATATAAGGTACAATCCCTAATAATGATGGTCAACACTTTTTCTGCATCCTCTAAGGTCTTCAGCGATGATGACTTATTGCTTTAACCTAGATTGGGCTTGAGTAACTGGTTTGAACCACTTTATATTATAAATATATACTCTTTTGATTCATTAAGTAATATAAAAAATCAAAAATGGCCTAACTGCAGTAAATGCAAAGAAAAAAGAACTTAGAGGACCACAATGTTGAGGACTTTGTATAGAAGCGAAAGTTCATAGGGAAAATGTTTTATGCCCGTTCCACACGCAATGAAAATTGCAACCAAAAACGAACAACAAGTAAGGCAAGAAACTTGACAAGATGCCAAAAACAGCGAGCTGTGTTTTGTGGCCACAACTAACCAAAGGCGCCTAGGAGGGGCGTAACAGAAGGTGTGGCAACTGTTGCCGAGGGTGGATTGTGAGGTGTTGTTTAGATAAACTGACATGATTTAAATAGCAGAAAAACTTTTGGAGCACTGACAAGCCACCTGCCGCAAATGCAAACGAAAACAAACCAGTGAGAAGGCTCAAGTCGAGAAATTCCGACTAAACTATACCCTGCACCCCATATTTTAAGCGTACAGTCACTGCTTGCAAGCATGTGTATGTGTACGCGTATAGTGCATACTTATTTACTTCAATGCTCCATATCTCTGGTGTTTCTCAACCGATTTCAATAAAAATTCACAGATTGTCATTATTTCGTATAATGTTTCAAACGCCGTTGAAGATTATCGAAAATTTCAAACATTCTTGTACTGCGTAGGGATTAGTCGAGCTGAAGTTCCAAATCTGGAGGTTCTAGCTTTTATAGTCTCTGCGATTGACGCGTTCATACATGGACAAGGCTATATCGACTCGGCTGTTGATGGCGATCCAGAATAAATATATATATATACTTTATGGAGTCAGAGATACTTCCTTCTGCATGTTACATACTTTTGCACAACACCATTATACCCTTTCTACCCATTTTCAATGGGTTCAGGCTATAAAAACTCAAAAAATATATACAAATAGAACTCAGCAGCAAACACACACGCACACACTCATATGTGTAGTTGTGGCAACTGTCATCTTGCGTTTGTCATGTGTTTTTGCATTGTGACATTGGTGTGTTGACTATGTTCCTTTTCCACACTCTTCTCAACTTGCCGTTGTTGATTGAATAAACAGGAACAAGCTCTGAGTGTGTAAGTGTTGCTTTTTGTTTGTGCTCGTGTCTGTTCCTGTGCTTGTGCCAGTACAGTAAAAACTTTTTTGACATGGCATCAGAGACGGAGACCAGTCAGACTTTGCCACATTTGCTGCGTATCACAAGGAGCAGTGAAGAGTGGAAAAATAATATTTACATGCTAACCAAAAATTGTCGTAAAGCCTTTGCCTTGCCCAAGTCATGCGGGCTGAGAGCCAAAAGCCAAAATGAAAAATTGCCAAAAATTGTTGCAAATTTCAATGGAGTCTGTAAATAAATCAGTGGATATGCCTTTTACAGACAGTAATGTGTCAGCAAAGTCATAAAAAAAAACATTTTTTATTTGTTCAATTCAAATTTAACTCAAAAAACCTTTTAACTTAATAATGTATAATTCAGACCTAAGTTAAAAATAAGTGTACATTTTGACCCATTATTTGGTTATACTGAAAACTAACAGTCGTTAGTTAAAAATACTTTAATTATTCGAATAGAAATAGAAGGTCTTAAGCATTTTCAGTTCTTCAACCAGCGATAAGCTGTTTAATCGATAAATGTTTAGTACGTAAATTTGCAACACTGCAGCTTAAACAACAGTTTTTGTAGACAGTTGCGTAGCTGTTACGTAGAATCTTAACGATAGCAAAACTTTCACGCGTTTATCTTATCGAAAAACTCTTATCCAGCATAATCTTGCCAATTAACAGTATCTGTCCGATAACCTTTAATCACATGTACAGCAACTGAAATTCTTTTTACTGATAGGATATCTGTATCATGAAATTTTACATGAAAAGCAACTAACGGGCATAAATATTATAAATAATACACAATAAGGCATACAAAAATTGATTTGAATCACTAATTTTTTCTTTTTTTCAACTTCTTTGCTAATTGGAATTTAAGGTCAAAAAAGTTTAAGTGATTTATAGTTCAGAGACTTTTTTGTTTTTTGTAGTTAACATGTTTTTTATCATTCATTTCAAATGTTGTACACAATTTGGTAACTTTGTTACGAGCACACGGTCAAAACAAGGTAAATTCTGGTCCATTCCCCATTCAGCTGGCATTTCATTATCCTGGCTCCCTTTTTTGACACTTTTACTTAGGCCGGGCGACTAATGATGACAAATGTCTAAAAAGCAAAAATAGCTAGGGACCATTTTTGTTGCGCAGCCTGCGCGTCGACTTTGAGTTCAAAGGTCAGGCGGTCAAAATAGTCGCATATGTTGCGCCTGTGGCCAGCTCGCCCTTGCTCGTCACATCTTCCTCCGGAACACCAGGCTGTGAACGCTGTGCTCATTGTGTCTGCATGCAAATGACTTTATTTGAATTTTAAATGTGTAAATTGCGCTCGTGTTGCTTGATTTCTCCGGTTGGCTCTCTCGGTTTACAACCTGGCCGTTTGTCACTGATAACGGCGCAGTTAGAGGACAGACGACGAGTCGGCCCGACGGCAAAGCACAGCACAGTCAAATGAAAATTGCACTGGCATGGCAATGGAACAATGGGCCCGCAATGACAACAACGTTGGCAACAATGGCAGCCCATCCACATCCACCTCCATATACACCTTCACCTGGCAAAGGAGATATAATCATTTCCGTTGCTGGCCCACGAACGTACGTCTTTTATCTCTTTCACATTTTTCGTTATTGTTATGCGTTTTAAAAGGTTTTCTTGATAAAGGAGCTGCAAAATATGAGAGCAAGTATACAAAGAAAAAGAAAACTGTTGACTCACCTGGTAATTTCCGGAGCCTGCCTTCTTTCTTTCGCCGTCAAAGCCATGCGTAACGCATGTAATTGGTATATAATGGTATGGCTTTAACTTCCATCGCCAACTCCAAGTCCATCAGTGCCACACCTTAGAACTCATCGAAATCTGCATTTGACAGCTTTTTAATTAATTTCAAATGAGTTAAGCACCTTCAACGCAAATTTTAACTATTCGCGCGATCTCTTTCGGTTATGTATTTCCTTTCGGGCAAATTCATTAACACGCTGCCAACACATAAAACTTGGCAACACGCAACCAACTAAAAATGAAACGCATAATTTTGTTTGGTTGTTCATTTGTTTTTTAGCTCACGCTTAAAGGATATATATTGACAGTCGAGGCTTGCACTAGAGGTAATATGTAAAATATTTTACTAGATAGGAAAACGTTTGAATTTATTTTACGTTAGATGGTGACAAATGTTCTTTATGCATTTTCGTTTTATATATCTTATAATCTGCTATATTTAACATTCAAATATTAAAATTCTTAATGTGCAAAAAAAAAAAATTTATTATTTTTTCCATTTTTATTATTTGCTCGAGAAGCCCAGAAGCCTTGGAGTTTTTATAATATTTGCTATTCGAAGTGGCAGCTGCATATTGAAGCTGATTTCAAAGTTTTTACAATTGCAATATTTAGCTCAATGAAAGTTGGCTATCTTTTACTGCAACCGCAAAAAGTTT
This sequence comes from Scaptomyza reducta, assembly GCA_035044485.1. Lineage (NCBI taxonomy): Eukaryota > Metazoa > Arthropoda > Insecta > Diptera > Drosophilidae > Scaptomyza > Scaptomyza reducta. The sequence continues at coordinate 892,296 of JAWNNV010000627.1, forward strand.
TGCCAACTATTAGCCAAATCGCTTCAGCAAAGCGCCAATAAACCGAATAAGTTGTAGCTGCTGCTTCTGCTGCTGCCGCTGTTTCCGCCCACTTAGTGGAGTCGGTGAAGAATTACGACACATTGGAGAATTTATGATCCATCGAACGAGCTGAGGCGGATGGATATTCGCAATACCTCATAAGAGCGAGTTCGCATGGAATCAAGCCTTAAACCGCTTAGGCGCTGAAATTGTGTGCGTGTAAACATATTGGTTGCTTTCATGGATATTTACGGCTGTGCCGCTCGCAGCCATGTCATTGATGTACGACTGCGTATGCAAAGGGTAACTGTGAGCCTAAAGGACTGCGTAACATGAGAGCAGGGGGTGGTGACCCTCCAATGCTAAAGACAGACATGAAAAATGGCAAATTAACTGAAATTAATGGCAGGCCATGTGCAAATTTATTAAAATTGATACGCTGAGCCGGGCGCGCCAGCTTTCTAACTTCATTTACGTGGATTTATGCGGTGGCCTAATCAAAAAATCAACCTGACAACTCGTGTGCGCTTTTTCCTTTTTTTTCTCTGCCGTTTCATCGAAATAGCAAGTTGTCTATCAATCAAAAGTCAAATCGATAGGACTTAGCTGAAACTGAAGACGCAACCACAATTCAACTGCTAACTGACTCCGTTCCGTTTATCTATTATGCAGCTTATGTTATCAATATTGGCATTATGTTCAATTGCTGTCTGAATAATCCCTTCTCCTCTTGTTTCGTAGTTGATCTGGCGCTGAAGTTTTCGTTTCAGCGCTGCCTCTTTGCCGCATACTTTATTTATTTATAGCTTCAATTTGCTTGTAAGTAATTAAGCCGAGTTTGTCTGGATTAGTGACAAACACTGAAATTGCTAAATGCCCCGTCAAAGCGTCTGAGTGACAGCTGTGAAAGTGTGAGTACAAATTCAAAGTTCTTAACTTGGCAGACTGTGAGGAATGTAACAACAATTTGAACTAGCTTTAATCTTATCTACATTTTGTAGTGGGCAATATAACGCTCGATTGCATTTTGTGCGTGGCTTTCCAAGGACGAAGATTTTATAATTTTGCTGAACACTTTTGTTTGGCCAAGGCAATACTACCAATTTATTTCGAACAGTACTTATTGTTGCTTATGCTTTCGGCATTTTAATTGAATCTCTGACCAAGGCGAATGTGCAAAATGTTGCTGCTTAAGACAAAGAGATAAGGTATAAAAAGGTGGACCATCATTAGCATCAAAATCAGTTGTTTTTTCGGCGCTTCACTCTCCCTTATACAAACAAACTGTTGCTATATGTATTTCTTTTAAGACCAAACCAATCCAGGGAACAACGAAAATTTAATTCATATAGTTACCTCAAATAAAACTATAAAATTTGTAAAACCATAAATTTAAATTCGACTTCCAAAAAACAGTAGTGAAACAACATATCTCTATTTTTTTTTTTATAACACCACGTGTCTCGACGGATCTGTGAGAGTTAAGAAGAGGTGACAAATGGCACCGATTTTGCTTTACGCATTGCACCGGTGCTATGTTGCGCTTTGCCCGGGCGGTAACAACGCCATTCGTTGGATATGCGAGTGACTAAATCAACTCCATGCACCAAAAAACGCTGCCCGGTGCGCTTCTGAAAGGTATGCACCATCTCGGTCAGTTGCTTCTCGATCTTCGGAAGCCTGGTAGATATGCTGTTGCGTTCGCGTTCTTCCATTAGCAGAGTACCGCCGCGATTGTGATAGCGATTGCTATCTTTAGCCTTCTCATCAAGGGCGGTCATGCGCTGGAACAACTTAACATATTTGTCATATAGATCCAGGATTCCAGTGTTATTGCTGTAGTATTCCTTAAGGTCCGCCAGTTTTTTTTCCAATTTCAGCAGCAACTCCTTTCCGCTAATATCTTCGTCGTCTTCTAGAGGTGGACGTTGTCGCGTCATATCGTACCAATGACTGATCTCTGTACGCACTTGGTCAATAAGAATTGGCATATTTTCCGATCGCAGCTGCTCACATGTTTTTATTGCCTGTCTAAGCAGCTCGTAGTGCCTCTGTGAATATTCTTTAATTTGACACATGTTCTTTATTTTTGAGATGTCAACATGATTTAGAAGCGACAGGGTTTGCGTCATGACCATGAGCTTAGCTCGCATTTTGTCCAAAGAGTTTTCGAATTCTCGTTTTGCATTATCCTTATCGTTCATACGCTGTAGGTCCACCGTCAAATGCATCATTAGCTGCTCAAGCTGAAATTGTTGTTTCGAGACTGTCGAATCTCCAGGCACACTAATCTTTACGCTCAAGTCCTTTTGGATATGCTTGCTCCTGTTTAGAAGACCCTGAATGTCCTTTTTAAAAGCTTCTTGCTTATCGTCCCATATTTTACACAGGTCATCAACATTTGCCGATTTTAAATTCTCCATTAAAATTTAATGTTAGACGATCAAAAAATTTGCTGTTTTTTTTCAAATAGTGTTAAAAAAAATTCTAAAAGTCACTTCGTGTTGTGTGTTCAGTGAAAAATGTTTAAATAATATAAACAAAAATAGGTCAGATAGATCAGATCAATTTGAAATATCATGACCGTCTAAGTTAAACAATCGAACAATAAAACTGACGAAAATCTCTTAAAGCTTTTTAACTAGAAACTATATGGTTTTGCTTAATTTATTTTGTGCGTTCCTATTATTTTTAAATTCTCCAGGTCACACAACTGAATTGGCTTTCAGTTTATGCCATATACCTGAAATGAATTGGATGCTGCAAAATGTCTGCAAAAAATGGCACAAAAAAGATAGTTTATAATACTGAGATAATAATACAAAAAAAAAAAGAAAAACTGTATTTAAATTGGAGAAAAATACAAAACAATAGGTGATAAAACAAAACAAAATAATCAAAAGTAGAGAGCATATAAAATGCACACATACAAATTATTCAATTTAATTGATGGAACCATTTCCACCGCTGCATTTGGCAGCCAAGTAGATTACCGAAACTGTAGCTGCTACTGTTTTTTTCTACTGCAGCTATGTGTGTGGTCTGCAAACCCGATAGTGACGTCTATGATGGACACATCACATCAAACCCCCACCATGGCCGTCCCAGATCTGGGCAAGAGCTTCTGGCAGTGATTTAAATGTGCACCGTGCAAAAAGAATTGAACAGGCAAAAAAAATTCAATTCGAATGACAACCACGAGCGTAATTAATGTTGAATAAAGTTCCGCCGAATCTTTTATCACCGACGCAAGCTTGTGCAAAGGATTGCAGCAGGCAAAAGTCTTGTTTAAATACTTATAAAAAAGAGTCGAACAGAATTTAATATTGCTTAATTGAAAAAACGAATTTCACAAAAATAACTATAAGAGAAACGGAAAGATTTTTTATTAACAAAGGTCGGTTCGCTATACTTAAATATTCAGAAACCACAATTAAAAGGTACTGTAGATTAGTTTTAAAAAAATCTCCATTCTTCTCATTGCAAATACATTTAAAATTGTACACAGTTACTGAAATTTTGAAATTGATATATCGCGTGATACGCTTGGATAGCGACAAATCCATGTAGAACGAGTAAACCCATTGTATTTGTTATAAGCCGAATACGATATACACGTGAACACTTGAATTTATAATAAATTATTTTTGGATAACTATAACTATTAAGTTAGTATTAGTATTAAAAAGACATTGCCAAATCCAGTCTTTTACTATTCGCTTTGAAAGTGTATAGCCAACCGCGAAAAATATAAGAAGAAAATCAAGTGTTACATTGAGCATATTACTTCACTCGCCCTTTGTGGTTTCAAATCAAGTGTGTAATTTTTTTTTTAGCGCTTACATTGTTGAGCTGAGTTGTCGTGGCTGTTGTAGTTTGTTGCTTGTCGTTCGCTCTTACTGTCGCCATACCGTTGCGCGTTTAGCGGTAATGAACTTCCGCTGTCAAACGAAATGCTTACCATGCAAATTGTGGCATATCGAATAATTTAAGCCAAAACCCCAACCCCAGCATTGTTATCACCATTTCCATTTGTGCCACACACACAATTATTTTTTTTATTCGTGAGCTTGTTGCTGTACAAATTTTGCTTCGGAATCGCACATGTTTCACATCCGTTAACGCCATTTTCTTAGGCTGCCCAGAAAAGTAGGCAACAGTTTCTTTTTTTTTTGCACGCTCAGAGCAAATTGCGCACATTTAAATGCAAAAACCGTCGACAGTTGCGTTTATAGCTGGCGAGGTATTCATGATTGCTATACCAAGCAGATGCGATGCCCCTCTTTGGGTTATTTACAGCAGCGCGTGAGCTTTCATTTTTTCTTTTCTGCGTATGTTTAAGCTTTATCTTTTTTATACCATGAACCCATTGAAAATGGATAAAAAGGGTATAATGGTTTTGTGCAAAAGTATGTAACAGGCAGAAGGAAGCAGCTCCGACCCCATAAAGTATATATATTCTTCATCAGCATCAACAGCCGAGTCGTTATAGCCATATCCGTCTGTCCGTCCGTCCGTCTGTCCGTCTGTATGTATGAACGCGTCGATCTCAGAGACTTTAGACTCCAGATTTGGTAAATAAGCTCGCCTAATCCCCAGGCAGTACAAGTTTATTTTAAATTTTCGATAACTCTTCCCGTTTTCGATACATGTGAATGATAAACACCAAAATTTTGAATTTGGAAAAGTTTGATGCAGTTTAAAAGATTAGACTAAATAATGACAAATTGTGAAATTTTATTGAAATCGGTTGAGAAACACTGGAGATATGGAGTATTGAAGTTAAGAAGGTATGCACTATACGCGTATACATACACACACGCAAGCACTGACTGTATGCGTAAATTATAGGGTTAAGGGTATAGTCTAGTCGGGATTTCTCAACTAGAGCCTTCTTACTTGTTTTTCGTTAGATTTATTTGCCCAAGATGTATGTCACATGCAGCCAGAGTAGAACACCTGTATTTGATGTGTATGTGTAGCTGTGTTATATAAATATGCATGTGTTCATTATGATGCATTATTTTTTGTATCAGCGGAAATGGTACACAGCTTTGACTGTGCTGTGAATACTATTTGAATATTCGAAATTTATTTAAAAGCTCATTGTGTAGCTCTACTCTTTGAAGAGCATCTTGCTACAAAGCAAATTCTATGATTTAAGCAAAAACATAAAGAGACCCGGCAAAAATTTTAATGCATTAAAAGGGCAATTTAAGTTTCTCTTCTTTCTTAGTAGTTTTTATCTACTTATACTGCAGTATGTGCATTATATTTGCGGAAAAGGCTAGTTATAAGCAGATATGTTTTATTCTGATTCCGCAAAATACGATGTCTTTCATTTCGTAGGCTTTACTTGTTAACTATCCTTCAATATAAAGATGATGCTTAAGCAAATTAGCTAAAATTAGAGCGAACAATCCAATTTAAAAGTAAACACATACTACCAAACAAATCATACATAATGTAAAATATATAACAAAGTAATTTTTGTGTTTGTTAGGGAAAATAAATAAATAATATTAATTCGTTTTTGGGGAAAAGTTTGTAGTTGGAAACAATTCGATTTGGTTGTTTGAAATCAAACACTGGGCGAGGTTTTCAAAAACACACTACTTAGTTATCAAAAGTGTTCATTACTAGCACTTTTATTATTAGTGCTAATATTTTATTTTTGATATCAATAAATTACGAAATTAAACGTAAGCCAAAAATTGTTCCGGTGTATTAAACTGATTCAGAGGCCTTTTCAATTACAATACCGCACAATTGATATGATACCAATCTTATACAATTAATGAGCAGCTTTATGACAAAAATATCAGTGTAAATGTGTCGAAAACTTTGGGAATAAATTGCCCGCATTATCAGAACAAGTGTGACAAATGTGAAAATTTAAATGTTCCTGCATGTGAAATACCTTAAAAATACTTTTGCGAGTGCTCGTAGATTAAGCGAATTGTAAATTTACGCGAAACTACATTCACATTAATGCAATCATTGATGCGGGGCAATGCAGGCTGTATGCCAGGGTCCATTTGCCAGCTTAGTACCGTTTTTGCATTTCCGCTTTTGTCCGCTTTTGACCATCGATTTAATCTGTGCGTGGCTAGCGAAGCATTGCCATCGCAGCAACAATTATGTCGTGCGTACAAATTCTCGGGCGAATTTCTCATTCATAGGCCCGAGGCCCGATACAACCACAAGCGACCCATGCAATGGCCGCTATGGCTGCAACAATGCCAACTGCTGTATTTGCTGCTTTTACTTGGCACAATGAAAGCGCCGCACGGGTGAAATCCATTGCCAATTGAATGACTATTCCCACTTCCACTTCCACATTGCCATTGTGAGTTTCCCAAATGCTAAGAGCAACCGCGTCGATGACTACGATGACGACAACAATACGCCGATTGGCGCTGTGATTAACTGCATCGACGTAGTCCGTTTTGGGGTTTAGCTTTTAATTCTAAACTGCAGCGCACTAATTTGTTTCAGTTCTTGTTGAGGTCGAACCTCAGGCAAGTCGTCAAATGAACAAAGAATGACTTTAACGAACCTGCAATGAAAATTGAGTGAACTTGAAACATCCAACAATTTCAATATAGTTGTGTACCTGTCTGTGAGCTTTGTGTTCGGAATTTAATCTGCTCATTTTCTAATTGACTGCAAACCATGCATGAAAATCAAATTAAACCCAACATCAAATCCAATGGAGTGTCTACGCAAACTTCACTTCGACAGGCAAAGTTCGAACTCCGAACCGATGCATAAGACCCGTATGTATGTGAACAGCAAGCATTCACACGCATTTAATCAACGAGACAAAACTCAATGAATGTAAACAGACGCTGTACATGAAAGTGTCCTGAACAGAAAACTCAAATGATTCAGGATACTCTCTGTATACTACTACTTCTACTATTTATTATTCAAGCATTCGAATGTAAAAGTTCTGCAGGTGTCTTTGCTCAGAAAGTCAATCACAAATTAACATGCCAGCAGGCTCACTAAAAGGACCATTCTTATATAAACACAGAGTTCATGAACATGCAACACACTGTCATAATCATAAAACAAGCTTCAATGGAGCAGACATACATCACACGTAGATATGTATGTAGGTGCTTCGTGCTAAGAAAACAGAATGATTCATTACTTGGCTATGAATCTTTTTGTTTACGTGATATTGGAGGGGTATCTGTAATTCCTTCAGCTTTAGTTTTGAACACTTACAGAAAGTTCATTATCATTAAATATCAAATCAGAATAAATTTAAATTCACCAAAATATATTAAAATTATATTCCCAGTTATAAGTTACCCAGTGATAAAATGAATTAATACCTGAACATTTACGTAACTTTCTGTGTATAGCTTGCATTAAATATAACTGACAATCTTTCCATGTGTTTTATGCTTACCAATTAACAGAATGAGTAAGTTAAGCAAACAATAAAAGGTTCCGAGTAATTATAGCTGCAAAAAAATTAAACTAGAAACAGTGCAGTTGTCGTTTTTGTTTTTGTTTACTGTTTTACTAACTAACAAAAAACCAATGGGTTGAAAAACTTTCTAAACAGCGGCAGAAAAAAGCAAAAAAAAAGGCTCTAATCGAGAAATCCCGACGAGACTATACCCTGAACCCTATACTTTACGCTTACAGTCAGTGCCTGCAAGTATGTGTGAGTATACGCGTATAGTGCACACTTTCTTAACTTCAATACTCCATATCTCCAGTGTTTCTCAACCGATTTCAATAAAATTTTCACAGATTGTCATTATTTAGTTCTCCAAATTCAAGATTTTGCTGTTATCGATCACATGTGTATATCGGAAACGGGAAGAGTTATCGAAAATTTAAAACAAACTTGTACTGCCTAGGGATTAGGCGAGCTTATGTACCAAATCTGGAGTCTGTAGCTCTTATAGTCTCTGAGATCGACGCGTTCATACATACTGACGGACAGACGGACGGACGGACAGACGGACATGGCTATATCGACTCGGCTGTTGATGCTGATGAAGAATATATATACTTTATGGGGTCGGAGATGCTTTCTTCTGCCTGTTACATACTTTTGCACAAAACCATTATACCATTTTTACCCATTTTCAATGGGTTAGGGTATAAAAATCGTACTTGAATCAAGACGACGTTCTCGATTTTAGTAATTCAAATGCGAAATGTGGGATGTATCTTCAAGGAACCAGAGTATATAAATACTTTTAAACTATGTTTATAGTTTTACCAAATAATTATACCAAAAAAAAATATATACATATATATATATCAAAGACTTTATAATATAGTCTTTGATAGAGAAATTAAACTTTAAAACAACAAAAAACACAATTTTTTAAAATTCCGAATATTTTATCAGTCGCAAATAACAAGCTTATAGCTCAAAGTGATTACTGGCATAGGAAATATTTTTTTGTTCTTACAGTTTTTCTTATCCAAACATAACTGTCTGCCAACAAAAGCTCCACGCCAATAACAGGAAAAAGTTGATATGAGTAGAAATAAAAGTAAATAAAAAGAAGTACAAACAAGTGAACGATAAAACCACTTAAAAAGCAAGCAGTATGCAAGACAACTCCGAGCACCCACATAGTCGCAAGTATAATAACTAACACGCAGTACGGCAACACAGCAGCAACAACAACTAACAAGCTTTCTGTCTGCCGGTCCGCCCGTTCGTATGTCTGTCTGTTATATAAAAAGGAAAATAATTGGCGTGTCAGACATTTTGTTACGCCCAATTTAAGTGCTTCCGCCTTTGCATGATAGTCGAGCTCTTCGTCTTCACGGCATGCAGCGGCAAGCAGACAAGTGCCAAGTGCACTCACTAGACAGACGAAACGAGATCTAGGGTTGAAAGTCACACAAATTTTGAATTTCAGCGAGTAGTAGTAAATGCTTTCAAACTGTGCACTATTAAATGCATACACAATGTGTCAAACAGCAGGAAAAGGATATTTCCAGGAGTCAATTAAATTAAAAATAAATAAATCAGAAGTAATATGATATTGTTTAGTAACGTCGTATCGATTTCCATCCGTCATCCAAACATTTTGCCTTGCCTCGATTGAAATGTTGCACTTTCAATTGGCATTTAATTAATTTGCAACTTGTTGATGTTTTTATTTGAATATGCTGACTGCATAATAAAAAATTGCTACATTATTTACATATTTACAGATATATTTGTATGTATGTTCTTTTCCAAGGCAATCGTTAACAAATGTGTGTATATTGTTTTTTATTTTAATTAATCAAGTGCGTTCGGTAGACATATTGACATTGCCGCTTTTTTGCCCAACTATAAATTTTAATACATTAATTTGGTAAACATCAAAATAATTAATTTCCATTCACATAGCTGGCGCTAATTAAATGCCAAAATGACGAAATTAATGCACATTTAAATTTTAATTATTAATTGTACCATTATGCAGTTGACTTGAGACTAACTAATGCACATCAAATCGATTAATTTAAATAAAGTAGGTTGTGGTTTACGTGATTTTCAAATGTATTATTTTATTAATAATAAAGTAAGTTCGGTTGGCACACACAGCTTTTCACGAGAGTAAAAAAGTTTTTATATCGCACAGTTCTTCTTACATCAAAGAACATTGTTCACAAAACATTCTCCGCATGAGCTAAGCATCTATCATTTTGGATGATATTTTTTATTCTATAAAAATCTTTGTGTATTTCATTTGCCGATAAAATGTGCGACGGTTCGAATATTTTTTTTCTGCACACAAAACTTTACGAATAAAGGGTAATGCATACTTTTGCTATCAAATAGGTTAACTCAAACAAACGTTTTAATTATGAGAAATTTTTAAAGAAACCATGCACAAATAATTGAATCAGCTTGATGCAAAGAACTTCCTGCAGAGTGTATAAATTTTAATCTTTAATTTATTTATTATACTTCATTTATTATACCATTGAAAATGGGTAAAAAGGGTATAATTATTTTTGTGCAAAAGTATGTAACAGGCAGAAGGAAGCATCTCCGACCCCATAAAGTATATATATTCTTGATCAGCATCAGCAGCCGAGTCGATATAGCTATGTCCATCTGTCCGGCCGCCTTTATGAATGAACGCGTCCAGATTTGGAACTTAAGCTCGACTAATCCCCGGGCAGTACAAGTTTGTTTCAAAATTGCGATAACTCTTCCCGTTTCCGAAATACACATGTGATCGATTGAATTTGAAAAACTTGGCAACGGCGTTTGAAACATTATACGAAATATTGACAATCAGCGAATTTTTATTGAAATCGGTTGAGAAACACTGGAGATATGGAGCATTGAAGTTAAGAAAGTATGCACTATACGCGTACACACACACATACTGCAAGCAGTGACTGTACGCGTAAAGTATAGGGTTCAGTGTATAAGTCCAGTCGGGATTTCTCCACTAGAGCCTTCTTACTTGTTTTAGTATTATTAATCTTAATTTCATATACATATATTCGAAGGCTTTTTTATAATACACTAACGAGCAAATGGAAAGGAATTTCAAATTCCACCACCATTTGTATGTTCTTGACGTTCGCAAAACAAACTGTTTGCCACATTGCATGTTTTTGCCAACATTTAGCAGTCAAGCCATGTAATTACCAATACACTCACACGCTTACACAGCATTATGTTTGTATACTAATATGTATACATAAGTTGCACATATACAAATGTCGTTACAACTCCGCTCACTTCCGCTTAAAACCTTCTACTTCCGCTTTGTAGTTAAAATGTATGCAACAAGCAAGCAAACAAAAAATCGCCAAAGCAACAAAAAATGCAAACTTTTGCTATCGCATGTGACACGCATATGTAAATTGCATGTACAATTTTTATTTTATTTTGTTACGTTAATAAAAATAATAACGGAGATGATGATGTTGATAATATGTTCACGTTTGAAAGTATGCCACAAATATTAAATGTGCTATCTACTCGATGTGTAAAATGCGCATCACATTATCGTCCGTGAAGAATAGCCATAAAAGCAATCAATTTTTAATTTGTGCTTAATTAAAAATGCAGCAGAGACGCAATTTAAATTGTGAACCCCAACATAAAGAGGGAGACATCGAGCAGCGACAAGCAAAGGCTGAAAATGTCAATAATGTATTGGGGCAATGTCAAAAGTTAGCCTGCGCTTAAATATAGCGACCAAAATCTGGTTTTGTTGCAATCAATCATGGCCAGTGCCAGTTTCAGTTCCAGGCTCGCATGTTCACATACAGCACAGCACAGTATAGCAAAACATAACCAAACACCAATCCAGCCGGTGATCCATCGTGAGCGGTAATTGGAAATAGGTGGCGTTGTGATTGCGTGGTCAGCGTCAGCTCGAGCATCCACCGCTGTGTGCATTGTGGTTGCAACATGAAACTCAATAAGTTTCGCATGACATGCTGCGTTGACCTCTCACTCATGTTGATGACATTATTAGCGTACCATGCGGAGTTTGAGTAGTGTATGAATAATGTGCATTCAATAAATTGTGCAAAACCCGTTTTATAGCTTATAAATAAAAACATTCACCATAAATGACACGCATACATATAGATAATGAAATGTTTTATTTCGTTATTATTCGTTTTTGGACTTCAAAAGCGGCTAGAATGGGAGTTACCTGTTGTGAGAGCTTATCGCTGACCATAAATAACTGATAATTTGACTCGGCTAAGTGGACCATTGAAAAATTCCATTACCGTTAATCCTGATGTTGCCCCAAAATGTCACAAACATGAAATTTAATAATTCTAATTTGTTAAATTTATGAAGTGTATTACTTGTTTAATAGACATAAATGCTGGGGTGCCGATGCCAGCCAACCGCATGGTCCCCATTCTTCTAAATCCATCGTTCCAGAACCAGGAACTACCCTGCACCATAACAACGCTCAAGCAACAGCAGACAGCCAACTAGGTACCACATCCGAAAATATATAAAGTACATGTTAAACGAGGACCCCGACTTTTTTGAAAGAAAAACAAATTAAAAAAAATCCTTTCCACCAATTTTACCGGAAAATTGGGCTTACAGCTAGTAACTTTAAAATTTATAATTTCTAAAATATAATGCTACTTTTTACTAAAGCAGTTATAAAAATATTAAAAAATTGCAATGCACGAATTATCAAATATAATACAAACAAACACTTGGATGCATAACATTTTTGAATCTTCACCTACATGTCAGAAGGGTATAACAACGTCGACCTTAAAAGTGTATGTACATTCACAATAATTTTTTTTCGGTATTTTGTTTAGGACGCATTTTATGACGTTCTCCGCAATATATATATATATATATATATATATGTGTATATGTACAACTTTCTTTTTTCTAACGCGACGTTGCGCCGCTTGGGTAAGGTCCGTAGTTTACTACGTGCGGAAATGTCTCTAAAATGTGTGTAAAAATTTTGGCGTCTCGTTATTTGTTTTTGTTTTCTCTTTGTGCGCTGCTGACACCATATGGCCCCAGCAGATAAGGTTAAGTAATTGATGGACACTCTGAGAATCAAATGCAAACCAAAGTGGTTTTCTATACTTGGGGTACATAAATAACTACATACGAACATTAAATAAAGGTAACATACTGATGCTTTTCTCGTGTTAAATATATAAACTTAAAGCATTTAAATGTGGGAATAACTATTTATGCAAACACAAATTACAGCCAATCGTTAGGAGGTTTGTGTCAGCTTCATTCTTCTGTAGTCAGGCTATGAAATTGAGACATGTTCCTTGACTACATTTTGCGGTTAACTGAAACGGCACTTCTTTAATGGGGTTGGATGGAAAAGGGGAAGGGTGGATGAATAGTGTTGTGTCCTTAAATGCATGTACTGTAACAAGCCGAGCTTTGTTAGCATAAAAACGTATCAAGGCCATTGTAAGTGAATGGGGCAAGAGGGGCCCAAAATACACAGCATACAATGCGCTTGAAGCTGCATTGATCTGGCTCATCTCAGTGTATATAGTCAACTTTTATAGCAACTGTCGATTTTGTATGTCCTCTGCACACAGTTTCGTGCCCAAATGTGTGTCAGTGTGTGTATGTGTGTGTGTTGATTCTCTTAGGATGGGGCTTGCTGGTCATTTCACTTCATTGGGCAATTTGCAACTAGGCATTGTCTAAGCGCCTACAAGCTGATGGCTAAATTAACTGGCACACATCGCATTTTGTGTTTTTAGCTTTGCTACATATGCCTCCCAGAATACCCATAAGAAATCAGAAAATTTAAGTTGAAAAACACCATGCAACTTTTCAAGTATATGAATATGCTGGAGAACTTTAAAGTTGTAATAGTATGATTTATTACAAATAAATTGTAACATATTGTTCGTATATTATTTGTCAAACATTAAATTAATATTTTGACAAACTTCATCTCGTAAAAATATGAGTTCCCTTAACTGATTGGCAAATGATTAATTATATTAATGCCTTAGATTATATTAATCAAAAAAAAACACATTTCATATATTTATTTAATATTAAAGCCACAAAAGTGTAAGTAAACCTAGTAAACCTAGGAAACATGTACAAACACAGTATATATGTATGTTATATACCGGACTATCCATGGTGATGCCCAGGCTCAACTAAAAGCTGTCAACAAGAGGAAAATACAATAAATATACGTTGCTTATGATTAATGAATTATGCAAACAAGTGAAAAAAAAAAACGCAACGCAAATGTGCAGGAGAAAATACCTAAAACTGTGCGAGCAGCCTGTGCGCCTAAAGGCCGGCAACGCTAAACGTCAACAGGCAAGGGCTATGGGGCTGCGGCTTTCGTCTGTTTGGCTTTGCAGGCAGCGTAGCGTGTATTAAGGGAATTAAAATGTTATTATATAAAATAAAAATGACTGCCAAGGCAAGAGCAGGGACAAGCTGCAAAACCGGTTCTGCTGGGGTGCCAAGTGCCGGGCGTTTGGGGCTAGCAACTGATCCTGGATAACGATGCGATAATCACACCCAGCACACAGGCTTCACAGTCAACAGCTACTATATGACAGACAGACAGACGGTGAGACGGACATAATAACAGGCAGGTGACTTGAAAATAATTTTTTTTACTTTTCTCGTCCTTTGTGAAGAACTTAATTTTACGCTTTTGCATTCTCTGTTAACGAAAATAACCAAGGGTCACAGCGGCAAGGACGGCCTCCCTTCGTGCAACAGAAGAAGCAAACGTAATTTGAGAAATTTGAGAAATTCAGTTGCTTTAAATAAAAACCAACCCAACAACCTTTGGAGCTGATCCAATTTTAATAAGTTTGCTTGCTGCTTGGCAGCCACTCAGACCATTAAAGCGAATACCTTAACGTACCCAATTTGAATTTAATACGCAAACATTCAATTTGGGTACAACATTGATCGATTGCGTGTTCCTGTATGAAGTGGTTTTTACACATAATACTATATGGTAAGACATGGCTTTTTAAGAGACCATTGAATGAATAGAAAAGAAGAGGAAATACAAGTAAGAAGGCTCTAGTCGAGAAATCCCGACTAGACTATACCCTTAACCCTATAATTTACGCATACAGTCAGTGCTTGCAAGTATGTGTGAGTGTGTGTATGTATACGCGTATAGTGCATACATTCTTAACTTCAATACTCCATATCTCCAGTGTTTGTCAACCGATTTCAATACAATTTTCACAGATTGTCATTATTTAAGATTGAAGATTTTGTTGTTATCGATTACATGTGTATATCGGAAACGGGAAGAGTTATCGAAAATGTAAAACAAACTTGTACTGCGCGGGGATTAGGCGAGGCTATGTACCCAATCTGGAGTCTCTAGCTCTTATAGTCTCTGAGATCGACGCGTTCATACATACGGACGGACAGACGGACATGGCTATATCGATTCGGCTGTTGATGCTGATCAAGAATATATATACTTTATGGGGTCGGAGATGCTTCCTTCTGCCTGTTACATACTTTTGCCCAAAATCATTATACCCCTTTTACCCATTTTCAATAGGTTAAGGGTATAATAAAAAAGTGACGAGAGGGAATAAAGCATATAAGGGCTAAACAGCAAACATGGATGTCAAGTGACGGATGATTAAAAACCAACATATAGATTCAATACAAACATTTGTATCACATTAAGATTATTCAAATTATAGTTTGAAGTTTGTAAATATTCTTCACAGTGCCACAAACGAACAAATCACTCATATGAACATTTTTTTTTTTGATAAAATATAAGATACTTAATATATAAGAGTATCCTAGTTATAAGAATGATTATGTAAAAGTTAAATACGCATATAATCATTTATTAATTCAACAAGTTTTATGTATTTATGTATGAATATATATTTTTATAAGTTGGGGAACTACGCGGTAGGTGCTAATTAAATAATATATATATTTTGATTTATACACCTGTGAAATTTTAAATAGGTTCACCAAGCGAAAAGATAAAAATAAACATCAAGTTTTGCAATTTTTTCAAGTGAGTGTTTTTTTTTATTATGCTTAGCCTCATATTTATAGTTTCTGTAAGATTTTAATCGAAAACGTAACCAATCGACCAACTTTACTGTTTTCAAAAAAATTTAAGTTTTTTTCTGATTGCGTCCTTTTCTAACACTTGTGTGCATTTTGCAATATAATTTAGACCTATTTACTATAGAATGATTAAATAAATAATAATAAGAAGTAAAAAAGAAACAAATTCTTTAATAAAGTTAGATTTTATAAATATAACGATTTTTACGAAGAATGTTATGTGGTACTATTATTTCATTGGACTGTTTTTAATATTTTTTCCAAACAGACAAAAAAAAAAGGTTTTAAATATCAAATCAATTAAAGCTTATGCTCTTCGTTTAGGGGAAAATCTAAGCATTATAACACAAACACTCATTTGAACAAATTCAAAACTTGATATTTTTTCGGTCTTTAAGGTAAAGTTGCTTTGTGGTGCTATTTGCAATATTGCAGCTGTAAATATATTTGATATATTAATTTTCATTGCATTAAAAGTTAATTTCTGTTATTTTCGACAAAACACCTAGATCATTGTTTGCACAAAAGTAAAAAGTTGATACGAAAACTTTACGATCTGTCGAGAAAATAAAATAAAAAAATATTTATGTTATATATTCATGATAAGTTCAATAGTATTACGCATACGTACCGCCATGTAAGTGGGCATGGAAACTGGCGTAAATTTGTAGATGCGCAGCACTTGAGATTTGGAGGAGCGCATAATAAAAAAGAGCATCATTTTTCTGTAGTTCGAATCGCCATCGTACCAATTGTTGTAAAAGGCAGCCGTCATCAGCTTATCGCTCTACAATATAATGTTATGTAATGTATTCATTATCAATTTGTAATCGAATGAAACTTACCGCTGAGGTGAACTGGCTGCCATTGTAGCAGATGAAGAGTGTGAAAAGTAAAAACCATAAGAATCCCACAGAATATTTACATGCCGAGGCCACGCTAATCATGACCATGGCAAAGGCCATCAGACAAATGGAAAACGTCGATATTGTAAAATTAATTAGAAATGCAAAATTAAATATCCGATTAATATTGTTCCCAATGCACAGCAGTCGGCTGTGATAGTTAATTAACGCCTTCAGTTGCTCATTTGCTCCAGGTTGGCTGGCATCTAAGGCAGTCAGGCCATTGACGAGGGCATCAAAATGCAGCTGCAGTTGTGTGATGAAAAAGAAAAGTAATAACTTACAAGCCAAGATGGAACCGGAGGCCACCATTGACGATATTGTCTGGCATATATATGCTACCACAAAGCTAACGGATGAATCAGGTTCGGCGAGCAATTGCCAGGGATACCAGGTATTGCTCTGATACTTGTATCTGACATGTTCGGATTCTACCAACAGCTCGTAAAGCAGCTCCACAAAAGGCAGTACATTGTAATAACCTAAGGTGAAGAAGAAGAAAATGGCTGAACGTCGCATTATACGCGTCGCCTTCTCATAGAAGTGATCAATACGATATAGTCGCGTTTGGCTAGGAAATAGCTGCTCCAGTTCGGTTAGCATGTACTCAATATCGCTGCGATTTTGCAACAGCACAAACATATTACAGGCACCAACTAGCGTTAGGCCCATCACGCTGCAGGTTTCCGATATCTCTGCCAACAAAGAGTCAAGTTGCTTCTCCCGGGAATGGGCCAGGAACAGATAGATGACCAAGCCCAAATTTTGATAGATTAGATTTAGTGCACCAAAGTGAAACCATAGACGTTCCTGCAGCGACTGTTGCGGAAATGATGCCTTGCTACCTTTCCACTCGAAGCGCCGCATCCTGGATAGTTGACAGGCAAGGTTCGGATAATACATGAAGTTCTGCATTTGCATACTGCTTCACTATAAATGTTGAAAACTTTGCAGGAGACTGCCTTTTATAGAACCTATACACGGCGGCATTTGCGACTTGTAAAAGGAAGTTTTAGAGAAAAAATTGTGCAATTTGGTCAAGTTCCCAAGTTAAATGAATGACTGCACTTAATAAGCTCCTGGGAATATGCATATGATCAATTAGATTTGCAATTCGAAGCCATTATTATTTGAGTCAATAATTGGCTTAATGCACCCACAGCTGCCTTCAATCGTAAACGGTTCTCACAAAAAAATATTTATATCCTTATCACTTTTTTTTCTTTTTATGCAATTTGCCCCATTTTTTTTAACTTTAAGTCAAGACTGCAAACACTTTAAATATTAATATAAAAGGCCGAAGCCGAAGTACTTTTAAATATTTAATATTTCTATTTGCTTTTTGGTAAGTGTTCAAGTTTCATCTCTCTCTCACTTTTTCTCTCATAAAAAATTGCAAAAGTTGTGAGAGCTCTGCGCAGATTTATCACCGCTGTTGCTTTTTGCGTGTGGCCAAAGTCAGACATTTGGCATAATGGGAATGTAACCGGTCGTCATCATTTTGGCTTGGCAAAAATAGTGGCCTTCGAGTGTGTACATATTGAGTCCCTAAAGTGAACTTGGCTTGCACTTGTGCAGAATTAAACACTACACAAGTGCTGAACGAGACTTTAACCTTTTTTAAAAGCGGTTTAAAGATGGAAATTATTCAGCGTTTTACCTTTCATTGAATCCGAAGTTAGACATAATGAATATTAAAATTTTTGGATTTGCTACACGATTAAAATACAGTAATTATAAAAACTCAACTGATGAGGTAAAAAATAATAATATTTTTGATAATTATTATTTTTTGTTATTTATTATATGATAGCTTCTGCATTATTACAACCCACAAATTGAAGTATTTTCTTGGAGAATTTTTTTTTAACATAAGGATATTAAAAATGTGTAAGTTAAATTTTGTCACGGTTTCTATTCAAATGTAATGCTTTTGTATATTTTTTCTTTCAGGTACTGGTACAGGTACGCTAAAAAAGCTTGTGACAAGCAAAATAACGAAGACAGTAGTCTGTTTATTTCTTTTACATTTGTGTCAACCTTGCCTTTAAGTCAGCTATCAGTCTTTTATATTTAGCACGCTTCTGTTGCCAGCTGCGATGTCTGGCATCATTGTACGTCTATTTCTTTAAATGTGTGTGTATGTGTTTGTGTGCACACCATTTCCGCCGGAAGCTTTGTGGCAAACAGACAACTTTGGCGCGTACTCGTGTGTGTATTGTGCTTACCGCTTGATGCCTTGTTTATTTCTTTGTTTATGGCCATACTTGTTTTTATGGTTCGCCTTCTTCCTTGTTCATCCCGCCGCAGCTTTCTGATTGTCGCCTTTATATTTATGTAGTTTGTACGGTCGCGCCTCATATGGCAAGTCTTTGTTTCTACTCAATTGGGTTGGGGGGAGTCTATGAATGTTGCTTGAATCTTGAAACGTCCCTTTCGCTTTATGACTCGTTTGCTTCTTTATCCTTGTGAAATCGCTAGCGTTTATTGTTTTTATTTTTCGCGTCACCTTTTGTCGTTTGTCGTGGTAATTAAACTTTGATTGCTTTCAAATTGTTTTTATTGATTCGATTTGCTTGATCGACATTTTCACTAGAAATGAGGTTGTCATATTTCAATTGCAAGCCTTTGTTGCTGTTGTTCAAGCTGCTAATTGAGCCAACAGTAAAGAAAACTTCACATTTTTAATTTTAACAAGTAAGAAGGCTCTAGTCGAGAAATCCCGACTAGACTATACCCTTAACCCTATAATTTACGCATACAGTCAGTGCTTGCAAGTACCTTCTTAACTTCAATACTCCATATCTCCAGTGTTTCTCAACCGATTTCAATAAAACTTTCACAGATTGTCATTATTTAGTCTAATCTTTCAAACTGCATCAAAAATTTTTCCAAATTGAAGATTTTGTTGTTATCGATTTCATGTGTATATCGAAAACGGAAAGAGTTATCGAAAATCTAAAACAAACTTGTACTGCCTAGGGATTAGGCGAGCTTATATACCAAATCTGGAGTCTCTAGCTCTTATAGTCTCTGAGATCGACGCGTTCATACATACGGACGGACGGACAGACGGACGGACGGACGGACGGACGGACGGACGGACGGACAGACGGACGGACGGACAGACGGACATGGCTATATCGACTCGGCTGTTGATGCTGATCAAGAATATATATACTTTATGGGGTCGGAGATGCTTCCTTCTGCCTGTTACATACTTTTGCACAAATCCATTATACCCTTTTTACCCATTTTCAATGGGTTAAGGGTATAAAAATACAAACAGTTCGAATTCAATTGAAATTTAGTTATTGATTCAAAAATAAAATTGAATACCTACTACAAACACATAGTACAAGCCATTAGCTTTTGTAAACAGTTGCTGGTCCTTGGTAAGGGTATAAAATCAATTATACAATTATATTGGTACTTTGATGACACGTTAGAAAATTAATTTCAGTTTTATGCTCAATAGTTTTAGTATATATTTGTCAATTAAGTTAGCAGCTGCAATATTTGAATTTTTCCGAAAATTAAACGATGCTTTTAACTACTTTGAACGCCGTTTGGCCAACAATTTTGTGTCCAGCGTGTGCTTGTTCAAGTCCAAAACAAACAAACTGCAGAAAAACTTGGAACGGCAACATTGTTGTCCTATGCGACCAAATAGACTTGCCCCATAGATAGATGTTGAATGTGGCACGTATACATCGCCAATTGCCAAGACTCAACACAAACTCAAACACAAATCGAGCGGCATCTGCACGAAATAGACAATCTGAATTATAACCAAGTTAAGGCAGTCGTCATAATGGCGATTGAAGCCGGCTACGGCGGCGGAGGCGGGAGTGTGAGTAATAGTTTTGGCTGGCATCGCGTCCGCCTGGAATTTATGGATACAGTTCCGCCAAGTCGCCCATACGCTTGTATTCGCTTTGAATTTGACTTGGCAGCTGGCTTGGAGCGAAAGGCAATGGGCATAGGCATCCATCTTTGCCACTGACAACTGTAAAGAAGTGCTTCCAACTGTTGGATATATCGATCCAAAGCCTTTTAAACTAATTAGGCTGCGGGTAAACAGTCAAGCCCACCCATAACCCAATCCAGACAACACATGCTGCTAATTTACAGAAATTTTATAAAATTAACGTGATTGTTTTTCGGCCGCAGCATAAATGAATAGCCAAAATACTCAGATTGGGGTAAGTTCGCCTGACCATCCATTTAATGTATGGCCCGTTCCAGACCTTGGTCAGCAGCTATAAATTCATTCCAAACTAAATTCTCAAGCAGAAACTTTTTTTTGCGTTGTTTACAAGATTGTTCGTCCATCCTAACCAACCAGTTGCCAACATATTCTTCTTCCTCGATATAGATGTATATAGTTACAAGTAGTCGGCTGGGAAAATTTATGTGCATTGCCAATGAAAATTAAACGTTTCAACACTTTGCGAACAGCACAGATGCTTCTACATCGAAGAACTTGGTCCCTATTCTAAACTGCAACTACGAAAAAAGTGTGAAAAATAGTTTTTGCTGATGCTCGAACCAAACGAAATTAAGATTAATTAACCCATTATGCAGCGGAATTTATTTGTTTTGATAGTCATTTGCATTATAAAAAAAAATGTATTAAATCACACCATGTGCGATATAATAATTTTAATATTAAAGATAACCAGCTAAACTTGCATTTCAATTTTTAAAGACTTTAGGTATGAAAATAAAGAATCAATAAAACGACTGTCAATCGATCATTTTGAGGACTACTCAAATTGTTCAATAAATGTTTTTAATGCTGACGAATCGGAAACGCAAAGGAAAATTTGTTTATGCCATTGCGATTCAAGGTCTTTTTATGGGATTTAAATATTGCCGACTAACAACGGCTGATGTGTTTTTCATCTCGACGAAAACTTTCCAAGTCGATGATTTTGAGATAGCTCCATAATGCTTGAATGACATCCAATAACAATTCGTCTTTGCAACCCAAACCGTCAGCGCGTCGAGTTATCCACATTGCCTTGCCTAAATGACAGCGGGCTTACCATAAAAAAGAAGATATTTTGGTTGTTATTTTTTTTTTTAAGTGGGCGTATGCAACGCTGCTGACGACACGATTCAGTACGATATTTTACTTTTTTAATGCAGACGTGTATACTTTAATATGATGATACTACTTTTTTCCCAGCAGTGTATGTACGAAATGCCTTTCATCTCACTACAACTTTGCACAAGAGACAAAATCATAGCATGGCTCTTGCTTCAGAGAAGAGTACTCTCAGAGAATTAAAGACTGTTCAACACACTACGTGCTTTTTTTTAAATATTTGGGATACCATATACAAGATCCATATTCAAGAATCGGTCGTACAAGAGAAATATACAAAGTTTTTGTTATGTAGGGTCGTCGAATTCCTTCGACCAGCGCTTAATGAACCCCAAGGCACTTGATGCTCGATTTGTAATGGAAGAGATATGCTTGTCAAACGTAAGCTTTGGGTTCATAAGGATACTCAAATCTTCAACCCGTTTAATACGATCTAGTGGTTTGTCATCAAGAATATAGATATTAAACAAGTAAGAAGGCTCTAGTCGAGAAATCCCGACTGGACTATACCCTGAACACTATACTATATGTACTATATGCGTACAGTCAGCATATTTTCTTAATTTCTATGCTCCATATCTCCGGTATTTCTCAATCGATTTCAACTAGAGATTTTCATTATTTCGTCTAATGTTTGTTGTCTTCAAGTTTTCCAAATTCAAGATTTTTTTGTTATCGATCACATGTGTATATAGGAAACGGGAAGAGTTATCGAAAATTTGAAACAAACAAACGGCGAGCTTAAGTTCCAAATCTGGAGTCTCTAGCTCATACATACATACGGACGGACAGACGGACGGACATGGCTATATCGACTCGACTGATGATGTTGATCAAGAATATATATACTTTATGTTGTCGGAGATGCTTCCTTCTGCCTGTTAAAGACTTTTGCACATAACCATTATAACCTTTTTATCCATTTTCAATGGGTTCAGGGTATTCGTCTATAAAAAGACATCCCTTTACATTTACTGCAATTGAGACTCAAAAGATTTATATATTCATATCTATATTACTTTTTTCTACATAACATTTGGTCAACATTACAATTTTTTTTCATGAGGACAATTCGTAAAGATATACTGGCACAGATATAACTGCCTAACTAAGGCTAATTATATAAGACGTCTTTTAACATTCGTAAAATTTATTTGGTATAACAAGGAAAATGTCGCCCTTTACCGCTCCGTCGCACCCTTTACCGCTCCGCTCAAAGAATCTCAATCCTGGGTAGGGCGAGACTTCAGTCTCCCAGAGTTTCGTGCGAAATTAATTCAATTAAACTAATTAAACGGATAAAAACAGCAAAAAAAAAGATAATACAATTGTTGCTTGCAAAAGTTAAAGCAAAATTTGTATATCAAGATAAGGAAAATGGAGAGATAGAAGTAAAGGTCGAATATGCACTTTTGGAATCTTTGGTAATAAATTTAGGGGTAATTAGATAATGAAAGTATTTACTGATAGCATATCCAATGCCTTTAGTTGTTTGTCCTCAAAATTTAGCCATCATATCGTTGAAAATATTTAATGCAGATCAAAGGGAACGAATGACTTGTAGCGAATGTACTCCGTTTCCAATATACTTAACTCTAACGAGCATGTAAATCACGAACCAGCACACTGGAAAACAGACATATACACACACACTCGCACTTACAGAAAGACATACGTCACAGCACGCGACTACATACAATACATACATATGTCGTGTATATACACGATTCGAGACATAAATCACAATTTCTTAGCTATTAAGACAAAACCGCAAAGATTTGCGGCACTTCTAAAGTTGATGATGAAGCGAAAGCCGCGACGGCTTTTGTCTCTAACCACGAGTTTGAGTGAGGCTACAGAAAACACTGCCACAAACTAAAAGTTTCATTTAAAAATTTATTAAAGGTTACATATATTATAAACCCTTAATATTAAAAGAAATTTGTTTTTGCAACAATTTTTCAGTCAACTACCGATAAATATGTTTAATTTTAATTCGGATAATTTTATTGTATGTCCAGAATGATTCTAGTGTATATTTCTTGGTGATGATAGTCTTATTTTGAACTAAATAATTAAGGATGTAGTAACTTTCCTTGTCCAAATCTGGTCTGTATTTTATAGTCAGATTATATTAATATATTAATTTTATATATGTTCCAGTTAGTACTTGGACAATTATTTATACACAAATATAGTAAAATTTAACTTGTAACTTCATGCGCCAACTAAGTCCACGATAATGAGATCAAAAGAATTTACGGCATATTCAATAACAGTCATTTCTTACCGTGTAGACCCTAAGTCATGGCTCAACAATTTCTTGCTTGTTGCTAACAGGACAAGAGCCGTCACGACATTTTAAAGAAGCCAAAAACAATTTTTGTCACTCGCACATAAAATACATTTATATAAGCGACCGCAGCTGAGTTTAATAATGCTCCGCGTCAGGATTTACATACAAGCAACAACAGCAAGCAAGTAGTTTGTACATAATGTTTATTTTTCTTGTACTATGTATGGAATTGGAGTCGCAGTTAGAGTTGGTAATATGCGGCCAATGTTTTAAATCAAATGCCGAATTAGCTTTCTTTTCGAAAAGCCACTGAAGATGTTGTTGGCAACATATTGGCGTTGAAACTTAAAGTATGGCTTGACATTTACTTGGTATGTGGCTACTTTAATTTCTTTCCACACTACCAAATAGCCGCAAATAAATTCCGGCTACATTCTTTGGGAGTGTAAGGCAAAAGCAACTTACATTTACACGCCGCTCTTCCGACCCGCTAACAAATTGCTTTGGCATTTTGGTGTGTGTTCTTGGCCGAGTATCTGAGCACGGTGGCCTAAAAGTAGGCAGCAGTTGCTGTGTAGTACACACATACCAACATACATACATAGCTACCTGCAATTTTCTTCACTTTATTTCACGCTTGGCCCCAAACCGAGAACACATAAGGTGTGTCCATTTTATCTTTGGGCCCCCAAAAACTGTAACATCGAGTGAAAGCTTTTCTCAGCTGCTTGTGCTTTTGCTTTTGCTTTTAGTTTGCCTACTTAGTCACTTACCAACGACCCAGTTACACTTTCTAGCACTTTACGCCACCTGGCCATAAATGTGCATGTGTGTATATGTGAATGTGTGTGTTTGTGTATATGTAGGTGTCTCTAGGTGCGTGCCGTGGTATATGTGGAGTAATTCAACTATTACGGCTGCATTTGTTGCTACCAGTCTGACAACAAGATAAATTAGGTAAAAGTAGTTTGGACTGCCTTTGAGGGAAAAAAAACTAAGCAATTTTCTGAGATATAAATATATTGTCCTATCGCTGCAGCACCATATGTAAATGCCACATGCTGATGTTAACTAAACAAAATATGTATATATTTAATGTGAGAGAGTTAAAAAAAAATAAAAATATATACTAATTTAAAAAATGTTAAAAATACTTTACTATATTACTCGTCGAATTAAATATTATAAAAATGCGGAGCTCGTTTTATAAAAAATATTTATTTACGCGTTAATTTATTTATGTAACGCGAAATGAAGCCAATATAATATTGAAAATACATATTTTTCATTGGAAATATGGATACAATACAACACATTCAAATCTATGCAGTAATTTAATGACTCCATGTGGGTGGACAAATGATTTTTTTTACATATTTTATGAGATTAATTTTCTATTAAAATTTAAAGAAATGCATAGTTGTAGTTTTATAAAAAAGCCAATATATTTATATTCAAATGTTTGTGAAGTACTTTACTTTACTCCTGGAGAGAGTAAGTTCCAAGTGTTTGTTCACGCACTCAAAACTGCGTTCAGTGGAATATTTTGATTTGAAGTAAATTTACCTTCACTCAACAATTTAGTTTCTAGTTGACTTTGGTAAATGTGTTCATAAATTTTTGCTTCTCTTGAATATCATTTCTACTTTGATCATTTGTTCATATTATTTACGTATTGAAGAATTTGAGCTGCAGTCGTTTTGACCATTGACAACGTATTTTAAATATTTATTTATTCAATAGAACTTATTTAATTATTGTTATTTATTACCACACGTCGTTTCCTCGCTTTTTATACCCTTAACCCATTGAAAATGGGTAAAAAGGGTATAATGGTTTTGTGCAAAAGTATGTAACAGGCAGAAGGAAGCATCTCCGACTCCATAAAGTATATATATTCTTGATCAGCATCAATAGCCGAGTCGATGTCCGTCTGTCCGTCTGTCCGTCCGTCCGTCCGTCTGTCCGTCCGTCCGTCTGTCCGTCCGTCCATCCGTCCGTCCGTCTGTCCGTCCGTATGTATGAACGCGTCGATCTCAGAGACTATAATAGCTAGAGACTCCAGATTTGGTATATAAGCTCGCCTAATCCCTAGGCAGTACAAGTTTGTTTTAGATTTTCGATAACTCTTCCCGTTTCCGATATACACATGGAATCGATAACAACAAAATCTTCAATTTAGAAAACTTTTTGATGCAGTTTGAAAGATTAGATTTGATTTTATTGAAATCGGTTGAGAAACACATGAGATATGGAGTATTGAAATTAAGAATGCCCTATACGCGTATACATACAGACACTCACACATACTTGCAAGCACTAACTGTATTCGTAAATTATAGGGTTAAGGGTATAGTCTAGTCGGGATTTCTCGACTAGAGCCTTCTTACTTGTTGTTGCTATATTCCTTCCGCAAATGCAGGTCGAAGCTTATTATCCATGTAATAGCGCAGTTGGCTACTCTACTTGATATGCCACTTTGCTTTGTTGCTCAACTGTGAATAAGTTTCCGAAATTATATATGACCACTTAAGTTGTCATTAACGTTAACAATCTGGCAAAAAAAAAAATTATGAAAATTGCAGAGAGCTTCAAGAAAGCTATGCATGTTGAGGGCATTATTAAATGCTTAACAAGCTGGCTAAGTGGAATCCAGCAAACTTGTAAGTTTTTTCGGCGACCTGCAGTCCGCGGATTTTGTATTTGGTATTTACAGTACTGCTTACAGTTCTTGGGTAATCCAAAATTAATGGCCTGTCAGTCATAGCCACCACCACGCCATAGCCAACTGCCACGTGTTTGGCCTTTTGGCGCCTGTGTTGCCTGGCTGCAATTTCGACTCATTTCGGTTGCAGCTTGTAGCAGCCACTTACAACTGCAAGTTCTGTGCTACATCCTTTCTTTGTGTAAATTTCCGCTTCCTTTTTGGAAAAGTGTTCGCTGGCTGCCAGGCTACCAAACGAAGTCCGTGCCGAGGCCTGTAGCCGCTTAATCGAAAACGTATGAATGTAATACAGGCCGAGTACCTAACCCCGGCCCGCATTCCTTTTAAAGCGTCGTAAAGTGCCAAAGCCGCAACACTCGCTGACTGCACTTAAGCCCTTTTCATATTGCTATTCCTCTTGCGCTTTTTTCTTGTTTGTCTACTCGAGCAGGAGAGGAGATGAAGGAGAACCCGTTGTCAGGTTATTACAAGCGCCAAAAATATTTTCACTTAAGTAGCTGCCACTATTTTGCTCAATTTATTTCAACATGAAGTTCGTTTTAATTTCGCACACAATTTCTGAGCAATATTTTGGAATGTGTGGTCCTTGCGGTGGTTTATTCAATTTTACTTTTCTAATAAAGTAGAGGGCTTTGAGTAGCAAAAATATTTACAAAACATAAAAAATGATTTTCTGTCCGTTCTTGTCATTAATTTTTTATTGATTATTATTATTAAAGATATAACTTTACTAAAGTAGAAAAACTTCATAACTCAAGATTTAGAATAATTTTTCTTTGAAAAAATATTCTTTTAAAATTATTGCTTTGTGTCAATCGTAGGTTTTCTCCACAAACAACACCAATGAATCATCATTACACTGAAATAACTATGGTAATGTTCTGCACCTTTGCAGATCAGTTGTGTCTATATTTGATACTTACTTTAAAAATTCAAATTTCGACGGCGGCATATTATCGTTAAATCAATATTTAATTATTTTTATCTATTGATATTCTACAAACACATACACATTTTTTTCCGTACTATAATTGATGATTCCTTTGAGCCATTTTATAGGCATTTTATGTTGGTAAAAGAGTTTTGATTCGCGTTCTCGCAGCCATATGCAAATTAATAAAATTGAATGAACATCGGATGAAAAGTGAATACATTCTTTATTTTATTTTGTAAAAATGTATGACTAACTAGTTTTAATATCTTCATAAAATGTGAATTGCAAATTAATAAATAAAAAAATACTAAAGCTGCATCACACTTTATTCTAAAATTATAACAGTTTTGGGAGTAGACGAATACATAAATGTTGTGCTTTTTTGCAACAATCGATTGCCCGAATATATCTGGTCGAAGTAGAGCAGTCAGGTGCAATTTCTGTGCAATTCGTGTATAAATTAAAATCGAATTTGGATTGCTTAAATATTTGTTTTAATACTTCGATAAAATTTTCTATCTCTATTTTTTATGGCTGAGAAAAATAAGCACAATATTTATTTGAATATATTGATTTTAATAAATGAACATTAAATAAAAACACAAAAAAGATGAAGAAATTAAATGTATATTTTTGCATTATTATTATTTTTTAACTTACCTATCACAAGTCTCAATCGTACGCTGAGAAATCCCATAAAAGGAAACCGTCTCCATCGCTTAAGGGCTATTAAGTATCGCCGAATGCGGAATCGTTGAAAAAGGTGTTTCATCATATTTTGTTAGGCTTTACACTTTGGCTATCTGTAAATCAAATGTAATGAGATACAGTAACAGTTACAAGCTGAGTTTTACGGCCTCCATTGTTGTCAGTAGAATCAAGTTTGTGGACGCTTGGGGCGTGGACGAAAAAATTACGAGACGTTTGCGAAACGAGTGACCCATAAAATATCACGTATACGCAACTCAGAAGGCAGGCAGAGCATCCACACGCACACACACACAGGCACTGACATATGCTATATGCGTTTTTATGATTTGTGGCATAATGCCAGCCAGCCAAGCAGTAGCTGATTGTAAATCTATGCGGGCATTCCCTTCTTCATCCCTAACCCTCTAGGCCGTTTTCCTGCGGTTATTACCACTGCGTGGTCAGCGCTTGCGGTGCAAAAGGTTCAGCCAGCAGCTAGGAGCTAGGAGCCGCAGCAGCTGTCACTTTCATCTTTAAAATTTAATAGCTAGCAAAAGTTTTTGTTCAGAGATTTCTGGGCAGATGCCCCACACGACTTAGTGCCTGTGTTTTGGGTGCTGCCGTTGCCCCGGCTAATCCCCAGTACGTGTCCTGCTAGCGAAACGTTTTCCTCAAATATTTATTTATTATTTACTCTCCTACTGGTCGACCGATTGCTCACCTTGTTGTTCACCCAAGACAAGAAATAAAAATAAAGTAAAACTGACTTGATATTGCGGATCTTTAGGGCTCACTGATGCTACGTGCCGTTCCTCCTAGGTATACAACTAAAAGCTGTCAAACACGGCGTATACTCAATATTAATTACAATGAAAACACAAACCACAGAACCAAAACAAACGCAGCTACTAATCTCCAACTGTCGCACGAAACAAAAATAAAACACACACATTCCAAATCCTGCTAAGTTTTGAGAACAAAGTGTCGTCTCTATTCATAAGTGATAGACATCTTAGGACTCGTTCTACACTGGAAACATTTTCGGCTGTACTTCTGGCCACTGGCTAATTGCAAGAGGTCGACTTAATTATATAATTATTAAGTCGTTAACTAAATTTCTTTAAGCGGACTCGCTTCAGTAAGGCCAATATTTCCTTACGAATAATTCATAGCACAATATGAGGAAATTAGTTGAAGTTCGAGTGATTGATGGTTGAAGTGTTGGCTACACACGATAAGCAGCTTTTAAAGCTGCATGAAATACTTTCTATGGTAATACTTTCTAGGATTACACTTATAACTCAAGTGAATATTTAGGATTCTAAAAGTATATGTTTATGCTGGTATTTCGTATCTAATATACAAATGTAGACATTATATACGTATGTATATAATATTTAAACATAGACGCACACTCAATTGTTGAACATTATAACTCATTCTTGTACAATATACAAATGCCATCAGACATATTTGATATGTATTTACACAAAAAGAAAATAGAAATAGAATTCAGTACAGTTTTTTGTTCAGTGTAAACACTTTCACTTGTTGTGGCCTACACATTGCGAGCGTATGGTACACACCCATCCACTTGCAATTAACACTAAAATTAATTCATATTAATTAACGACCTTGCGCCAAATGAGAACACACTTAACGCTTTAGGGTTGTTGGCCTTCATGCGGCTGAAATTGGGGAAGGCAAGGACCAAAAGTAAACGTATTTAACCTCAACGCAATCAACATGGCAACATGGCAAAACTGGCAAATACTCGCATAATAAATAACAACAACAACGAGAACAACAAATCGGCAAAGTCCACTCATTAATAAAGAACCCCAAATGAAAATTGTGGCACAGCAGGATACGAGTGCCTGAAACACAACAAGAACAACAGCAGCAATAGAAAAATAAGAAGAAAAAACACGAAACGATGAAGCCAAGAAAATATTAATCACGTTTAATATATTGTAGAAATTAGCAAACATCTTTGTAGGTCATGCTTACGAGATGCGGTCAGTTTCGCTCCAATGTGCTAATTGTTATGAATTCCTAGTATATAGGGGCATTTTGGAATTTACCAGAGCTTTAATATGTTCCGTATACTTGTGAACTTAGCATTTGTTTTTGAAATAAAATGGGCGTCAGCAACAGAAACAAACTTCGAGCTGGAAGCCATAATATTTATCTCCAACAATTAAATATTATATAAAAGCACACAAAAACAAATATATTCCTACGTCACAAACCAAATATTTTCGTGGCCCAAGTTTTAAGAAGAACTTTTTTGAAATGTGCAAATGATGGATGTGAATGTAAAATGTGTGTAATAGTATGCAATACATGCTATAGTTTATTTTGCAAACTCATGAATTATTCTTTTGTTATGTATACAAATGCTTAAAAGTACTTAAATTACTTCCATTCTATTTATTTATTAATTATATATGATATAGGTAAAGCATAAGGCGAAGATTTTTGCTTAGCTTAACATATAAGTTTAAATTATAATTAATAACAACATGCTGACCTAAGCCACAAAAGAAAATTCTGCAATCACAAAAAGTCTGTGCATTCGGCAAATATGTGCAAATTTGTGTTTTGCTAGCGCCGAAAACCAATAAACTTGTATTTCGTTTGTATTCATATGCATAAGTATTATTTTTGTATTTGTTTCGGTTGATGTTGGCGGAGCTGCTGTCAGTCTGTTCTCAAGTTGACGTTGAGTTGCCAAAGCAACAAATGCGGATTGTCGTAAAGTGAACAGAGAACATTCATGACAGGTGGACAAAACAAGCGAATATTTTCATTCATGGAAAACGAAATCTAAACTTGATGGGAAGAATATAAAAAAAACATTTTGAAATCTTTTAACATTGTGCACTATTTTTAAGCTAAATTCTCTTAAAAAAAAGTAAAATCCACACATAATTATACCCTTAACCCATTGAAAATGGGTAAAAAGGGTATAATGGATTTGTGCAAAAGTATGTAACAGGCAGAAGGAAGCATCTCCGACCCCATAAAGTATATATATTCTTGATCAGCATCAACAGCCGAGTCGATATAGCCATGTCCGTCTGTCCGTCCGTCCGTCTGTCCGTCTGTCCGTCTGTCCGTCCGTATGTATGAACGCGTCGATCTCAGAGACTATATGAGCTAGAGACTCCAGATTTGGTACATAAGCTCGCCTAATCTCTAGGCAGTACAAGTTTGTTTTAAATTTTCGATAACTCTTCCCGTTTCCGATATACACATGTAATCGATAACAACAAAATCTTCAATTTAGAAAACTTTTTGATGCAGTTTGAAAGATTAGACTAAATAAAGAACATCTGTGAAAATTTTATTGAAATCGGTTGAGAAACACTGGAGATATGGAGTATTGAAATTAAGAAGGTATGCCCTATAGGCGTATACATACAGACACTCACACATACTTGCAAGCACTGATTGTATTCGTAAATTATAGGGTTAAGGGTATAGTCTAGTCGGGATTTCTCGACTAGAGCCTTCTTACTTGTTTTTTATTGCATTATTGTTAAGAATATAAGTTGATTCATATACTCAGCAGTTAAACTATACCAAACAACTTAAAATAGTGTGTTGAATATCTTTTTATACCCTTAACCCATTGAAAATGGGTAAAAAGGGTATAATGGTTTTGTGCAAAAGTATGTAACAGGCAGAAGGAAGCATCTCCGACCCCATACAGTATATATATTCTTGATCAGCATCAGCAGCCGAGTCGATATAGCCCTGTCCGTCTGTCCGTCCGTCCGTCCGTCCGTCCGTCCGTCCGTATGTATGAACGCGTCGATCTCAGAGACTATAAGAGCTAGAGACTCCAGATTTGGTACATAAGCTCGCCTAATCCCTAGGCATTACAAGTTTGTTTTAAATTTTCGATAACTCTTCCCGTTTCCGATATACACATGTAATCGATCACAACAAAATCTTCAATTTGGAAAATGAGATATGGAGTATTGAAATTAAGAAGGTATGCACTATACGCGTATACATACTCACACATACATGCAAGCACTGACTGTATGCGTAAATTATAGGGTTCAGAATATAGTCTAGTCGGAATTTCTCGACTAGGGCCTTCTTACTTGTTTGTACTATTTCTTAATAAAATATAGTCAAATTATTTTATTTTATTTCAAAGCTAGTTTTCATAAAGATTTAACTTTCCCACATTTGACTTAATATGCGGTCGAACTTGAGCCAGTTAGTTAACTCTCTTTTATGGGATATTTAATATCTTACCGACTTGTCCAAAATCATTTAGAAATGCTTTAATGTGCAAGCTCGCAATCTTTTTGCACACATTGACACACCCCTTACGAAAGATACGGCCACAGGATCCCAAAACTTGCAGGCGTAAATTCCAATCAGGCCGCTTAATACGTGCCACTTTACCGCTACAACGCCCACAAGCAAATTGCCTGTGAAATGCTGTGAGATACACACAGCGCACTCAGCCCACCAAAGCTCTCAGTCTGCTTCACTTGCTTCGCTTCTCTTCCCCTCTCTGTGTATCTGTGTTTATCTCCGCAGGTGTTGGCAACTTCGCAAAGCTTGATTGGCCAAATTTAGGCGTTCCTAAGCGCAGGTGCTTAAATTACATTAATATTAATATTTTGCCAGCGGCAGCCAGTGACATCAATAAACTAGTTACTTCCCCGAGCTAATCAAATATTCCATAACCAAAAGATGAAGTTTCTAAAGCTTATAGTTTGTAAACTGACTCACTCTTCGTATAACTTTAAGAAATTGAATATACATATAAGTATAAGTAAGTCGTTGTGTTTAAGTCCTTATGATTATGTAACTTTAAGTGCACTCAGTTGCTTAATATCTTATCAAATTGAAAATTATCAACGTTCAAAACATATTCGACTTTAATAACATTTTACAACATAGCTAATAAAAAAAAAATGCTTACTTCTCTTGTATATGACTTTTTTTGCTTGCAGTCGTTCTTTGTTGCTTCCCAAAAACTATAAATATAAATGGAGAGCACAACTCAGAAAGAAACAGAGAACTTATGGCAATTTTATGATAAATTTGAAATAACTGCACCGTTTCGATAAAGGTCATTTCAAAAGAAAACTGTGCTAACGGAGCAACTTCTTCCTGCTTTGCACTCGTTGCCAGTTGAAATAATTTTACGCACAAGAGCGCACTCATCATCCCATCCGTTATACGCCACCTCTACCTCTGCCCCTTAGTGTACCATTCAGATTTCGTGAAAAGTTTTGGGCCAAACAGCAACGTCATGAATCAAGAGCCTTGCTTTCCGCAGCGGCATGGCATTTTTGAAGATGATGCCACAACAGACCCAAAATCGCATTGCTAAGAAAAACATCGTGCGATGTAAATGCTGTAGGCAACGGAAAGAAACTGACAGAGGGGAACAGTGTGCAAAAGCAGAAACGTTAAGAAAAAGTAGACATAACCCTGTAAAAAAATTATTTATCTCAGCCCAAAATGATTTATTGGCCCAAATGGCAAGCAAATAGCATTAAGAGTGTGGTCGGGCCTTGCCAAGGGGTGCTGCATAAATAACCCCAAAATCGAGATCATTGAAAATGTGAAAATAAAAAGCTACAGGCATCCGATGGGGGCGTAACCAACTGCTTGGGCAGTGCTCCTAAAAGGTAAACTATGCAAACAACTGGTTTTCGTCGGACTAAAAAGTAAATTGCATGAATCGCTGCAAGCTGAAAGGCAAACAGACCAAATGGAAAACATGCCACCAAAATAGAATACAGCATTAAGCAACAGTTGTTCAGCTGCTGAAGTGAACTACATTATACATTGGAAAACTCTTTGTCTAGAAGAAATATGCCAAAAGAGAATCTAAATAATATCTGTTTTTAACAAAGAGCTCTGTTTCTCAAAGCTGGTAAGTAAAAATAAAATAAATATAAATTTTTAAATAATTGTTATAAATTGTGAATAAAAAAAAAAATTCCAATTACTTGAAAACAAAAACAAATATTCGCCCGTATTGGTTTGTATTGGAAAAATCACTTTTCAAAGAGCTCTTCGCTAAATTTTTTGGTGAAGTCCATCGACTTTAATTTGCGGATAATTCAAATTGCCTTAAGATATTTTTGAAGTCTCATAAGTTAAATTAAATTGAATAAAAATAAAACTTTCTGTTTGGCTCTCAAAAGTTTGACAGCTGTCGCTCAAGAAAGCAAAGTTATTGCAAAAAAAAAAAAAGTCTCAAAGCAAACCTACGAGGTATGTTATTAAAGAACGCAAACTTTATTGCACACATTACACAAAAAATATTTAAAATTTAGCTTACTTATCTCTTAAATAAATTCTACTGTTAAGAGCTGATAAGAATGTTTTTTGTCTATATGACAAAAATATGAAAACATCAGCCATTAGAATAGCAATGTATAAAAATTAGTTTAGAGTTTCTTTAGCTGCCCAAGGCATCATTTAATTACGGGCAAGTCTATTGTTTACAGCATGATCGTTTATCAAATTCGTGTTGCGTATGTATGAATGCGTCGATCTCAAAAACTATAAGAGCTAGAGACTCCAGATTTGGAACCTAAGCTCGCCTAATCCCTAGGCAGTACAAGTTTGTTTCAAGTTTTCGATAACTTTCCCCATTTTGGATATGCACATGTGATTGCTAACAACAAAATCTTATATTTGGAAAACTTTGAGATGGCATTAGACAATTTGTGAATTTTTTTTTTAAATCGTTTGAGAAACACCGGAGATATGGAACATTGAATTTAAGGAAAGAAGTATATGCGTAAACACACCCATGGTTGCAAGCACTGATTGTACGCGTAAGGTATGGGTCGTCTAGTCGGAATTTCTCGAGTGGAGCCTTCTTGTTTGAAATCTTAATGGCAAATACAAGAAGTCTAAGATAGGAATATTTCACATCTATGGATTTGTGCAGATGAAAATTTTAGCAAAAGCTTAAGAGTCGACAACAAAAACGACTCACAAATAACGATATCTCTGTTATCAAAATCCATAATATTTGTTTCAACAACAAATTGCTTTATACCATACCTTGTTGAGCACTTCAATCATGAACTCAATATTTAAACTTATCAACTATTTACGCTGATTAATTTACAACCCATTGAAGCTTGGAACAGCAACAACAAGTAAGAAGGCTCTAGTCGAGAAATCCCGACTAGACTATACCCTTAACCCTATAATTTACGCGTACAGTCAGTGCTTGCAAGTATGTGTGAATGTGTGTATGTATACGCGTATAGTGCATACCTTCTTAATTTCAATACTCCATATCTCATATGTCTCTCAACCGATTTCAATTAAATACTGTATTTACTTATCTAATCTTTCAAACTGCATTAAAACATTTTCAAAATTCAAGATTTTGTTGTTATCGATTACATGTGTATATCGGAAACGGGAAGACTTATCGAAAATTTAAAACAAACTTGTAATGCCTAGGGATTAGGCGAGCTTATGTACCAAATCTGGAGTCTCTAGCTCTTATAGTCTCTGAGATCGACGCGTTCATACATACGGTCGGACAGACGGACGGACGGACGGACGGACGGACAGACGGACAGGGCTATATCTACTCGGCTGCTGATGCTGATCAAGAATATATATACTGTATGGGGTCGGAGATGCTTCCTTCTGTCTGTTACATACTTTTGCACAAAACCATTATACCCTTTTTACCCATTTTCAATGGGTTAAGGGTATAAAAAAATAACTGCTGGGCTACGAACTATTGGCGTTTTGTGCAAAATCGAATTATCGTCTGTGTTGTTTTAGATGGATTCGTAATCCATTTATGTAGTAAATAAATATATTTTTTTCTACTTGTTGCATTTGTCACTATGCTACGTTTTACGCTTTGCTGGTGTGCAATCATCCGAATTCGTTAGTTCGTTAAAAAATAATAGTTTTCAGTTCTATAGCACACGAAAACAAGTCCAAATGTTACTGTTCAAAATGCTTGACTAGAAAATACCTTTACCAAAGATACCAAAAATAAGGGTCACCAAGTTTTTTAATTGAATTTGTTTGCACAAAGCTTTTAATTAAAGTAAGGTAAATGTTTTTTATGACTTTTAATCAGAGAACTGGTATCGTTATCAATGAATACAACCCATTCGGAAATTCGTCTAGAACAAATATCGTATGCACAATTTGACATATTGAAAACTGCACGGGAAATGCTTGCGATGTAAAATAAATATTTGTAACTGAATTGTTCAAATCAATACATGTTCCAAAAGCTAACAACGATACTTGAAAAAATAAACTAAAAATAAAATATCATATTCCGAATTGTCACAACTGTTGCTGAGTGAATAACAAAACAAAGAGTAATAAAAATAATATTTGATACCTGATACATACGATTTGCAAATGAAAATGGAAATACTTGACTCTAAGGTACCCTGGGTTTGTCCGCCCTTTTCCCCTCAAAAGTTATTTGGTGGTACATATCCATATTTAAATACATTTAGGCACCTGAAAAGAAAAATCCGATTGGGATATGCAACACAACCGGGTTAGAGGTTTCGAACATATTTAATTGCAAACAATTTTAGCGACTATAACAAACATTGAAAAAATATAAAACCGTACCACAACAAAACAGCAATAATTTTTTTAAAAATGTTTTGTTATTTTTAATTGAAAGAACCAACTCTAACTCATGTCATATGCCAAGAATAAAAGAATTAGCTGCATATTTCCATTTGGACAGTTGATATAAAATAATTTGTAAAGGCATTTTTTAGCGAACTGTCATAAAAATGTTCACACAAACATTTTACTCTGCATAAAAATTAATTAAATGAAATGTAATTTGTTATTTAAAAGAGAAGAAGTCGTTGTTGTCGATATGAAAAAGGTCAGGAATCATAGCAACAACTGACAACCAAATAAAAAATAAAACACAAATAATTTAATCAGGAGGTGTCGGCTGTGCGTTACCCTGTATTTACTAAACAATATAGTTTTTGGTGGTAATTTTCTTCTGGGAGTGCTTTATAGCTGCGAGATAGTGCAAAATCAAAGTTTATGTTTCTTTGGTTACTTTGCCGTACTATATTTGCGCGCAGGGTATTAGAGAAGCACAAAAAAGACATGTAAACAGCATCAGTTTAAATGTATTTTTGCAATTTTAATGAAATGAAATGCATGTGGGCTCAGGAAAAACGGTGTAAATGTAAATGCGCCGTCAGACACGCACTTCCAGGTACTCCCAAGCACTCCCCTTCGCATCCCCAACATCCCTTTATGCCCTAAAGCCGTTTGTTCATTATTCCTGCCCTTTGTACTATGTGTGTGGGTGTGTGTTTAAATGCAAATTACATTTTATTTCATTTTGGCATGCGGCATTTTCACGTTCGGCATGAAAAAAAGAATGCAAAAAAACCTGCTGCATGCGAAACGAGTTTTAAATGGCGGCCGTTACCGTTAGCAAGCGCTGCAGAATGAAGCCTTCAGGAATGCATTAGACTCAGCCACAGTTAAAGCCGGAGTCAAAGTCGTAGTCGGAGATGGAGCTGCCGTTGTTGTGGCTGCCAGTTGAACACAAATACACACACACACATTCTTGCACCGTACGACAGTTATGAACACTAATGCGCTATGAATGCTCGAGCATTTGACATACCGCAAAATGCACAAAGCTTAAAGGTATATCAAGCCTGATCATATAAAACCCTTCCTTAACAAATTTAAAATATTTATAACAGGGAATTTTATTAGTAATACCTCTAATTTTCTTACCTTCAAATTTATTATTATAAAATTATTGAACTTAAATTTTGTAGCAAAACCTGTTTAATACTTATTATTTTTAATGTTTTTAAAGTTTATTTGAAAAACTAGAAATTAAATTTAAAATAGTAACAAAAACGTTTTCTGAACCTTGTCATTTAAATCAATGTCTCTTAAATTATGATCTCAAATTCGGTGAGATTTTGCACGAAGATCTGAAGAGTATTAGTAGGTATTTACAGATTCAGTAGCACAAATTTGAAGAATTGTAGCTTCTTTTGTACAAACTTATATGTGTATGTATTATAAATAACTGAAAGCAAGTGTTGCGCATCGCAGTGGATAAAAAGGAGCTGTACTTAATGCTAATATGCAACGCAGTGTTTTCCCGCGTCTGCCTTCATACCCATACCTCATACTCATACCCTCCATACCATATTTTTGCTTCCTGTCTAGCAAAGGCTGGTGTCGCACCACCTAAGTTCGTCCGCTGCGGCAACTGCACAAGTGCGTTGCATCAACTTTTTTTTCTACCCCCGGATGTTGCTTTGCATTCGAAATTAAATTACGTTTAAGATTTAAAGTGCACTGCACAAATTTCATTTATTTTGCCATGCTCTACTAAATTTAATGGATTATAATCAAGTTTTCTGCGAATAGAAAGAAACTGTGCCAAAGTTTTTTAGGGGAAGCGACAACTTCAAATTGAGTTTTGGCTAAATTAAACGAAAGTTTCGTTTTTAAGTAATTGCTTTAGAATTGAATATTCAAAATATGTATGAAGATACCAAAATCGATAATAAAAGACGTGTTCGCATGTTCAAAATGTAATAGCTAAAGTTTGGCAATGACTTTAATATATTCCCAAATTTATTTTAAACTTTAAAGCAAGCACGACTTTTCCCAAACGGACAATATTTTTGACCAAAAAGCTACAGTACACTGACCCAAATTGCCATGCATGCTTAAAACAAAACAAAACCAAAAATGTATTCACAAAAAAAAAAAAAAACTGGCTTTCAGTAAAATTACGTATACGCACTGTCTCGATGTTGCTACTATTTTTGTACTGGCTAATTTAGTATCGTACGCAGTTGCCACCACTGCCGCCGTCGCGCCCTCACCTCCCTATTCCGTCATGCCGGTGCCAATACCTCTTAAAAGTATGGGCCATAAAGTTTTTGCAGCAACTGCTAACCAAACAGCATGCGGCAGTGCATATTTTGTTAGGAAATCCTTGCAAGCCACAAAGCCTAGAAAATTTGTGCGAAATTTCATGGGAATAAAATTGCAACGAAATAAACTTCATTACACACATACACACAGAAGCAACAGTGAAAAAGAGAGAAAAAAATAAACAAGTTCAGGAACAAGAAAACAACATCAAAAGAACACCAAAAATGCAATCGAAGTAAAAAGCACTCACAAAATCATCGGCAAAACCCAAAAAAGCGAACGGGCACTCAATAGAAAGGGATTTAGATGGCAGGGTAGTGCAGCAAGAGCAAAAGCTATCGATTTGCCATTGCGTACTAGTTTCCAATTAAAAGTTTACTAATTATTTCTAAACTTTTGTGCTCCGATCAATAAGCATTGAGCATGCAAGGCAGCAACTACGAAACCAGAAACTCCGTCGAGGACAACCGGAAAATCCTGCCGCAAATTGGTTACGATTGCACAAGTGTGTGCGACTATGCGTGTGTGTTGCGTGCTTTACGATAAGTGTGTGCTGACCGGCGAAGGCTTTGAGCCGGAGCTGGGGCCAGAGCCAGGCGCAGTCAGTCCGTCATTTGGCTGAGGAGACGCCATTTCATGGGCATGGGCAATAACATCGCCTGCCAGTAATTAACTATGCGTTGACTTTTGTTAATTTCGATGCGTTATGGTCTGGGGCATGTTTGTCAGAGCTGCCATTTTGTTTCCACACCCACATACACACGCAGACACACCACTCACACATCAACTCACTTGCATTTGGTAAGTCAATCAAAACGCACAAATCGATTGCCGTGTCATCGTGCCATTTGGGACAATGACTCCGTTTCAATACTGTACAACACACTGTAGTAGTGTTCAAGCATTAACAGCAATTGCATTTTGCCATAACCATGTTGACTGTAATCATTGGATTAGCCCGATGCTCGGCGAAATGCCCATTGCTTTTGCAGTATAACGAGTTTAGGTCCGGAATCCTTCCTCGAGTTCTTTGGCACCGATTGGAAGTGCCAAATTGCTGCAATTTGCAAAAAAATATGTTGCGGCTGGCCTGTTCTCTCATAATTCTCATAATTTGGAGTTTACTGTTGCACAGTTAATAACATATCGATCTCCTATTGCTTTGAATATATCGATATCATTGAAATTGCATCGTGTCATTTGCTCAATGTTATATTACGTTCACCTCTTTGCCCATACTTGCCTTAACACTGTTTAAGTATAGCAGCTGCAAAGATGCGTGTTATATAATTCAGATAATCGATCATATTTAACTTGATAGCAGCAGACACATAATTTTCAATTACATTGTTAATACTCAAGGACTTTCAATTGCATTTCGCTAGCAAAATAAACAGCACGGAAAGTCACATGACAAATAGCTCGACCGAATATAATACAAGGACTCCAGCAAGTATCTGATAGATTTAAAAAAAAGCCATATCGCAATGCAATTGAAAATGCCCCAGCACTTTACTAGCGACCAATATTTGTTATTGCAGTCCACAGAAAAAGGGGTTGCAAAAAGAGTGAACGGTGGGAGTAAAGGGTGGCTGATGGTGTAACTGGCGGCACATTTGTCGTCGATTTGTTGGCGTCATTATGCCACGACATCTGTGGTGTGGTGGCATGGTGTTAAGCGGCAGTGTACGGGGTGGGGCTGTCGGTTAATGTTCATGCCCCACTGTTGACGCACTTAACATTGCAATTTAGCCAGCGGTGCTTTATTTTCTGACGCAATACACATCGTATACGCAACGTGGTTGGCAAACACATTTACACAACGCCCCCTCGAATTGTCTATTGTCAAACACTGTTTGCGTATGCCGATGGTCGCTTAATTATTTTTAGCAAACGTAATTTTGTACATTTTCCGGTCAGTTCTACAACCACCCCGCCCTGCCACACACTTTCGAGTATTTTGAATTGTTGCGCAACGTTTAATTGTGGTTTAATAAAAATTGTATTCGAACGGTGTGTTAATAATTTTTGATGTTATTTTAACGAAATTAAATAAATGTCACAACATTGTTCATTTCCGTGCATTTAATTTAACATATTACTATTTGCCAATAAAGTATTTTACCTATAATAATAAGCCAGAAAATTCCAACAGAATTTGTACAAATTTAATATTCTGCTAAAGTCATAGTAATTTGTAAAAGTAATTGTATTGGCAGAATAGTACCGGTTCATAGGTAGGTAACCTACCTACTCAGAGAAAAAGCACACGTAAATAGATAATGAAAATATTTCTAACATTTGTCACTTTATCATTTACTCGAGAAGCTAAAACGATAATATTCATATTAAAATTTTATATAAATAATATTGTTAAAAATATGTTTGTGTATCAATATTAACACTTCGACACTTTATATTAAATATGAAACATGTTCATTATGCTATTTCATATTGATAATATTTTTGTAAAGTTAACATTTTCATATTTGATTCTTTATCGTTAACGAAAATATGTGGATGAACATGCTAATTTTTAATTGATATATAATTATTTTTATACTACTTATTTCCCTGCGTGTAGATCCATTTAATTATAGTAATGACAGTAAGTTTTTCTGTCATAAGCAAAGAAGTTTTATTCTCTTGCTTCCCTTATATGTATACTATATTTTGCAGGGTATTATCTAGTTAGCATGCTAAACTTTTTGCAATAATTGCTGGTTTGTTTTTAGTAGACACATATCAGTTTATGACTTGCACATTTATTGCCGTTTGCTGTTGCTTTGCTCTGAATCTATTTGCCTTGCTTAAATTTTTTTTGCAGTTAGGAGCAGCGCAATGCGTGTGCTGCATAAAGGGATTGTGAACTGTCGGCCCGCCAAAAGTTTGTAGCACGTGATCGCTGGGACTATAAACAGTGACAATAACAACAAAAACATGCATAAGCACACAACAGTGGTACACAAATGTACACGTTCCCGCTTTATGACGTTTTATTGGCAGCATTTTATGCGAAACGCGTGAGTCCCAAGAAACGCGTTTTTCATTTTCTTTTGTTTCTGTGTGTTTGTTATGCATAGTAAGAGCGAAGCACGCAAGGCATGAGCAGCAGATTGATGAGTAAGTCATAGAATAATAAAGCATAGTATACGTGCATTAGTTTATTGAGCAATCCATTCTGTTTTAAGTTTTGCCATTCAAGATTTACTTGGCCAATTTCGTAAAGCTTAATATACAAACATTATTTCCGGCATAGCTTACATTAATTTCTTTGCCAAAATCTATGGCATGCTTTAAAGACAGAAAATTTAAATTTCGAGTGCAACTTTTGTTGAAGCATGTCGAAAAGTTTGTTGCCTGCTCTTGTTGTTTGTTGTTGTGTGGCTGTGTAAACAAAACGACAATGCAACACGTCAACGCGGTAGTTGCAGTTTTGCGCCCGTGCACTAAACATATTTTATTTGCTCACACATTGAGTAAAAGTTTTCCCATTGCCAGTGGCTATGGACGCCATTGGTGTAGAGGAAAAGCGGGAACACCAGCAGAAGCAGCAGCATGTTTTGCGATTTTCATCTTGTACGAGTTTATTTAGTGCCTGCCCTCTGGGCTCAACCCTAACTGCTGCTCGCTTGCCAGCCCTGTTTCTTGCACCGTCATTTTGTACCGGAGTCGAAGTCGGAACGGAACTGCATAAACATTAAGCTTTCTTTTCTAGTCTCTGGCCCTTTCTCTCTCTCTCAGCTCACCCAAATCAAATAGTCAAACTGTCAAACTGCATGCCGATATATTCTTTAGCGTCGTAGTTTGTTGCCTTCCTTCTTTAATGATTTCAGTTGTCAGATGTTGTTGCCTGTTTGACGGGGCGTATGCGCAATTTTCCAGCCTGATTGAAATAAATCGTCTCTGTGCTGGTTTGCATGTGAGTACTTGTGCTTTTGGTTCTCCTTGTGCTTATGTTTATGTTTATTTTTATATACATGTTTCGTGTCTGGGCTGTGGCTGTGGGTGTGTATCTGAGTTTCTGATTCGGTCACATTTGGCATGACCCGCTTTTTATTTATTTATCAAATTTTGGGATTTTTTCACAGGCGAGCCAATCAAGTGTTATGTGCACTTACTGCACAATTGTTATGATTTAGCGTTTAAAGAGTTCATTTAACTTGAGTGTTTATCATGCCTTATGCAACAGACTTATGCTAAAATCGTACGCTAACAACATTTATCAAAAATCAATTTCAAACTTGTTAACCCACTGCTCAACAAGTAAAATATAAATATACCTAAAAATTCTAAAAACACTGTATCAATTTAAGTTCTTTAAAATCCTTTTAGTTCATGACCTTTTTCTAGTTATCCCTTTTTTCACATGTGTTGGAATAATTGATAATTGAATACCCACCACAAATGTCTTTTTATATATTTAATTTTATTTTTTATACCCTGAACCCATTGAAAATGGTTAAAAAGGGTATAATGGTTTTGTGCAAAAGTATGTAACAGGCAGAAGGAAGCATCTCCGACCCCAAAAAGTATATATATTATTGATCAGCATCAAGAGCCCAGTCGATATAGCCATGTCCGTCT